>ML661340.1:13381304-13529786 GCA_007570785.1 Antilocapra americana | reverse complement strand
CCGGGAAATCTCGTTGCACCAGCCCCGAGCATCAATCCTGGGCTGGCAATTGATTAGCCATATGGTAATTAACATGTTTCAATGCCCTTCTCCCATATCATCCCACCCTTGCCCTCATCCACAGAGTCCACGAGTCTATTCTATACATCTGTGTTCCCTTTGCTGTCTCGCATGCTGGGTTCTCGTTACCGTCTTTCTAAATTCCATATATATGCGTTAGTATACTGTATTGTTGTTTTTGCTTCTGACTTACTTCACTCTGAATAATGGGCTCCAGTTTCGTCCATCTGAGTAGAACTGATTCAAATGAATTTTTTTTTAATGCTGAGTAATATTCCATTGTGTATATGTACCACAGAAAGTGACTGTTAAGGTTCTCCGTATATAGCAGAATCAGAGGGCTCTTTGCACACCGAGCTTGTGGGGCCTGGGTCTGAACATGATGCTGGAGACATGCGGTGAGCCTGTGAGCTGAGAGGTGGCAGGCAGCCTTGCTTCCAGTCCCTCCAGAGGTGTGTGCCTGGCTCCTGCAGCCTCTATTCCTGACCCATGTGGCCCAGAGTGGCCAGCGGGGAACAGGCCAGCCCATCCTGCAGAGGACGGGCAAGTCCTCTCTGATCTGTGGGGCCACCTCCCCACCACCTGCTCTGCTAAGAAACACGGATGCTGTGAGCACCCCCTCCAGCCTCCTAGGGCCTCAGGGTGGCCTCTGGACATCCGGGTGTGACCCAAGCATGCCACCCCTTTTGTCTGCACATGTTTCCTCACTTTTGAAGTGGAGCCCTGCCCTGTGGGATCACAAAGGAGTCGTGGGATCACCCAGTCTACACAGGCATATCCGGCATGGAGCGAGTTCTCCAAGCCTGTTACCCGGTACGGTCAGTAATGCAATCATCTGTTAGTTTACTGCAGCTCCTGTGACAAGTGACCACTGACCTGTGGCTTAGAACAACGCGCATGTGTCGTTGTACGGTTCAGAGATCAGAATTCCCAAGTCACTTCCAGTGAGTCAAGGCAGCTTATTGGCAGGGCTGGCTCCTTCTGGGGGCTCTGAGGGCAGAATTCATCCTCCACCCTGCCCAGGTCCCAGGGGCACTCACACCCCTTAACCCGCAGCCCCTCCTCCACCCTCAAAGCCAGCATCCCAGTATCTTCTCCCCTTTGTGCCCTCTGCTTCTGCCCTCCCGTCTGCTCTATCTCTCTGACACCCCACCTCCCTCTTATGGGAGCCTAAGATGACACTGAACCCAGCCAGATAACCTACGATAAGCTCCCACCTCAAGGTCCTTAACTTACCCCACAGGAGGTCGCATACCCACAAGCCCTGGGAATTAGGGTCTGAAGCTCGGGAGGCCCATTCATCAGCTCACCACGACGGCTACCCCTACTGTCTGTCACCATGCTACTCCTAGTGGACCTGACTTCCCCATGACCCCACCTGGCCATTTTATTTCTCTGCCCAGTATGACTGGTTCAGGGATGCATGTGACCTGACCCAGGCTGATCCGAATATTCTTGGAATCACAGCAGAGGATGGAAATACAAGCTGAGAGAAGTCAGGGACAATGCTCTCTAAGAGGTGGGAGGTCCTACCTGAGGATGAAGCCTCGCAGAAGAAGACAGAGCTGGAAGACAGTGAGGGAGAGACAGGAGCTCTTGCTTCACAGTTGGAGGTCCTGGGCCCATCCATTCCTGAAGCCCATATATCCCAGGACTTCTTGCTTTTGAGCACTGAGAAATACTCGTGGCTGTGTAAGCTCGTTTATGTTTCTACTCTTATCGAAAGCAGGGTTGTGCCTGACACAGCAGAGAAGACGTCTCAGTGCCTTCTAATCCCATGAGCTTTCCCCCGTTTTAGGGGACAACCACCCCTCAACCATCCCATGTCAGGGGAGGTCTCACACCGCACACCGCCTCCCACTCCAAGCTTCTTGGTGGTTCCTCTGAAATTTGAGAAGGTGATTTTCTTCCAGTGTGTATTTACAAGGATCCATTAGGTCAGATTTAGCATCGTTGTCCCCAAGTGCGGTGAGCATTTTGCTGTTGCTTGCTCCTTGCTGTTGCTCTGTTGCTAAGCCTGTCAGACTCTGTGACCCCACGGACTGCAGCACGCCAGGCTCCTCTGTCCTCCGCTATCTCCCAGGGTTTGCTTAGATTTAGGTCCCTTGAGTCGGTGATGCCATCCAACCATCTCGTCCTCTGCTGCCCCTTCTCCTCCTGCCTCATGTTGCTTGACCAGGCAGCATTTAAACAGTCCTAAACACACAGGCACACAGCCCATTGGGCCACGTGTGTGTGTGTTCCCAGCCGGGGGTGTCACGGTCCTGAGTTAGTCTAGCTCCTGTTGCACAAGCCACTTTGCACTCGGAGCTGCTTCTGATGCGGAGCTGCTCTGTAACTCACATCCTTCACGTACTTCAAGAAGTCTCCTGGAACTAGTTTCTTTGTGTGTTTTCCACGTTGTTTCAGAAAGCTGGAATGAAATGTAAATATTCAACAGGGAAAGACAAACAACACAAATTGAATTTAGGAATGGTCTTGATGAGAGCGGAGTGGGAAAAAAAGCCTAAGTTGAGGAAATGTGTCCTTCTTACCCACACAGGACCTGGTCCCACTGCTGCTGAGACAGTTCTCGCTTTTCTAAGTTGATGAAAGTCACATCAGTAAACAACACAGGGTCCTTTGCTTGGGTCATGGCTGGTATCATCTTGCCAGAGATAAGGCCCTCAAGGGGAGGGTGGTGGGGCAGGAGCCAGGCTTTGGTTCTCTGGAGCACTGTCTTTACTGCCTTGGAAGTCTGCAGCGCAGATACTAGCCACAGAGCAGGGCAAACAGCAGACACGCATTCATCGGAGGCTGAAGGCTGGGAAGTCCAAGGTCCTGGCAAGGACCCTCTCCCTGGTTTGTAGACACAGCCTCTGGCTTGACCGCACATGGGGCGGAGAGCTCTAGTCTCTCGGGTTCTTTCTTGTAAGGACACTAATCCCATCCACAAGGGCTCCACTCCTGATGCCACCACGTCAGAATTCCGGGGGGTGGGGGGAACGACCCAGGCTGTTAGTCCATGGCAGGAGCCCACGCTGGTGATTCTGAGAACTGTGAAGCTGGGAATGCATCTCACCATCAGCACTTCAGCCCAGTCCTCCCTCTGCTCACAGAAGTCATTGAACACAGGTTATCTGGAGACATTCAGGGATTGAGAGGGAAACGTTCATTGTGTCAGAGGTAGTTTTCCCTTTAAGTCCTGTCTGCTCTACATTCCTGGAAGAAGGAGAACCACCACACCATCCTATCTGGGACAGTAAGGAAGTCTGGGAAGTCCAGGATCAAGTGAGGAAAGATGGGAGGCTGGCTTGGGATGGAAAGGCTGAAACAGGGGCAGGAATGTGAGCAAGAGGCAGTGCCAGGGCGTCTGATTAGAAGGTCCATGGAAAGTCCAGAGGGGACCTGGAAGTCCAGTACCCCGGCCATCCTCGCCAAATTCTCCCCAACGCCGAGCCCCAGCCTGGAACCCCCTATTCCTGTCTTCACATCCTTCAGTGCTTCTTACTTCGATTTTGCTACCCTGTTACACCTTACTGCACCCTGCACCCCTGGGGTCTAGAGTGTTCTGTTAAAGCGTATTTCAGTGCTTAGTGTCAGACAAACGGGTTGGAGAGGCAACTTAGTTTAACCTCCTCCTTCACAGGTGGGCATTTCTTAAAATTCCGTCTTCTATTATCTTACTGGGGTAGAGGGTTAAGTCAAGCCAGGTAAAATAACGCAGGCTCCACCCTGCTTCCTGTTATACAGAATTTAAAGATATTTTCTAAAGAATTAGGTTGGAATTTCTCCGCCCTTGGAGTCACATTGAATGTGTTTGAATGAGATGGTAAAGATGCTCTGGTTTGGGTCTTAGAAGAAGGAAGAGTGGTATTGAGGTTGGTATCTGGATTTCTACGGGCCTGACAAAGGTTAAGGGGGCTGCTGAGGTCATGAACGTGGGCTCTGGGGCGGCAGTGAGGAGGGGCCAGCCTCGTCCACAGGGTCAAGCATCAGGGGCAAGAAGCTCCATCAACAAAGGCCTCGGAGCCGCTGCCTCCTGGGCTCAGAAGGCCGCCCAGGCACCCTGCTTCCGAGAAGAGATCCCAGAGCCCTGCACTCAGAGCTGCTGGGCTCAGCCATGGACTTGAGAAAGAGGCCCAGCGGGGTCTGGCTCCTCCAAGGGTGAGGCAGCTGGGAGGCTGGGGGGACACTGTGTCCCTTTGTCGTCTCAGAATCATTTCATTTAAAAGTTCGCTCTGTTTTTTTAATATGATTTTATTTTTTATTTACATGCGGGTCTTCATTGTTGCTCAGCTTTTCTCTAGCCACGGTATGCAGGCTTCTCAATGCAGTGGCTCCTCTTGCTGCAGAGAACAGTTCTGGGGCGCTCTGGCCTCAGTAGTTGTGGCTCTGGGTGCTGGATTACAGGCTCAGCAGCTGCAGCGCTTGGGCAGACAGGGATCGAACCCATGTCTGCTGCATTGGCAGGGGGATGCTTTACTGCTGAGCCACCAGGGAAGCCCCAAAGTTCACGTTATTATTTTAGGGCTTCCTGATGATTTTTCACAAGCATCACTGACCACGCCTTTTCCAGGGAACATCTACAAGAGTGTGCCATCACATGATCTGGTGTTTGCAAAGCCACGTACGGCACCTGGAAGTTGGGTGAGGTGGTCAGATTGGAGTCGCTTAATTTCACTGCAAGATTATGAGTTGGTAGACATTAAAGCTTCTCTCTAAAGGAATCATCTGCTAGTATACGTAGAGCCTCCAGCTTCAACCAGGCACAGAAATCTAGGACGTGCTGGGTGTCCAAGTCCTGGGAGCCCTGGGGGCCCCCACGTGTGGGGTGAGCAGGAGGCGGGGCTGTTCCCCTCTACTCAGCTGCTGGGTGAGTCTGCGTCATCTGCCAGGACAGGGCTGTGCTCAGCAACAGTGGTGAGCCTCTAAACAGGCCAGAGGGGCGACTTTTAAAATTAGTGCAGGCACAGACAGACCACATCAAAAGTGTATTGTCTCCACTTGTTCTTGGAAACCAAACTGGCATGCTCTCAGGGATTCTTAGTTGCTAGCATTTCCCCTCCCTCACGGCTTCAAATGGCGACAGCATCTACTTGGTTAAGATTTGTTGCTGAGAAAGAGCGTTCTGAAGTGTCCATAGTGTGTGCATGTTACTGTGCTGGACTTTGAAAGACACCAAGAAGTTCAAGACGCGCGTGGTGCATGCCGCATTGGACACACGCACACACTCTCATGGTAGCCGCTGCGTTTTTATAATAGACAGGCTGTGCCTTTCATATGCAAACTGCATCACACAACTCACACACATCATCGCAGCGCTCCGTAATGTAACGGGTAAGTTCTGCGTGATATACAGAGAAGACACCTCTGTAGTCCGCATACACTGTTGCTGTTTAGTCGCTCAATCAAGTCTGACTGTTGGAGACCCCAGGAACTGCTGCCTGCCAGGCTCCTCTGTCCGTGGGATTCTCCAGGCAAGAATACCGAAGTGGGTCGCCGTTTCTTCTGAGGGGGATCTTCCCGACCCAGGGATCGAATCTGAGTCTTCTGCACTGGCAGGTGGATTCTTTAATGCTGAGCAGCCTGGGAAGGCTCCGTAACATTGTCATTTAGTCACTATGTCTGTATAAATATATATATATATATATATAGACTATAAATATATTCTACACACAAAGCACATGCACACACAGGTTCACATAGTCATTGTTGTAGTATTTTATAATATATAGAATACACATTTGCTATATAAAAAGAATATGTATCATTCTATATAAAAAGAATATATGTATATATATATATATATATATATATATATATATATATATATATATATACGCACACACACACATTCTATATTCAGTCATGTTCAACTCTTTGTGACCTCATGGACTGTGGCCCACCAGGCTCCTCTGTCCATGGAATTTTTCAGCCAAGAATACTGGAGTGGGGTGCCATTTCCTCCTCCAGGAGATCTTCCCTACCCCACGTTTCTTGCATCTCCTGCATTGGCAGCAGGGTTCTTTACCCCTAGTGCTCCTGGGAGCCCTTGTATGAAGAATATGTAGAATTCTATATACAAAGAGTATATATATACACACACATTCTATACACAAACCACACATATACTTGTGGTAATCACTGTGGCATTCTATAACATTTAGGACATATGTCTTTTACCTGCAAACCACATCACTCATTCTCACGTACTGACTGCTGCCATATTCTACAATATATAGTATATTGCATACTGCATTTATAACGTTAGAGCGGCTCATATGTTTTCTGTTTACATATACATGTATGGATTCTATATGTATAAGTATAGTCTACACACAAGCCACACACACACACACACACACACACTCATGCCTTCATCCACTGCAATCAGCTTTCTACCATTTGGATAATGTCTGTGTTTGTGTTTTCTTAACCTTTTGAAGGGTGACCCCCTAAGCCTCCTCTGTGTAAATAATGCATCGGAGTAAAATATGGACTGTCAAACTCAGGCAACAATTAATTATATAGCATATAAATCCTTCCTTCCAAATGACTAATACACAGCCCTTTGTGTATAAATGTTTCTCTGAATTTTGTTTGAACTACCAGCCTCGTAACGTCAGATGGTGCAGTCAGGATAATTTTCATTAGAAAAATAATTATAGGCTAAATATGGTTAATAAAACATTAACTATAAATTTGAATATTTTAAAAGCATGTCCTTCTAGAAGCAGCTTCTAATGAATTTTGATGAAAATACCAAGATTACTTAAGGAAAAATAAATAGACCTGATTATTACACACAATTGTGAGATGGATGAATTACAAAAAAACAATTTTAACTTGGAAATAATTATTCTGGGCAATCTGCTTCATAAAATTGATGATGATAAGAAGAAAAGAAAAAAAAATGATAATTCTTCACGGATGACAGAGCATTGGGTCTAATTTCGACCCTTTCTAGAGTCATGACTTTGTAGTTATTAATCATAAACCCTTCAAGCTTAAAGTTTAAAATAACACTAAAATATAAAGTTCCACTGGAAGATTTCCCATTAATTTAAAATCCAACTGTGAGGCTTCTGGTCACTCCTGGGTTAGGCTCTCTCCATCTGGGTGTTACCTGGAGAGACACCCCTGAAGCCAACCTGCTCCGGGGGAGTTCAGAGATGGCTGGAGCGTGGCGCGTCCCATGCAGAAGCCTTGCCCGAGGCCCCGCCACATATCCTCACAGCACAGAGGGGAAACCGAGGCTCACGGAGGCTCGGGGCGTGGGCCACGTGCCTCAGCCCCAAGCGACGCCCACTGCCGCACGCTGCCAACCAGCCCCTGCGGGGTGAGGTCTGGCTTCCTCCTGCAGCCCTGGTCTCCGAGCCCATAATCACTGGCTCTCCTCAGCACCCTCTGGCCAACCCCATCAGGACCCCCATCTCTGCCCTTTGCTTTCCCTGCGGCTACAGTGGCGCCCTCCTCAAGACAAGGCTGGCGGGTGCACAGGACCTCAAGCACACGGTCCTCTGTCCCAGACCATCTGGCATCGTGCACCGAAGCCCCTGCCTGGTGGCTGCCTGGCCATCACATCAGCCCATGTGGCCCGAGGTGCCCCCAGCAGCGCTGGCACCCGACTTGATGATTTGAGCCCGAATGAATGAGAAACACATGGGTCACATCTCCCCGAAATCACGCGTGACTTGACAGATGAGCAGAGATCTCTGGCAACACACATTTGGGCGTTTTTCCCTTGCCTCTAAGTATGAGAAATGCGTGTGAGAAACCACAAAGGCCTGAACGCGGTGCTCCGGACTCATCCGTGCCGGGGGCTGAGCGGGCAGTGTCTGCTGAGCTGGACCAGCCGGAAGGGGCCTGCCCTCCGCCCCTGGGGGGTGGGAGTTTGGAAAAATGAGGGCTCAAGTCTTTCTCCCTTTTCCTCCTCTGGCTGGGAAGTGTCCTCCCCGAAGGGACCAGGCTCCAGGATGAAAGCCTCAGGCCTGCAGAGATGCTCACAAGGACAGAGCTGAGTGTCTTTAAGGAAAGGGCGGGTCTCCTCAGAGGCTCTCACCCCCTGAGGGGGATGGGCTTCATGATCCTTTAACTCATCACCTTAAATGTGACAAGTCCCCCAGCAAATGACATCTCACTCAAGTCAACGAAAGTGTGATTTTAAGGTGGGGTAAGCTTTGGGCTTCTTGTGTGGCTCAGCTGGAAAAGAATCTACCTGCAATGTGGGACACCTGGGTTCGATCCCTGGGTTGGGAAGATCCCTCAGAGAAGGGAAAGGCCCCCCACTCCAGGATTCTGGCCTGGAGAATCCCATGGACTGTAGAGTTCATGGGGTCTCAAAGAGTCTGACACGACTTTGCGACTTCCTCACTTTCACCAGCTTTGTCCACTTGTTCCCCACAACCGGGCTGGAAGGACATGTGTGAAGTGGGGTGGGTCGGGGACCCTCCTTCCTCCTCCTTCCCTGCTCCCCGCGGTGGCAGGGACCTGAGAATGGGCAGTCCAGGCTCTGGCTTGACCTGCCCCCGCCTGGCTCAACCCCGAAGCCCTGAGCCCTCTCACTCAGCAAGCCAGCACCAGGGACAGAGTCCCCTTCTCCAAAGGAACCTGGAGTTACTTGGAGTCAAGAATCCAGGAGCCAGGTGGCGCTGGGGAGAGGCTACAGGGGCGCCCTCTGTGTCTTGGGTGGAGCTTCATCTGCCCCCACCAGGATCAGAGTGATGCTTCCCCAGGTGAGAGGAGCTGGCAGGTGAGGGCATCCTCGTGGCTCCGCCCGCCCACATTGGGGCAGGTGTGGGCCCTGCGGCCTCCGCACCTGCCTGCCCAGCCCTCTCTGCCCCCTCCGGGCATGGGGCAAACCAGCCCGGGGCGGGCTGCTGCCCACACGCCTCTACCTCCTCTTTCTTTGATCGCCCCCACCTTTGGCGGGCTTCCACGTGATGCAGAATCCACCAGCCAATGCGAGAGACTTAGGAGACACAGGTTTGATCCCTGAGCTAGTAGGAAGATCCTCTGTCCACGCCCGTATTCTTGCCCAGAGAATCCCAGGACAGAGGAGCCTGGCGGGCTCCAGTCTCTTGGGTCACAAAGAGTTGGACACGACTGAGTACGCACCCTCGGCAAGCTGCTATCTTCCCCCAAGGATGGCTCCTCCTCACCTCACTTCTCTCCCAGGATCGTGATGGCCCAGGAGGCCCGTTTCTCACCCTGGCCTCCAGGGAACATGCCCAGGCACAGCTGACCGCAGAGGCGAAGTGGCCTCCTGCCTCCTGGCCCAGGCCTTTTCAACCAGGAAGCCTTCTGCCCCAGGACCCAAGCATCTCTGGTCAGTATCTGCCCAGAGGCCCAGGCAGGGCTGGGCCCTTCTCCTTTGCTCTAGCCACTCCAAGTGGCTTAGGGCTGGTGCCACTGGGACTGTGCCCACTGAATCCTGCAGCTCCTAGAACTTGGCCTGGGAGTAGCAGGTGCCCACAGAAGCCTGCTGCATTGAGCAAAGAGTTAGAGACACACATGGGAGCTTTCTTGGGAAAGCTCCCCTGGTGGGGGGACCAAGTCCCCCTTCCTCAAAGCTCCATCCCACCATCTATGAAGGTCCTAGCAAAGCCACCTCCAAGCGCACCCAGGGAAGAGTCTGGGGCATGTTCCGGGCTGAGCGGGCCAGAGGGAGGTAGTGGTGGGCGGGAGCTCTTAGCAAACGTGGTCTGGAAAAACCAGAGCCAGGAGGAGGGAGCAGGGAGCCCTGGCGGGCAGGTGAAGCTGCAGGTGGGCTTGTTGTCAGGATTGTGTTCCAGGTCAGTTAAGACAGCATGATTCAGTGATCAGAAAGTCCCGGGGGATTCCCCGCATTCCAGTACAAAGTGGAGGGCCCAAGGATTCAGGTCGGTTATGCCGTAATTACTGCGAGGAAACAACAGTCATTATCAGGACATAGCATCTGCAGGCCACCGAAGAGGCAGCCTGGGAGACACTCCTGCTTCCCTTTCCTTCTGAGGTCCTGGGCCTCCAGGGTGAGCAGCCGGGCCCCCGGCCCCCTTGCAGGAGTCCTCAGCCCTCCTGTGACCACAGTGGAGGAGACACTGGTCACCAGACCCGGAGGACGCCATCAGGAACGAGGTGTTGCCTTGCTCCTCTTGGCCTTCCTTTTGCCTTTGAAGTGTGTGCATGCGCATGCATGTGTGTGTGTGTGTGTGTGTGTGTGCGCACGCGTGTGTGTGTGCGTGTGTGGTGAGAATCAGCAAATGCACAGAACACTGACAGAGCTGCCGGGATGTCCAAAATGCGGTTGCCAAAAGTTCTGGTGAGTTCACTATCAGTGACTCAGAAACACATGACTTACATTATTATAGAAATTCTTGTTTGGAACTTAATGAAGGCTGTCTTTGGCAAACGGATGCTCAGTGTCATCAGAGAGGAGACTGCCAAGGACCCAGGGGAGGGCCCCATGGCTGGACCGCAGCGGAGTCGGGGTGCCCTGACCTTGGCCCCCAGAGCGCCCTCCTCTGAGGCTCCTGCCCCCTCGTGGCACCCCATCGTGATGTCTTCACGGGGTCACCCAGTCCGTGAAGTCCTGCTGGACTCTCATTCCCAAGTCCCGACACGCAGTCTGCTCAATCACTCTGGGTCCTCTGGCAAGGGACCGGGGTGATGAAGGGCACCCGGCAGGCTCGCCCACTTCTTTCAGAAGTTGGGACAAATATGGGCCACATGTCCACAGTTGAAATCCTGTGGACAGAAGAGCCTGGTGGGCTACAATCCTTGGGGTCACAAACAGTCAGATACGACAGGCACCAAAGAAGTGCCAGCGCACCCAACTTCCTTTACACTCTGCTTATTTCTCATGAGATGAAAGAGTGCTCCTACTGGGGAGCCGCTGTGTCTGGCCCATCATCTCCTGCTTCAAGGAAGATGCAGAGCGGCCCCACTGCACAGACAGGAAGGTGAAGGCTTGGGGATCACAAGTGGTCCTGCTTTCCCCGTCACCCCAACCTTCGTCTCGCTCCACACGCATTCTGTGCTCCCTGGGCTGGAGACGCTCGTGCCAACTAGCTCTCCTCAGGAAGTCCACGCCAGGAGTCCTTGCTCTGCCTTGTCAAGGCCCCTCCTCGCCTGTTCTTGCTCAGCGCTCAGAGGTGTTGTGGTTCCACTGGCTGTTGCCACCATCCCACCAGCGCCTCTCTGACTCAAAACAAGGCGCCACGCAGCATCGCTGTCCTGCGCTCAGCGGCCAGGTCCCAGGGCAGAGCTGCCCAACAGCCCCGAGGGAAGGTCCCGCAAAGGCCATGGCTGGCCCAGTGCCAGCCTCAGAGACGGACACCGTGCCCCTGGATGGGAGGGGCTGGAGCGGCGGGCATGTGCGGAGAGGAGAGAGACCCCACCAGGCCTCCACCGGGCTCTTCTATATGGCCATTCTGGATTCAGCGCCCTTGCTCCCCACCCACCAGCCTCTTTTCAATTTCCCTCTTTCTTTCGCATTTCTGTTGGTGGTTCTAGAGGCAGAAACGGCCCCAGTATCCCCAGCAGCTGCCCATGGTGGTCGAGGAATATTTCACAATAGTAAATCGTTTCTGTTTTTCTCAAAATGATGTGTAAGAGGATATAGCAGTCTCCTGGGGCTTCTGACACAAATGACCACAAACCAGGAGGCTTAAAACAACGGAAATCTACTCTCACGTTCCTGGAGGCCGGGAGTCTGAGATGGACGTGAGGGCAGGGCCGCGCTCCTCTGCAGGCCCCGTGGGAGGACCTCCTGGACTCCTCAGGGTGCTGGGGAGGCAGGAGCCCTGGGCACTCTCTGACTCCCAAATGCGCGCCTGCTCGCACTCAGTCGTGTCCAACTCTTTGTAACGCCATGAACCAACACTCACCAGGCTACTCTGTCTGTGGCACTTCCCAGGCAAGAATACCGGAGTGCGTTGCCATTTTCTTCTCCAGGGGATCTTCCCGACCCAGGGATTGAACCAGTGTGTCCTGCGTCTCCTGCATTGGCAGGCAGATTCTTTGCCACTGAGCCACCTGGGAAGCCTTGAGAATATGTCTCGCCAACCTCTGCCTCTGTCCTCACAGGGCCTCCTTATTGGAAGGACACCAGTCATTGAATTTACGGCCCACCTGACTGTGACCTCGTTCCAACTTCAGGTCATCTGCAAAGACCCAGTTTCCAAGTAAGGGGGAACCCAGAACAGACGGTCGGTAACAAGTGTTCAGTGTGACACGGACTCTTCATGCTGACAGCTAGGTGGATGTGGAATACTAGATTATTAAATAAGAAGCGTTTATATTCTTAAAAAAATACTGAAGCTAAAGCAAATGGAAACTAGTTTTTGAATCATTTTGTTTTACATTGTTGATCTTCTTGAATTACAACATGCCTTTTCATTTTAATAAGATTTAAATATTTTTTAGGAGAAAAAGACCTTGAGAACACAGGTGAATGAGTTTTTAGTATTAAAATTCACTGTATTTGAATAAATTCAAACTTTCTACTTTTTTGCATCCAACAGAATTTTATTTCCAAAGACTTTAAATTTTTATTGTTAGCAGAACAGAAAATATGTAATCATCCTGATTACAACAGTGAGACTAATGATTTTGCTGAAATAAAGGCAAGAAAAAATAATCTTATGAAATAAACATATAATTTATGAATTATGGAAGTTGTTATTTTTTACTAGGATGGCATGCCAGCCCACTTGCAGATCCCCCAGACGTGTATAATAATAATAATTAAAATGTCTTTGCTATCGTGCCAACGTGTAGTTTTGAAATACTTTAGCTCTAGGGCTAGACTTAAGTGCTGCTATTTGGTAGGTGTATTTGTCAAGCAGAAGAACAGAACATGTCTATCAATATTCTAGCTTTTGTTTCCAACTGTTAAATAATTAGACATTTGCTACATGGGCGCCCAGTGATAACTTTGTCCTGAGCCCTTAAACGCCAGGGACAGGCCTTCCGGGGGGCAGTCAGAGGGGCGGGGGCTCTGAATCCCATGTTCCGAGTTTGGGGGTGAAGAGAGAGACTCAGCAGACGGTGGGCAGAATGACCCCCAGCCCTGCTCTGTCTTAACAGGGAATTTGCAGAAGAATTGTCGAAATCAGCCCCGAGTCTGGTCTGCTGGAATATCTGTGCTGTCTGTATCACCTTGATTCTAACTTCTAATCCACTGGGGTCCCCCGGGATGCACTCACCTGAACTGCGCCCCAATCCACCTCTCAGGGTGATTCTCATCACAGCAGCAGTGGGCACTTTTATCCCTCCTGGCACTTATTAGAAGTATGACACCAGGCTCTTATAGAGAAGCTTGCACTGGAAGTAGAACTGCATTAAACTAAGAGATGATCTGAGGGAACTCCACCTTTCCCAGTGGTAGCCTGTGTCCCCAGTGTCGATTCCCCCCACTTCTTCTAATGAGAGGAGCCCGCCCTCTGATGGAGGTGGGACCACACTCCCCAGGGGTCTTTGCAGTTGACTAGACATGAGGTGGTGTGGTCCGAGGGGAGATGAGCAAGGTGACTCCTGGGTGGCGCCCCTGCCATCAAAGCCCCTGCTCCATCCCCAGCTCCCTCCCACAGACAGGCCTCACTGAGGCAGAGTGCTGGCATTTCTGGGTCAGCGTTTAGACCTGTTCTTCTAACAAAGGTGTAAGAGGAGGGCAGAGGGCAGATACGGGCTCTTCTCTGTGAACTGCACACCACGGGCTCCCAAGGTAAAATGGAGTTGATTCAACGAATACTCACTAGATCCGCGCTCACCGGCCAAGCGTGGGGACAGAGTCGTTGGTCATCCTCAGCACGTAGGCTGTGTGATGACAGTCTCCAGAACCGTCTCTCTACACAGGGTAGCAATTGCTAGTCTACTACGAATGGTACGTAGTGAAGTGAAAGGCGCTCCATTGTGTCCGACCCTTTGCGACCCCATGGACTATACAGTCCAGGGAATTCTCCAGACCAGAACACTGGAGTGGGTAGACTTTCCCTTCTCCAGGGGATCTTCCCAACCCAGAGATCGAACCCAGGTCTCCTGCATGGCAGGCGGATTCTTTACCAGCTGAGTGAATGAAGTCGCTCAGTGGTGTCCGACTCTTTGCAACCCCCCGGACTGTAGCCCACCAGGCTCCTCCATCCATGGAATTCTCCAGGGAAGAATGTTGGAGTGGGTTGCCATTTACCAGCTGAGCCCCAGGGAAGCCCAGAAATGGTACATGCACACAGCGTAACCTCTGAGCTCCAAGCTGTGTGGAGTCCTGGGGTCGGGAATCCCCTCGACCTCTGTCTGCTCCCCATCCTCCCCGGAAACCACCTCACCTCCTTGGCCAGCCCCACAGCTTCCCTTACCCCATTCACGTCTGGAGACGTCTCGAGGATAAATGAGGAGCTGGCAAAACACTCGGAGGAAGACACTGCGTAAATGGGGTGCAGAGCGTCCCCTGCCCTCAACGGCCGGAAGTGCCACCACGTTGATGCTAACTGGATGCCGTGTTGTTTCCTAGGGGAGCTCCTTTTGCTTCCCCAGAAGGTCCCCATGAGGCTCGGGCTTTTAAAAGGAAGGTGAAAAAAAAAAAAAGAATGGAAGGTGCCTTGGTTTATAAATGGCTGTATGATTCTTAGAAGGCACGCCCAGCATGGAGCTGGTGAGAAGTTGCTGTCGTGATGTAACCAGGCAGGATAAATGGCCCCCAAGCCCCGGGTGTTGGGCCGGGCTTCCTGGCAGTCTCCTCAGTGCCCTCGACTTGCCATGGATATCGGTGCCACTTCGGGTCTGACTGATGGTCTTTTTAATGATGGGCTTTCCCAGGTGGCACTGGTGGTAAGAACAGGACTGCCAATGCAGGAGACCCAAGAGATGCATGTTTGGCCCCTGGGTCAGCAAGATCCCCCAGAGGAGGGCATGGCAACCCACTCCAGTGTTCCTGCCTGGAGAATCCCATGGACAGAGGAGCCTGGAGGGCTACAGTCCAAGGGATCACAAAGAGTCAGACACGATTGAAGTGACTTAGCAGGCACGCTTTCAAAGGTAAACTCTGAGTGAAAAAAGTCTCTGGAAGCAAAAAATAAAATCATAAAACCAGTGATAAGCAGAAAAAAGCCTCATGTGTTGAACAAGCAGGGCCAGCCCTCTCCCAGGGCCCAAGGGATCTACCCAGTCCTTTAGCAGATGCTCAGATCCCAAAGGAGTGGGTCCCCATTCATTAGCATCTCCACAGGAGAAACCGTTCATTTCAAAATGGATGCATTAAAAGCAGTGTGTTCTCCATCCCACATGCTCAAGAGATCTGTCATAAAACACCCTTCCCCACATCACAGTCCAGGTCTGAAGGCCCCGGGGCCAAGGCTGTGCTCAGTTTCCAGGCGGATTTCCACAACCAGCTGCAACAGCACAAAAACCACAGGGTATCACCAGGAGAGGGTCCCACTGTGCACCAGAGGGCATTTGCCCCTGCCCAGGACCCCAGGAACCACCTCCATCAGCCACTCCTGCTTGCCGGTCAGGGGCTGGCCTGTGGTCAGCGGGTGAGGCCTCTTCTTTGGTGTCCAGACAGCCATGGGAACTCAGGCCACCAGCTGATGTCTCTGGTTTTCTCAGGACACTCCTCTCCCAGAGTGATGTCCCTATTTCGTGGTCAGTGTTCCAGGCCATAGGAGATCCTGACTGTCCAGTACGTCGGCCATCCACCGTGGCTTCCCAGGAGAGCCAGTGACTGAGGCTCAGATCCACGTGTGTGGGGAGGCACCTGACAACCATCCGCCCTTCCTCCTGCACCCCAAACAGAGAAGCTAATCTCAGATCTGAACAAGCGAGGATCCCCGGGTTGAGGGGTGCAGTGGGCCACCCTCCTCACAGCCGTCCTGCTGTCTGCCTCCCTGGAAGAGGCATCTTCATGGATCAAACCACACCATCTTTCCAGACTTTGCATTTCCTTCCTATTTTGTGGGGCAGATCCTAGTGGGTTAGACAGATTCTGAGTAGGACAGCCCCAGCCCCTGGATGACCGGGTACCAGGAGCTGCGTCAGTGACCTTCCATGGCAGGCACAGTAGGCCATGTAGGAGCATCTCCATCCTTCACATTCATCTCTGGCTCTTGTCTTAGAGGAGAGAGTCTCTTCCAGCATCCAGGGCCAGTCACATCTGAGATGGGGCATCCAGGAACACTGTCTACCATTCAATAAGTAGGTGGATAAGCAAAGCCTCCTCTGTCAAGACCGAGGAAGCTGGCCAGGTTCTCCTGCTGGTAAAATCTCTGTGTCTGGTTGAGTCGCAGAGCTGGTTTTGGACCTGTGACTCACTTATGTCGGGGGAAGTTCCCCTGGAGGTCACACACAGGTGGCACTCATGATTAAGGCTCCCCATCAAGGGAGCAGCCTGGTGAGAACCCTCCGAAGTATGCTCATCTGACTCCTTGCAGGAGACCCTCAGGCCATGTGGCCCCACCCCTTGGTCACTCCAGAGCTAAACAGGGTGCACAGTTCAAATGCAACAGTGACCTCACACCCACATGATGGCAAAGTCCCTGTAGCACTCAGCAGCTGAGGTCACATTGACTGTGGGTCTTCTGATGTGGGTGAGGACCAAGTTGAGACACCCACAGCTACATGGATGGAAACCCTGCATGTTTTCTTCCAATGGAATTACTAGCAAATGGTTTTTTAGAGTTATAAGTAAGAAATCTACCTGAGACTACCAAAATCTCAAGAATCCTGGGCATATATTTAAACAGGATCGATTATATAACTCAATTATTTAAATTATGTAACTCCACTAGGCAGAGTAAGACCGATGACCACTTTTGATATGCCTCTCATGGCTCCCTTTGTGGACAGTGGAGGCCAGACCCCAGGACTATGTCTCCCACAGCCTGACAGGGAACAGGGTCAAGGGAGGAAGGTAAAGAGGGAGTGACCCTGGACAGAACTGAGTTCCTGGAAACCACAGCCTCTTCTTTCTGTCCAGTCTTTCCTGAGTCTACCACTGTTGCCTCCTCCAAGCCTGGGCTCCTCATCCCTCCCAAGGGGATCAGGGAGACCTTTTGCATTTGGGGTCCCCTTATCTGGGGGACCCTTTGGGGGTGTATGCACTCATGCTTTGGCTCCTGTTTGTCAATGAATTTGGCCAGTTGTAGCCCCAGAGACAGGAAAAAGGGAGCTGGTGCAGTGAGGGTCCATGAATGCGCCACATGAAGTTCAAGGTCAACCTCGTGGATCTCTGGTTACAAGTCAAACTGACCCAGCCAGAAAACCACCTGCTCACAACTATGGCACAGGGCTTCTGGATCAAGAGCAGCTCCAGAAAAGTTTCGCATTTGCTGTGGAATTGGGGAACTCTCCATTTTCGTCCTTTTCCTACAGATCCAAGCACAACCTGCCACTCCCAGGGTATGGGAAATCCTCCAGCAGCTTAGACATCGGCCCCTTTGCTGGCCTCCTATGCAAGCACCTCCTCCTGGAGTGAGGTCGAGGTGCAAAGAGCCGGATGGCTCCCAGCCACTTGTGCTGAAGGCATCAGCCGCTAATGTGTCAGACGGCGTCTTCCTCTCTGACTTGGCCATGGAGACCGCATAGTGGCCAGCCTGGCCAAGCGTCACAGATCAATAACGGTCACTTTGTGGGGCAAGAAAGTGAATGTGAAAGTTGCTCAGTCATATCCGACTCTTTGCGACCCCACGGACTGTAGCCCTCCAGGATCCTCTGTCCGTGGACTTCTCCAGGCAAGGATACTGGAGTGGGCAGCCTTTCCCTTCTCCAGGGGAATCTTCCCAACCCAGGGATCAAACCCAGGTCTCCCCATTGCAGGGAGATTCTGAGCCACCAGGGAAACACTGTGGAGCAGGAAACAAATGCTCAGTTATCTTGTTCCCTCCAGAGGGAGGCTCTGCAGCAAACAGGGACAATCCAGCGAACAGCTGGATTTCTGGGGGCCGGGTGGGGACTGCAGTGGGTTCAGGACACAGGGCTCCTGGGGCCGGGGTGGGGAGCAGGGACATCCCTCACGAGGGCAGGTGCTCAGGGCTTGTGCATTTTGGTGGGCACGTTACCAGAGCTTGCTTTTCTTCTCAGGGCACAGTTCCATTCTTCGTCTTTTTTAATATTTTTAATTAGAGGATAATTTCTTTACCATGTTGTGTTAGTTTCTGTTATACAGCAAGGCAACTCTTGAGCCTCCCTGCCTACTCCCATCCCATCCTCTAGGTCATCACCGAGCACTGAGCTGAGCTGCCTGTGCTATACAGCAGCTTCCCATGAGCTATCTGTTTTACATGTGGAAGTGTATATATGTCCCATCCTTCCCGAGAGCTTCCTGACCCACCACAGAAGTCTCTGTGCAGCTAGGATGCTCATGCAGGAGGTGAAACAACAGCCGAGATCACCCGGGCCAGACTCCCAATGTGGTGTGCGTGTTCAGTCGCTAAGCCGTGTCCAACTGTTTGCACCCCTGTGGACTGCAGTACACCAAGCTTCACTGTCCTTCACTGTCTCCCAGAGTGTGCTCAAACTCATGTCCATTGAGTCCGTGGCACCATCCAACCATCTCAGCCTCTGCTGCCCTCTTCTCCTTTGCCTTGACTATTTCCTGGCATCGGGACCTTGTCCAGTAACTTGGTTCCTTCACGGATCCCATCCGTGCATCACAGCCTTGCCGTGGTGAAGGGGCTTGTGTAGCTCAATGAAGCTATGAGCCATGCCACGCAGGGGCACCCAAGATGGACAGGTCATCAGGGAGAGTTCTGACATAATGTGGTCCACTGGAAGAGGGGACGGCAAACCGCTCCAGTATTCTTGCTCTAAGAACTCCATGAAGGTAAAGTTTGAAAAGGCTTGACGTGGACAGACCCAGAAAGGTAGAATGAGGGGATTAATCAGATGCAGGCAGTGTAAGGTGTGGTTGTGTACATGGGACAGGGTGGCGAACAGGGCTGGGACACAGCACAAGGACCCGGTCACTCAGGAAGACAGTTGCTGTCCCCCAGGAGTCTCCACAGACACTTCTGAGAGACCAGGATACACAAGTCAGGGGAACCTTGGGAGAAGGACGCTGAGTATCACTGGGCATTTATGGTATCAGGTTTATTAGGGAGACCTAGGTGCTGTTCTGCACATTGTAATCCTATCAGTAAAACTGTGCTGGTTTTACTACATAAGATTTCAGTCTTTACAGATGTCCATGTTGAAGATGTAAAGATGAGTCTAAGAAAAAGCTGCCAATGTCAGTGGACTGTGGATACATATGTTGTACTCTCTTGCTTTTTCAATGATGCAATGGATGTTGACAACTTGATCTCTGGTTCCTCTGTCTTTTCTAAATCCAGCTTGAACATCCCAAAGTTCTCACTTCACGTACTGTTGAAGCCTGGCTTGGAGAATTTTGAGCAATACTTTGCTAGCGTGTGAGATGAGTGCAATTGTGCAGTAGTTTCAGCATTCTTTGGCATTGCCTTTCTTTGGGATTGGAATGAAAACTGACATTTTCCAGTCTTGTGGCCCACTACCAAGTTTTCCAAATTTGCTGGCATCTTGAGTGAAGCACTTTCACAGCATCATCTTTTAGGATTTGAAATAGCTCAGCTGGAATTCCATCACCTCCACTAGCTTTGTTCATAGTGAAGCTTCCAAAGACCCATTTGACCTTGCATTCTAGGATGTCTCGCTCTAGGTGAGTGATCATATCATCGTGGTTATCTGGGTCATGAAGATCTTTTTTGTACTGTTCTTCTGTGTATTCTTGCCACCTCTTCTTAATATCTTCTGCTTCTGTTAGGTCCATACCATTTCTGTCCTTTATTGAGCTCATCTTTGCATGAAATGTTCCCCTGGTATCTCTAACTTTCTTGAAGAGATCTCTAGTCTTTCCCATTCTATTGGTTTCCTCTATTTCTTTTCATTGTTCACTTAAGAATGCTTTCTTATCTCTCCTTGCTATTCTTTGTAACTCTGCATTCAGATGGAAATATCTTTTCTTTTCTCCTTTGCCTTTCACTTCTCTTCTTTTCACAGTTATTTGTAAGGCCTCCTCAGACAACCATTTTGCATTTTTGCATTTCTTTTTCTTGGGGATGGTTTTGATCACTGCCTCCTGTGCAGTGTTACAAACCTCTGCTCACAGTCCCTTAGGTACTCTATCAGATCTAATCCTTTGAATCTATTTGTCACTTCCACTATCTAATTGTAAGGGATTTGATTTAGGTAGGCCATACCTGAATGGTCTAGTGGTTTTCCTTATTTTCTTCAGATCTGAATTCTGGAAAAAGGAGTTCATGATCTGAGCCACAGTCAGCCCCCATTCTTGTTTTTGCTGACTGTGTAGAGCCTCTCCATATCAGCTTCAAAGAATATAATCGATGTGATTTCTGTATTAACCATCTGGTGATGTCCTTGTATAGGGTCATTTCTTGTGTTGTTGGAAGAGAATGTTTGCTATGATCAGTGCAAGAGAATTCCAGAAAAAACTCTACTTCTGCTTTATTGACTACACCAAAGGCTTTGATTGTGTGGATCACAGCACACTGTGGAAAATTCTTAAAGAGATGGGAATAACAGACCACCTGACCTGCCTCCTGAGAAATCTGTAAGCATATCAACAAGCAACAATTAGAACCAGATATGGAACAACAGACTGGTTCCAAATCAGGAAGGAAGTATATCAAGACTGCATCCTGTCACCCTGCTTAATTAACTTCTATGCCAGGCTAGATGAAGCACAGGCTGGAATCAAGATTGCAGGGGGGAATATCAATAGTCTCAGATATGCAGATAACATCACTCTTATGGAAGAAAGTAAAGAGGAACTAAAGAGTCTCCTGATGAAAGCGAAAGAAGAGCGAGAAAAAGCTGGCTTAAAATTCACGTTCAGAAAATGAAGATCATGGCATCTGGTCCCATCACTTTATGGTGTATAGATGGGGCAACAGTGACAGACTGTATTTTGGGGGGGACTCCAAAATCACTGCAGATGGTTGACTGCAGCCATGAAATTAAAAGACACTTGCTCCTTGGAAGAAAAGCTATGACAAAAGATTGAAGGCAGAAGAAGGGGATGACAGAGGATGAGATAATTGGATGGCATCACTGACTCACTGGACATCAGTTTGAATAAGCTCTAGGAGTTGGTGATGGACAGGTGAGCCTAGCACGCTGCCATCCATGGGGTTGCAAAGAGTTGGACATGACTGAGTGACTGAACTGAACTGATGCTGTATTAGCTTTCTGTGGCTGCCATAACCCATCACCACAAACAGAGTGACTTAAAACAACAGTAATTGATTCTTCACAGATCTTGGAGCCAAAGGTTTGAATCCAGTGAATCAACAGGACTGAGTTCCTTCAGAAGGTCTAGAGGAAACTCCTTCTTTGCCTCTTCTAGCCTCTGGTGTCTCCAGGTGGAGTGTGGCTGCACCACGTCCATGTTGACCTCTGTCTTCACGTGGTTTTCTTCTCTGTGTGTCTTTGTCTCAACTTCCCCTTTGGATGATCTGAGGTCAGCAGAGGCCATTGCCTGTGCTCATCACCAGGAGTGATGTTTCCTGGAACCTTCTCCACCATGATCTTCAAAGCCCAAATTTGAATACTCCAGACTGCAGCTCTAAACCCAGTTTTCTTGTCAATGATCTTTGTTCATGCTCCTTCACTGAATTATAGCTGCAAAGGCGCTTTTCCCAAGTAAGGTCCCATTTAAGGCCTCTGTTGGGCATGTTGTTGGGGGACATGGAAAGTGGATTGACTAGGTGTCTTCTGGTGATTCTGGGGTAGTTACCTTCGCACTGGACTCTGAGTCCATCTCTAGACTTGCAGTCTGTGCTAAGCTGCCACCAAGCAACCCACCACCCCTGCAGGGGCTTCCCATCCTCAGCTTTTTCTGCAGGGTGGCCCAGAAGCATCTGTGGTGTAGGGTCAGTGGGGATCTCAGGGGGAGCATCTGAGCCCTTTGAGTGGGTAAGCAAACATTCTGAGCATCTGAGGGGCTGCGGTCTGGCCAGGCACCTGCAGAGTTATAGACACACCATGAGAAAGAAGGGCAAAGAGCAAGGAGGAAAGGCGAGTTAGAAACTCCTGAGGTTTGGGGAAACTTGGAACAGCGAGTGATCAGTGCTGGCAGCAGCAAGCGGTGCTGGGAATTAAGGAGCACCTCGGTTTGCACAAGGTCTACACAGTGCCCACAGCCCTGCTGAGAAGGGCATGGGGAGGAAGGGGAGAGGCAGGTGACAGAGGACAAACAGGGCCTGAGAGGGAGACGGGTTTAGTGACAAGCTGATTGATTGACCTTAGTTTTTCACAATTTATGGCAGTCTGAGTTCAGTATTTCCTGAATGATAGAGAGGAAATGAAGTCCATCATGGTAAGTTGCCTGGATCCGTGTCCCTGTCTGTTAATCACATGTGGACACAAGGAGACTGAAAGGCAAGATCACACAGTGCTGAGAAAGGGGTGGGGGGTCGGGGTAGGGGTCGGGGGTGGTGCTGACCTTGCAGGCTGATGAACCCTCCATCCAGCTGATGCATCTGTCAGGTCTGGAGCAAAGATCCGAGGAATCCTAACAGTCACAGCTTGGTTGGTGCCAGCCACCATTCTCCCCAGGTTAACGGGCTTCCCAAGTGGCACTAGTGGTAAAGAACCCTCCTGCCAGGGCAGGAAACATGAGACTCAGGTTGGATCCCTGGGTCGGGAAGATCCCTTGGAGAGGACATGGTAACCCATTCCAGTATTCTTGCCTGGAGAATCCCATGGACAGAGGACCCTTGCGGGCTACAGTCCATGGGGTCACAAAGACTCAGACACACACGCACTTTTCTCCCCAGAGTTTTGGTGACATAAAAGTCTTGAGCTTGAGTTTCCATTTGTGGACTGTGAGGTGTGTCTTCAGGTTGAGAGGCATTTGAAAATCATCAAAGTTTGTGTCCTTTTCTGTATTGTATGCAAATATTTTTCCATTAACAAGTGTACTTTCTGAAGTAAAGGAATATGTGGAATCCAATGGAGGATCTTTTGGAAGTCACGGGAGAGCAGAGGAATGTTCTAGATGACAACACAAGTCCTCTCCAAAGGTCCCCTCTGCTCACGTGGGAAGGTGCTTTGGTGACACCCACACAGCAGGCAGCTGCTACTGTCGGAAATCTTTAGGGCTCCGTCTCTTCTCACGTCCCAACTCCACTGAGCAAGAAGCTCTGGTCTGTTCAGAAACTTCACCTCATCTTTAAGTAGTTTAAAACTCCTGGGAGAATACTTATCATTAGCACAAATTAAGGGCAATAAAACATCTAAAACAGCCTGACTAATAAATGAGCTGAGTGGCTCATTTACGGCTAAATTATTAGAATCCCAGAATATCATAGCTATCGAGTTTCTGCAGCCACTGTGTAAAGTGCCCTGTGACTTCAGTGTGAAGCTTCCAACGTGGATCTGTTATCTGAGCTGCTCCTGTCCTGTGAGTTGTTTTCCTCACTGCTTTTCCTAAAGTCAGTGCTCAAAGCAGCCTGTCTTTCCCAGTGAAGTTCAATTTTGGAAAGAAAACAAATTGAAATGAGTAACTCAATTGTTACAGGATTAGGGCTATTAAAATCCAGAAAGAAGGACTTCAAGTGTGTTAGAAAACACTTCACTAAATCCACTTCATGGAGAAACCATTTCATATTCCTTTTAAGGATTGACTTTTAGCCAGAAATGTCTTCCAAGTGACACTGCTTCCAGCCTAAGTTTGGATTTTTAAGAAGGACGGATTCTTAGAGCATGATCGGCTTGTCACCAGTCCGGATAAGAGGACGCCTTGGCCACAGCGCCTCGTTTAAGTCCCCCGGAGAACAGGAGAGCCCGGCCCCGCAAAGAGCCGAGTTCCCACGAAGTCACCTCAGGGGAGGGACGGCCTTCCCGCGGACCGCCCACCCTCTGCCCGAGAAGGTGCCCGCAGCCCCGGGCTCTCCACAAGCCCTCCGCCCGCTCCTTGCTCTCAGCAGCCGCATCACGGGAGGCGGCCTCAACTCAAAACGGCCCCGTTCTCAGTCAAACAGGGTTTGAGAGAGCGTGACCCGCGACGCTCTCTCTTCTGTGTTACCGAGACCGGGCCCCAGGCCACCCGGATATTCAATAGAACACTTCCGGTGTGTCTGAAGGTGCTTCCGGTGTGTCTGACGGTGCTTCCGGTGAGGTTCACGCCGGATTGGCTGCACTGAGTGACGCAGGTCGTCCGCCCCAGAGTGTGTGGGATTCAGCCAATGTGAGTGGAATACAAGGCAGCGTGAGGAAGAATTCTCTCGGCTTGGCTGTCTTGGAGCTGGGCCACTCGTCTTTTCCTGCCTTTGACCTTGGGCTGGAGGCACACCACCAGCTCTCTGGAGCCATGCCACCAGCGTTCCCGGCTCTGCAGCTTGCAGGTCTGAGGGCCTCCCAGCCTCCAGAAGTGAGTCAGGCAGTTCCTTATGGTGTCTTTCTCTGGGTAGATAGATGACAGACAGACAGTCTCCTGATGGCTGTTTCTCTGGAGAACCCTGACTCCCATCCCACCCTGATGCCCCCAGTGAGGCACCTCCCTGAGCGTGACCTTGCCCTGCAGCTCAGGAGAGGAGCTGGCCCAGGTCACGCCACTGGTGGGGCGTGTTAGCCTCACCTCCGTCAACCCTGAGGAAGAGAGCACGCCCCACATTGTTGGGGTGGGGGCAATGACTTTGTACATCAGGGCCAGGGGGCCACTTGAAAAGAGCTCCTAGAATCCCCAGAAGCCCCCCCCCCCCCCCCCCCCCCCCCCCCCCCCCCCCCCCCGCTTGCTCTCCATGGCTCATCTCTCTCAGTCTGGGTCGGAACCACTCCTCGACTTAAGTAACTTTGACTAAGTGTTTGCCGGCTATTAACTTCTGAGAGGGAAGTGAATGCCAGCTTCCCCTCCTCAGGGGCAGCGTCTCCCCCATACTTCATCAGGCAGATCCGAGGGAGCAGGTAGCTGGTCAGGGAAGTTGAGGGAGAGGCATTTGGAGGGTCCAGGTGGTGGCGACATCTTCAGCATCACGGCAGGCCCAGTAGGCTGGACAGTGGTGCTTCTGTTAATTCGATTCCTGCATAAATTGTGAGATAGACACGTAGTCGGCAAAAAATTACATCTCCCCCCAAAAAGACCCACATCACGTCACCAGTCTGTCATGGGAGAAGTGTACGTGCATCTTACTGAGAAGAGAGGCACAGTTTGGAGAGAAGAAGAGACAGCATGGGTTGGAAGCTGATATTCTGCCGGATAACAGATAGCCCCGAGTTGTAGAGGCCATTATTTCTTGCATTTTCAGAGCAAATGAACTTGACAGATGGCCGTGTCACCCAGACCCCCACCTACCGACTTGATTATGCAGAAAACAATACAATAGAAAAGAAATCATTACTGAAGGAACCTGGTTAGTCCACAGAGGGCCGGGGAATGCAGAAGAACAGAATTACAGGGGTGGAATTGAACAGCAAGAATGCATTTAACATAAAGTGGGTTACAGCGAGGCAATCAGTCATGGCTAAAGCTATTGTCTGGGCTTGCTTGCATGGTATATGAAGTCATCTGTCATCTCCCACGGAATTTATGCTTAGTTTATAGAAGAAAGCGACAAAGGTTTGCCAGGGCATGTCTCGGCAGCCTTACGTAGCTCAAGGGTCAACCCACAGAGATGAAACTCCGGCCCTTTTCAGGTGCTTCCATGCTGTCTGGGGTCGAGGCTAGGGTCTCATCACCGAGGGTGCTCCCATCAGACCCTCGCATGACGTGGTGCCATCTGAGCTGGGGACAGATACAGCTTTGTTCAACACCAACCGGGTACCAGCTCCCTGACGCCAGCACCAGGCACACAGAAGTCCTGGTTGAGAAAGCAGGAGGCCAGAGATCAAGAGGACTTTACAAAAATCAGAAGACCATGCTGCCGTGGATGTAGAGAGCCAGGCACTTCCTGCTTGCCGCATTGGCTATCACTGGCTCAGGGCAACCTTAGATGAGTAAGCGCCATCATTGGTGTCCCAACCAGCCAGGGAGAAACCGTCAAATTGCTGGATTAGCTGCACGGAGCATGTCAACCCCAGATGGAGAAAGGTGCTTCAAGCCAACCCCGGCTTCAGAAGAGTGAGGCTGCTTTCCTCCCACCTGCTTCCTCTGTGTCCACGGGATCCTGTGCTCGCCTTTCTCCTGGGGTTTTCTCTCCTGGAAACATACCCCCTCCACCCCGAGGCCAGCCAGCCAGAGGGCCCAGCTGTAAAGCTGACCCCAGCAGGTGACCTGCTCCCCATGTGGTCTCGCTCCCCTGATCACAAGACCCCATTCTTCCCGGCACTACCTATGCCTGTGTCCTGATTCAGCCCCCCAGGGACCCTGACTCCCAGGCACCTGTCTGCGTCATTTCTACCCAACCAAGGGGCGCCATGCAGACGCCTCCGACAAGCTCCCTCTTACAGGTGTGAGGTGCAGCTGAGGGTCTGCCTGTGTACTGTGTCTGTATAGTGGCCTCTACTGCGTGGCACAGCCCCTCATAGACCCTCAGGTCAGATACGCAGATATACAGGCATTTCATCACTCACTCACTCGACTTCGTTTAATTTTAAGCACACTAGTAGGGCGGACCTAATCGTGTTGCACTTCAGAGATGCCGTGTGTTTCACAGATCGAAGGTCTGCGGCAGCCCAGTGGCAGACAAGTCTGCTGGCACCATTTGTCCGACAGCATTTGCTCACTTCCTGCCTCTGTGACATGTCTTGGTAATTCTCCCAACATCTGAACCATTTTCATTCACATTATATTTGTTATGGTGATCTGTTATTAGTGATCTCTGACGTTACCTTTGGAATGTGATTTGCTAAAGGTTCAGATGATGGTTAGCATTTTTTAGCACTAATTTTTTTTTAATTAAGTTATGTACCTTGCTTTTTAAAAATGCTTTTGCACACTTAATAGACTACAATATAGCAAAGCATGTGTAAATTCAACTTTTATATATACTGAGAAACCAAAATTTCTCATGATTCACTTTATTGCAGTATTTGCTTTGTTATACCCAGAACTGAACCCATGATATCTCTAAGGTCTGCCTGTATAATATGAATGTAGTTAAATAACACACATTACATATAGTAGTATATTATAATTTGAGATATTAAAGTGCAATATAAATAATAATCTGTGGAGTTTAATTAAAGATAAACCTTGTTAAAGATTAACTCAGAAGTTATTTTGCAACTTTGAATACAATGAAAATATTTTTCCAAAACATTCATTGCATCTCCTTATCTGGGGCTAAAGTTTCCAGATACATTTATAACCAGGGATGTAAGTCTTTTTTTACATTTATTTGATGAAAGATGAACACTTGGTGCCTCTATAACAATAATTTCTTTGTATATTATGTCAAACTATGGAAAAAGCATGAAAGTGTCTGAGATGATTCTAGCTTTTAAAGAGTCCGGGTGCAGAGTCCATTGTTTAAGCCTTGAGACTAAACATACTTTCCTGGACTCAAAGCCAGTGAGCAGAGGGTGGATCCCATCTACCTAAAGTGGCTCAGAAAGTCTCTTGTGAAACCACATTTGCTGGTAATTATGAGGCTCACAACCCTTGGATTCGGTTTACCCTGCATGCAAACACCCCCATCCCATTGCGGGAACAGCAGCTGCATCTCGATACAGTCATGGTCCAGGGGCTTTTGGGACTCGGCCCTTAAAGTCGGTGGACACAGGGGCCTAATGCCCCATGCAGATGGGACTCGGGTCTTCCCCTCCAGCTCTCAGTGAAATGACACCCTGGATGTCATCTCAGAGCTCTGACTCTCAGTGGGCCCCTGAGGGCTGATTTCCCAGGAGACTGGCTCCTCTGTGGAGCAGCCCCTCAGCCCAAGACAGCCTAAGGATGGATGAGTCAGAGGAGCACAGGGGCACAGTAGGGGGTTGCTGAGGGGGTTGGACGGGTCTGGGGTCCATGCCGGTTGCAAATGGAAAGAGCAACCTGCCCGACACCTTTGCTCCAGCCCAGTGAGACCCACTGCTGGTGTCTGAACTCCAGAACTACAAGGAATGCATCCGTGTGGTTTAAGCCACTATGTTTGTGATCAGTTTGGTACAAGAGCAAGAGGAAACAAGTAAACCTCTCCCCAGGCCCCTGGGTCCCAGCTTGGCAGGACCACATGGGGTAATGCTTTGCTACTCCAGGGAGCAGTTTCCCTTTCAAGTTGAGACTCTTTGAAATAAATATCTTAGGAGAAGTACCTGGAAGGGACTGAACATTGAGGTGGGTTGGACAACCCTTTGGGGACAGGGGCCCTCTCTGAAATTCACTTTCACAGCCCTAAAGTGGCCGAGGACCTGGTGTCACCATATGTAAGTGGGCATGGAGCTTCTCAGATGCCCCCTGAAGGGTCTGCTTGTTCCAGAAAGACACCCCCAAGAAGGTACCACCCACCACAGAAGCAACAGAGGGGACAAGAGCAGCCTCTGTGACAATGACATTGGAAAATTGAAAAACGCGGGAGTGATGACTGGGCAGGACAACACAGGGAGTGCAAACCTCACATCTCTAGAGAGCCTGTGTCAGCAAAGCAGTGGGGTTTTAGACAATTGGTGGTCATGCATGCAAGTATCTGAGAGCCATCCTCCTGGCCCTGAGGACCAGACACACTGTGGATGCAGCTGAGGCCTGTTGCTCAAGTGCTCAGTGGTGTCTGACTCTCTGCAGCCCCATGGGCTGCGGCACACCTGTCCACCGCGATCTCTTGGAGCTTGCTCACACTCATGTCCTTTGAGTCAACAGTGCTATCCAACTACCTCATCCCGCGCTGCAGCCTGAGCCTCAGCCTCGTAGGAGGACCACTGTCACATTAGTGAGAACACCGCTAGCTCACTTCAGCGTGTGATCCTCAATTGCTCAGTTGTGTCTGACTTCTTGCAACCGCATGGACCATAGCCCTCCAGGCTCCTCTGTCCATGGGATTCACCAGGCAAGAATATTGGAGAGGACTGGCATTTCCTCCTCCAGGGGATCACCTGGGTGAGGGCATCCCCATACCACTTATATGAGGACATCTCTATTTCACTCCTATTGTATCCTCTTTAAGTTTTTCTCTTTTTCCTTTGCACTAACTTGGAGCTCACAGCACCACTGAGGGACAAGCTGAGGGTGATCCGTGCCTCTGGACAGAAATGTCTTGCTTGAAAATCTGGCCTTTATTCACCCAAAGAAGAATCTCCCAAGGATCCAGTTCCTGAACTCTTCAAAACTGAGTTTGACACAACCTGGAGGATGCACAGTTGGAAACAATCTCATATTGGCAGGAAGCAGACCAAATGACCAAAAATCTAATGCGTATGTTTCTTTAAGGCATCAAAATTCATATTTGATTATTTCAGGGCTATAGGTTTCATTTGGAGATACCCACTGATCAAAGGACCATATAATCAAAGCTATGATTTTTCCAGTAGTCATGTACAGATATGAGAGTTTGACCATAAAGAAGGCTGAGCACTGAAGAATTGATGCTTTTGAATTGTGGAGCTGAAAAAGACTCTTGAGAGTTCCTTGAGTCTGCAAGGAGATCAAACTAGTCAATCCTAAAGGAAATCAGTCCTGAGTATTCATAAGAAGGGCTGATGCTGAAGCTGAAGCTCCAATCCTTTGGCCACCTGATGCAAACAGCCAACTCATTAGAAAAATCCCTGATGCTGGGAAAGATTTAGGGCAGGAGGAGAAGGGGGCAACAGAGGATGAGATGGTTAGATGGCATCACCAACTCAACAGACATGAATTTGAGCAAATTCAGGAGACAGTAGAGTGCAGAGAAACTTGGCATGCTGTAGTCCATGAGGTAGCAAAGAGTTGGGCATGACTTAGCAACTGAACAACAGCAACAGCTGAGTATAATAGAGAGAAAGCCTCAAAATATGCCTCCACATGGCAAGGCTGCAAAGCTTGATGCCCACCAGTCTCCAAAGAGCATGGAATCTAAGCACACAGGGTGGTGTCTCTGCCCACGGAGCACTCCTTGGCCCCATCCTCACCATCCACCCTTCATGTGGGGATCTGAGAGCGAGTGTGATGCCCACCTGAAACATGAACTTAGTGAAGAGGGAGGCCAGCCTGACTCAGGGCTGTCAGGCTGTCACTTCCGGCGTCCCCGTCTTCTACCTCCCTGCTTTTGAACACGGATTTATTTTGGGAATAATTTTAGATTTATGGGAAAGCTGCAGGATGGCTCAGAGAACCCCCAAGGCCCTTCACCATTTGCCCCAGGTCTCCACTTCTCTTTCACATGTACTCCCTTGCCTTGAAGCAGTTACTTGGGGGTGCCGAGAGCAGGGCGCATAACTCGAGGGGCTGACTCACTTAGGTTCATCCTGTCCTGATGCCAAATCTTGAGGCATCTCAAAAGGAAATTGTAAAAGCTCCTTTTCCAGGAATAGTCAAATTCTTACCAGTTATGTAACCTCAAAAAAAAGTCATGAGCAACCTTGACAGCATGTTAAAAGTCAGAGACATTACTTTGCTGACAAAGGTCCATCTAGTCAAGGCTATGGTTATTCCAGTGGTCATGTATGGATGTGAGAGTTGGACCATAAAGAAAGCTGAGCACCGAAGAATTGATGCTTTTGAACTGTGGTGTTGGAGAAGACTCTTGAGACTCCCTTGGACTGCACGGAGATACAACCAGTCCATCCTAAAGGAGATCAGTCCTGAATGTTCATTGGAAGGACTGATGTTGAAGCTGAAACTCCAATACTTTGGCCATCTGATGAGAAGAACTAATTGAAAAAGGCCATGATGCTCAGAAAGACTGAAGGCAGGAGGAGAAGGGGACGACAGAGAATGAGATGGTTGGATGGCATTGCCGACTCAACGGACATGAGTTTGAGTAAACTCCGGGAGTTGGTGATGGACAGGGAGGCCTGGCATGCTGTGGTCCATAGAGTCACAACGAGTCGGACATGACTGAACAATTGAACTGAACTGAACCTCAAAGCCCTTCAACTCTGGCCTCTGACCCATCTACACAGTGGAGGCAGCAGCGCTGCTGTGACAACATCCATGGGCTTGGCAGTGTTGGCAAGCATCCCTGTGCTGTGATCTTGTCTGTGGAGGGAGGAGGGGTTTTCAACCCCACTGCCACCCTCTCCACCCACCAAGTCCCTCTTGGACACCTCCCTGAGCTGGTAGACCTTCCCCTTAGAGTAGATGGTTTGGTGTGTGCCTACTATACTAAATCTCCGAGCTGTCAAACGAGCTGGCAGATAAATGCTGCTCTTTGACTTTACTTTTCCCCCCTCCCCCAATCGCTGTGAAGGGCCTGTGGGGTTCTCCTGGAGGCCCTTCCCCACCCCTTTCTACAGCCAGGCCCTTGGTGGACTCCCCCCTCCCACTGTCCCCTCATCCTCTCTTGCATGCACCACCAGCTGTAGGCCGGCAGTCTCACACCCTTCTCCGTGGATTTGGGGTATCCTCATTCCCCAGAGATAACATCCATCACTTCACACCGAGAGTCAAGGGCTTCTCCAAAGATGCTTATTGCTGTCTTGCCACCTGCTCCGCACCCCCAGCCCTGGGTAGCTCCCCATCTTTCCTTACTTTGAGCCCACCTCCTTCTATGACCCTTCACCTGTCAACTTCAACAAGTGTTGGCTGCTCAGTCATGTCTGATTCTTTGCAACTTCATGGACTGTAGCCCACCAGGCTCCTCTGTCCATATAATTCTACAGGCAAGAATACCGGAGTGGGTTGCCATGCCCTCTCCAGAGGATCTTCTCCAGCTTCAGTATAGAAACCCTGAAGGGGAGGGAATGGGTTTCCTCCATTTGGTTCTGGCTTTGCTGTGGAACTCTTCAGACCTGACCTGAAGGCCCTTGAACCTTGCCTGAATGTGCAGTGTCTCTGCAGACCCCAGTCTACGGGATTTGCCAGCTCTGATGGCAGGATCTCTCTGCTGACGTGTCATGGTCATATCAAAGTCAAGTGCAAGTCGCTCAGTCGTGTCTGACTCTTTGCAGCCCCATGGACTATACAGCCCATGGAATTCTCCAGGTTGAACCCAGGTCCCCCGCTTTGCAGGGGGATTCTTTAACAGCTGAGCCACAGGGAAGCCCAATGGTCATATCAGAAATTCCCCAAACCTGGACTTTATCACAGATCAGCTTCAGTGGCTTCATAAACTCCCTGGTATCTTAGGCAAACTTCTGTGTGCAACTGTATTTTCCTTTGGAAAGGGTCCAGAACTCACATCAAATCTTAAAAAATCTAAAAATGTCTGCAACCAAAGGATAAGAATTGGTTTTCTAGAGTTGAGTGTGATGCCATGTGTAATTAGGGACTTAATAGACACCTTGCAAAAATAATGGGCTGAGAGTTTTGTTATGATTTGTCTGCTGTTTGTTTAGCTTTCTTTACAACTGCAGCCCAGAAACCACCAGAAAGACCATCTGGTCTCATGGGGTTTCCCCCTCCATCGGCAAGGATGGCCACTTTCTTTGTTCCACCATCCAAACTGAGACAGTCAGTGGAACAGGGCTGCCCAGGGCCACTGGTCAGCACCCATTATTCCCAAGGGAACATTTCCAGGAAGACAGCAGAAGGAAAACAGCCAGAGAAGGAAGAAGGGTGGTCGAGTGACCGGTGGTCAGCTGTGAGCTGAAGGACATCCTGCAGGAGACTGGGATGGGGTCAGTGAGGTCAGCGTAAACTCTGCTCATCAGGGCTCCTCTGGTCTGAACCCACAGGCCCAGCCTGTTTACCGGCAAACAGTCATTTCAGACATGCCGGATGGAAACTCCAGCAGCTTTTTGAGATCCATTCACCTCCCTGGTTGAATGAAGGTGTTGCCCATCTGTAGAGGCATTGTTGGTGGGTTGTTTTTATGGACCCCAGCCCGAGCCTTCTCTGTGCTGGACGTGGTCTGGCTTCCATTTCTGGACACTTATGTCCACATGACCCTCTCTCACATGACCCTCTCTCATGACCCCAGTTGTTCAGAGCAGATTCAAGGCGGTGACTCCCAGTGATACAGTATAATCTGTGGGTTGACTCTGTTAAAAAGAATCTGTCCAAAGTGGTACCTAGGGCTTTCCTGGTGGTAAAGATGGTAAAGAATCCATTTGCAATGCAGGAGACCTGGGTTTGATCCCTGGATCGGGAAGATCCCCTGGAGGAGGGCATGGCAACCCACTCCAGTATTCTTGCCTGGAGAATCCCATGGACGGAAGAGCCTGATGGGCTGCGTCCCTTGGGTTGCAAAAAGTCAGACAAGACTGAATGACTAACACCTCACTTCAGAGTGGTACCTGCTTGGCATTTAGTTGTTGTGCTGGTTTCCTGTGACTCCATAATAAACAACCTTATACTTGGAAGCTGAAAGTCAGGAATGCACCTCTTGGACTTCTGAGCCAGAGTCTGTGGGCGAGGTGTTCAGAGGCCACTCCCCCCACCCCCGGAGCTCTAGGGCAAGGTCCGGCCTCAGCTCTGGCTGCTTCTGGGGGTCCCGGGGCTCCTCACCTGGTGGCGGCGTGGTTCCGACCCCTGGCCCAGTCTTCATGTGTCCTCCCTTCTGAGTCCCTGCCCTTTACTCTTTTCAGGTATGGACTGTCATACACTGTCACTCCCACAGTGATACATTTGGATACTACTTTAGGGGGTAGTTGAGGTTAAATGAGCTCATAGTCTGTGTGTGGGCATGCCCAGTATTGTCCAGCTCTGCGACCCCATGGACTGTAGTCTGCCAGGCTCCTCTGCCCATGGGATTCTCCAGGCAAGAGGATGAGTTGGTTGTCATGTCCTTCTCCAGGGGATCTTCCTGGAACAGGGATTGAACCCAAGTCTCCTGCATTGGCAGGTGGATTCTTTACCACTATCACCATCTGAGTGGGGTCTTAATAGGATTTATGTCCATGTAAGAAGATGACCTGAGGTGTCTCCTGACTCAGACACACCAGGGAAAGGCCATGTGAGGATGCAGGGGAACACAGCCATCCTCACTGACCACAGACTGACCAGCACCCTGGCCCCAGCCTGCTGGCCTCCAGAGCCACAAGAAACACACTTCTGTCATTTAAGCTGCTCAGCTGGGGCATTTATTTTGGTCGCCTGAAGTGACCCCACCACTTATCATTGGCTTTAGGGTCCCTGAAACCAGGATGACCTCACCCCCAGTCCCTGAATGATATCTGCAAAGGCTCTTTCCCCAAACAAGGTCACACTCTCCATTCCTGGGCAACACATCATGATGGGGGTCACCATTCAACCACTAGACTTGTGAAGAACAGCACTTAGAGAATGTGATGAGGACATCATCTTTTTTCCCTCTTCAGACACAACAGCAAGTATTTATTTAGATGAAGACATCACAATATTATACATTTTTTAAAGTTGAAAAAGGTTACAATGATTTAAAATGTCTATGTAACATTTTTATTAATTAACTGTTGGGCATACCCCTCCATACTTTCCCCCCTATCTTTTATATCTATGTGCTCTTTATTTTTACTATGACTTTTTTGATCACCCCCTTGTGGGGGTGATAATGCCAGGTCACTTCCAGTTCAGTTCAGTCGCTCAGTCATGTCCAACTCCTTGTGACCTCATGGACTGCAGCACGCCAGGCCTCCCTGTCCATCACCAACTCCTGGAGTTTACTCAAACTCATGTCCATTGAGTTGGTGATGCCATCCAGCCATCTCATCCTCTGTCATCCCCTTCTCCTCCCACCTTCAATTTTTCCCAGCATCAGGGTCTTTTCAAATAAGTCAGTTCTTCACATCAGGTGGCCAAAGTATTGGAGCTTCAGCTTCAACATCAGTCCTTCCAATGAACATTCAGGACTGATTTCCTTTAGGATGGACTGGTTGGATCTCCTTGCAGTCCAGGGGACTCTCCAGAGTCTTCTCCAACACCATGGTTCAAAAGCATCAGTTCTTTGGAGCTCAGTCTTTATGGTCACCTCTAGATGAAGTCTTTCTCTCTGGCGCCCATAACCAAGTCTCTTGCTGACTCATTCACTCACCAGCAGCCCTGGCTTCAGTTACCCTGTGATGAGGGTCCATCCATGTGACCCTATGGCCAGTCCCTCTCCACCTGTTGGTGGTATCAAACAGGCTTGGATGAAGAACACAGGAGGTCTGCCTGCAGGGCTCCCGCCCCGAGGTGGCTGTGGTCTCCACATCCTCAGGGAAAGCCTTTATCTCCCAAGCGAATGGCAGAGGTCCTGTAAGGGGAACCCTGACTATGAGGCTTCACTTCATCTCCCTTTTCTCATCCTGTGTGTCTCTTGAAGCTATGACTTCTAGGGTGAGCTTTCAGCTGTAGGATCTCATCAAGACTTGTGGTTGGCAGTCTAGAAACCTCTCTGCAGTTGCTGGGAACCCAAAGCGTCTTGGCCTTCCTGTTCTGATTATCAAGGGACTCATGGGAACGTGGGCCCTCCTGCTCATGGAGGGAGGTGGAGGCCGGGCTCTGTTGCTGAGGTTTCCATCCCGACTCCACTTCTGGGCCAGAATCCATGAGGAATGCCCCAGTCACCACATCCAGCAAACAAACCAAAAACACACTGGAGATTGTCACTTGAATCAGTCTTCAGCTTTAAATTTTGAAATGTCTTCTTCCCTGTTTAAATCTGATGCCAAGTACACATTTCCAGAGGCTCCTGGAAGGGGGTCTTTGCCTCTGTCCTTCACAGGGTCCAGTTATGTTTTTGATCATTCAACTTGTCTCCAAAATGACTTAGGAAATCTTGAATATATTTAACTTATTTGAGGTTTAACAGCTTTCCCAGAAAAAAAAATATTGTAGGAAATGCACATTATTCTTCTGATGTAATATTTTCAAATGCAAATAAGATTCAGTACAGTGGAAACAGTGACAGACTTTACTTGCATCAGTCACTGCAAATGGTGACTGCAGCCATGAAATTAAAAGACGCCTGTTCTCTGGAAGAAAAACCATAACCAAACTAGACAGTATTAAAAAGCGGAGACTTGACTTTGCTGACAAAGGTTCACAGGTTCACATAGTCAAAGCTATGGTTTTTCCAGTGGTCATGTATGGATGTGAGAGTTGGACCATAAAGAAGGTTGAGCACCGAAGAATTGATGCTTTTGAACTGTGGTGTTGGAGAAGACTCTTGAGAATCCCTTGGACTACAAGGAGTTCCAACCAGTCAATCTTAAAGGAAATCAACTCTGAATATTCATTGGAAGGACTGAAGCTGAAGCTCCAATACTTTGGCCACCTGATGCAAAGAACTGACTCATCTGAAAAGACTCAGAACCTGGGAAAGATTGAAGGTGGGAGGAGAAGGGGAAAACAGAGGATGAGATGGTTGGATGGCATCACTAACTCAATGGACATGAGTTTGAGCAAACTCCAGGACATAGTGAAAGACAGGGAAGCCTGGCATGCTGCCGTCTATGGAACCAGAAAGAGTTGGACACAACTGAGAGACTGAACTGAACTGAACATCTTGAATTAATTGTTAGCACCCAAATCTGTGCCAAAGAATGACAATAATCCAGGCTGGCCAACTCTCAGAGTAAGCATGTGGTGGGCAGTGGGGTGGAGGGAGCGTTAGGAACCTCATCCGTCCACCCCATCACCACTTTTGCAAATGTCTGGTGACCAGTGGTAGGGAGCAGGAGGCTCCTGAATGAACAGAATCTTTTCATATTGAGACGACAGTGAGCATCAGGGCTGAACAGGAGGCGCTCTGGGCAGCACCACCCAAATGTACAGATGACGCCAAGATGGGGGGGGAGTTGCCGGGGTAACTGGATGGTGCCAACAGTCAGCGAGCCAGGGCCAGAGGAGGCTGTGAGGTGAGCACCTTCAAGGCTGGTCCTGATGCTGAGGGGAGGAAGAGGAGCTGCAGGGCAGAGGTGAGCCTGGGTGTCCACTGCTGGGGTTGGGGGCTCCAGAGAGAGATGACGATGGATCCCCCAAGGGGCCAGAAGTGGGGGTGGAGAGAGGAGTCGGGGGGCAGTCTGGGGGTTGCAGGGAGTAGGGGCCCTCAGAGTAACTGACCAGGTGGCTGAGGAGCTCTCCTGACAGTAGTGATGGAAATTGATCTAGATGTGGCCTCCTTGTGGTGATGCCCCCCATTGTCCCAGCCCTTCAGTCGGTTGTGGGCAGGGCTTGGGGGATAACGAGGGGGAGGGAGGAGACCCCCAACCTCCATCAACATTGGCTGCCAGGGCTGCCCACCTCCTCTGTGGGGAAGAGAAAGGAGCGGTCCCCCACAATCATTCCCTCTCTTCTGAGAAGAGAAGTGGGCCTCGGGTGTCCCCGCCATGCTCGCAGGCAGCCCAGCTTGCTGCAGGGCGGGAGGGCAGAGAACCATGGCCAGTGCTTGGGGGACAGCCTGACTGGGGCTCCCTGGCCTTGGGGGTCCTCTGTCCCTGGCGGGGTCCAGAAGGGACTCCAAACGGGGCTTGCAGAGTAACTGAAAGTACCGCTCAGACGTAGGCTCTGCCACCTATCCTCCACAGGGGCCAGACGCAGGTTGACCTGGCCCACAACGTGCCATTGACGCAAAGCCGGGAACCCCACCCTGGGGTCTGCCACCCTGGTGCCAAACGTGTTGTCGGTTCACAGGGATGGTCTGTGTCCTCGCCCGTCACCTCATCCGTCCCCTCCGGGGTGCCTCGCTGCCCTTGTGGTGCCCAATCACATTGCTCATGGACCAGGCCGCAGTCACCGGGCAGACGAGGTCGCAGTGGCCCCAGGCAGAGCACTGGGGTCTCTGCTCAGAGCCTGCCTTAGGGGGCGGGCAGCTTGGGAACACGTCTGCACACATAGGAAGATGCGCATCCTTCGCCAGGACCCAGGGACAGCTCTATCAGCATAACTTTTTAAACTAGTGACATAAGTATCTATCATTTCACTATATATGAATTTTTTAATATTTCCAATATAGATGATGCTGAATGTGGGATTTCATGAGATATGATTCCACTTAGCCTGGGGGCCTTTTGATTCCTCTGACTTTTTTTTTTTTTTTATCAGGTTTCATCAGCTTTATTGGAAAACGGCCGGGGAAGATGGGTGGAAATTTGTCAAACACTTAGCCCTGCTCAGCACACTTGGCTGCTCAGACATAACGCGTGCAGCAGGCTTTGGACATGGAGAGAGCCTAGAATGTTCTCTGCTAGGGAAGAATCTGTGGGTAAGCACAGATGCAGAATAAAAATGCTTCCTTAAATATAAAGCAACTCATACAGGAGGATGGGAGGTCAGCCAAAAAAAGACAGATATGATTATAGTGCCTCCATTAAAATCAATGAAAACCACAAATATTTTCAAACTGGAATTAGGGAGAACCAAGACAGGTTGAATATCTTTCCTAAATGAACAAGTGTAAGAGAGAATCTTATATTCAGGTTTAGAACGTGGGGTAAAGCGGGGACTGGGAAGTGCCAGGCAGGACAGAGCAACATCTCAGAAAACGGCCTTGGGGTGGGTTTCAGAGGACCAGTCACCAGCCTCAGGCTCAGAGCGGGGGTGAATTGGGGACTGGAGTGGTGGGTGGGCCACAGCGAGTTCTCAGAAAACGCCCCTGGGGTGGATTTTGGGGACCAGTCACTATTGGGGGACCACTAGTGGGGGGCCAGTCTCCGTTCTTTGGAGCGCTCTGCAGCCCGCCCTTGGGGAGACTGTTTAGAGCAGTCTCTGAGTGGGGCCCCTGACCAGCAGCACTGGCTTCCTGGGAATGTGCTAGAAATGCAGCTCCGCAGGGTCCGTGTAGACCGCCTGGGCGAGAAAGCGTGGGCTCAGCGGTCTGGTGAGCAGCCATCGGGTTTGGGGGTGGGCCCGACACGCAGGCAGTTTGAGAACCCGTGTCCTGAAATGGCATTTCTCCAGCACGGTGAGAGCGGGCCCGGCCATCCGCGCACGCGTGTGCTGGGAGGGCGGAGGGCAGGGAATGAAAAACGGAGCGGAGTAGAGTGTCGGTGATGAAAGACAGTCGTCCGAGACGGAGGGCGGTTGACCACACGGAAGCGCGGCTCTGAACGGAGCGGTGAGCTGAGACGGGCGAGCAGGGCGCGTCGGCGCAGCTGGGGCAGGGGCACAGGCGCGCACGCCCGTGCGGGCCGCCGGAGTGCCAGCAGCGGAGACGCGGCCCCCACCGCTGTCCTGGCGGCGACGCTGAGAACTGGCTGCTTCCCCAGGCTGAAGCTGCACGCGCGTCTGGCCGCAGTCTGCAGCTTCCCCAGAAGCTGACTGTGGTCAGACTTGGGAAAGGCCCGATCTGGTCTTCAGTGAGTCGGAAGACCTCCTTTACCAGCTAAAGAGCCACTTGGAGCGAGGCTCTGCATGATGTAGCTGAAACCATCTGCCCCCTTTCCGATGCCAGGAGCTGGGCGCTCCTCCAAGGAGTATGGGGGCTCTGCTAAGGACACTGGGGGTGTCCTGGTCACCATTCATGGCATCACCAGCGTTGGGGCATTGCAGAAGCTAAACATTCCATGCAAAGCTGACCAAAGGTACTTGTCAATGTCGATTTCTTTGCAGTAGGAGGGCATGAGCTAGTCTCTACTTCCCTCCCTTAGAGGGAAGACACAGCTCAGATACTCATTCTGGAGCCCCTTCTCCATCCAGTTGAGGATGTAATACATAGATGGGAGAAGCAGAGACCCAAGCAACTGAATACCCCGCATCAGGATCTTTTCCAATGAGTCGGCTTTTCCCATCAGGTGGCCAAAGGTTTGGAGTTTCACCTTCAACATCAGTCCTTCCAATGAGTATTCAGGACTGATTTCCTTTAGGATGGACTGGTTGGACCTCCTTGCTGTCCAAGGGACTCTCAAGACTCTTCTCCAACACCACAGTTCAAAAGCTTCAATTCTTTGCTTTGCAGCCTTCTCTATGGTTCAACTCTCACATCCATACATGACTGCTGGAAAAACCATAGCTTTGACTAGACGGACCTTTGTTGGCAAAGTAATGTCTCTGCTTTTTAATATGCTGTCTAGGTTGATCATAGCTTTTCTTCTAAGGAGCAAGCGTCTTTTAGTTCCATGGCTGCAGTCACCATCTACAGTGATTTTGGAGCCCCCCAAAATAAAGTCTGACACTGTTTCCACTGTTTCCCCACCTATTTCCCATGAAGTGATGGGACTGGATGCCATGATCTTAGTTTTCTGAATGTTAAGTTTTAAGCCAACTTTTTCACTCTCCTCTTTCACCTTCCTCAAGAGGCTCTTTAGTTCCTCCTCGCTTTCTGCCATAAGGGTGGTGTCATCTGCATATCTGAGGTTATTGATATTTCTCCTGGCAATCTTTTGGAAATTTTGAAAAGTTAGCTATTTAAGAAGTCAGATATTATCCTTTTCTAAGGCATCGAAAAGCCCAGAACACTGGATTCCCAGACTGACACAGTATCTCAGGCCTGGCTCTAAGGGGTGACTTCTTGTTTAGCAGGGCACAAACTGCCCACCCAGGAGCCACCAGGCCCAGACACTAGCTGCCAGGGGCCCCTTTCATCTTTTGGTAGAGAAAGGGGCTCCCCATCCACTCCCACAGCCTCCAGCCCCAGGCAGTTGAATGGGGCACATGACTGGTTTCCATCAATGAGAGGTGGAAGGAAGAGCTAACACCCCCTCTGGCCAAGTCAAAGCCAGCCTGGGGGGTCTCCAGAGGTCACAGCTACAAGATGGGGGGCCTCCACCACTCTGGGTCCCCAAACGCCTCTGTGGAGCAGAGATGCCCACTCTCTGACCCAGGCTGGGCACCTAGCCTGACCAAAATAAACTTTGCAATGCCAAGGCCCAAGAATTTGGGATGAACTTGTTAACTCTCTGCTCTGACTCCTCCCCATGGCTCTGTGGACAAAGACTCGCTTTATCACCGTGACTTCCTCTCGAGGGCCGAGACTGCCAACCCCTCCTCTCCTCGCTCACTGCTCCCCCTTGCTGTCTGGGCTCGGGCCACACAGCACTGGATGTGGAGTCTTGCACGTGCCAATATTTGTCTTACTATCGGCCCATCATCCTAGAAAACAGGTATCCTGGCCTGTCCGTGCTCTTCCTCCCTGTCTCCCTGAAGTATCACTGCTCACTAGTCTCTAAGTTTCATCAATGTCCTATTACAATTTGTCCCATCTAGCTTATCTACAGCCTTTCCTGCAAAATGCTAGGCTGGATGAAGCTCAAGCTGGAATCAGGACTGCCAGGGAGAGATATCAACAACCTCAGACATGCAGATGATCCCACTCTAATGGCAGAAAGTGAAGAGGAACTAAAGAGCCTCTTGATGAGGGTGAAAGAGGAGAGTGGAAAAGCTGGCTTAAAACTAAACATTCAAAACAATAACATCATGGCATCCAGTCCCATCGTTTCATGGCAAATAGACGGGGAGGGGAGAGTTTAAAGAGGGACAGATTTTACTTTCTTGGGCTCCAAAGTCACTGCAGATGGTGACTGCAGCCAAGAAATTAATAGACGCTTGCTCCTTGGAAGAAAAGCTAAGAGAAATCTAGACAGCATATTAAAAAGCAGAGATAAAGGTACATCTAGTCAAAGCTACGGTTTTTCCAGTAGCCATGTATGGGTGTGAGATTCAGTCCATAAAGAAGGCTGAAGAATTGTTGCTTTCAAATTGTGGTGTTGGAGAAGACTCTTGAGAGTCCTTTGAAGAGTAAAGAGATCAAACCAGTCAATCCTAAAGGAGATCAACCTTGAATATTCACTAAAAGGACTGGTCTTGAAGCTGACGTTGAAGTTGAAGCTCCAATACTTTGGCCATCTGATGTGAAGAGTCGACTTATTGGAAAAGATCGTGGTGCTGGAAAGACAGAGTTTAGGAGAAGAAAGGAGCTACAGAGGGTGAGATGACTGGATGGCATCACTGTCTCAATGGACGTGAATTTCAGCAAACTCCAGGAGATAGTGAAGGACAGGGAATCCTGGTGAACTACAGTTCATGGGGTTGCCAAGAGTAGGGCATGACCTAGAGACTGAACAACAACGCCATCTGAGCTCCACCAGCGTGGCATGATTTCCCATCACTGAGTGAATATGGGCCCATACCTGCCGGTTACACTATATTTTGGAGCCTCATGAGGTAAGAAATCCTTGATATCTCACCTACTTTTGTAACTCAAAAATTGTGCCCAGAATTTCTCATTTAGAAGACACACAACCATCTTTTGAATGAAGTCGTGCGTACCCTTCTGCTTTCTCTTCTACATCAGGAAATCAAATTCTCGTGTGATTCTGATGAGAATCCTTAACCTTTTCAGGTCTTTGTTCCTTTGTCTATATTGAGATAAACTTTAACCTTCTTTCTGACTCAAATTTCTCATTAACTCAGGCTTAACTATGTTTAGCAAGATGACACCTTGATAAAAGGGTTCACACTTCTGTTCTCCTCCCCAAATGTCCTAACACATTCTATTGTTCACAAATCTTTTCACTCCCTGAGAGTTACTAATGAACAAAGGAATAGCTAACTGAAAAAAAAATTAATGAATATACTCACTCTTTAAATTTTTTCAGATATGGAGATGTAAATGTTGACTAAAAGTTCACGAGTTTATTGTTTTTACAAACTAATGACAATATACCTTCTCCCAGTCGTGATAGAATAGCCAGCATCAGATGAGCCCTCCTGCTCTAAAATAAGAGGACTGGGTGGTTTGAGGCACTGGGGAGCAGGCACAGTCTGGGGGTCTCTGTGGGGAACCTGTAGCTGAGGACTGGCCCGGATATACACAGGGTGAAGTTTACGTTCAAGCATCAGCTACGGGGTTGAAAGCAGGTAGAAGCACGAGGGTAAGCAGTGCCGAGAGATGTGGGCGTCCAGACCAGTCAGACCGAAGCGAACTCAAGGACTTCTAGCCTCCTGCTGAGGCATTCGAAAGACCAAGACATAGAGGTAAAGACTGTAGCTTAGACTAAGGCCTTCTCTCGGCCCATATTAACAAAGTATTAATACAAATTTAAGCATCACACATGTCACAGGAAAGACAGTTTGGAGATGTAGTCATGTCAAGTTAGACACACTTCATAAATACCTCACCTTCCTATGTATCTATTCACACAAAACAAAAAACGTTTCCTTAATTTCTCTTTCTGTTTTCTCATTGTTAGTGTATAGAATGCAAGGGATTTCTGTGTGTTGATTTTATATCCTGCAACTTTACTATATTCACTGATTAGCTCTAGTAATTTTCTGGTAGTCTTTAGGGTTTTCTATGTAGAGGATCATGTCATCTGCAAACAGGGAGAGTTTTACTTCTTCTTTTCCAATCTGGATCCCTTTTATTTCTTTATCTGCTCTGATTGCCGTGGCTTCTGTTTTGCTCCATCAATTCCAAACATCCATCCTGTTTGGAAGCTTTCATTTCTCTGCCATCTCAAGCAGGAGGAATGTTGGGGCCACTCTCTACCTCTCCAGGATGGCACTGTAGGGCAGAGTGAAGAAAGGACCTGGGTAAGACTTTGCCATGAGTGACACTGCAGAGGAGCCCTATGGACTCCCTCTCAGCACTCACCACTGCTGTAAACCTTGAGGACCTTCTTCTGCAAAAGTGAGTTTGCCTGCCTGAGGTCTTTCTCTGGCTGAGGGCATGCTTGGTCCACATGTGATGGGGCAAGAGGTGCCTGAGAACCAACTCCCCGGGCAGCCCTTGGAGGCGGTTGGGAGCTGGCAGGGATGCACACAGTGTCCTGGTCCCCAGGACCTGCAGGACTCACTCATCTGTTGGTATAGCCTCTCCTGGTATATCTCCCTCCCCGCCCTGTATCACCTCCTCACTCCTCTCTTCTCCCCAAAGCACTTGCATGTACCCAGACTTTCATCTCCAACTCTGCAGCTGGGGAACTCATGCTCAGACCCCTCCGTGCTCACAGTTTTGCACTCCTGGCTCCCCCTTCTCAGTGGTGCTGTGATGCCTTTACTGCTTTTCTGCCACATAATGTGCTTTCTCCCCACCGTGGCCCTCTCCCAGTGAGTGGGAGCCAGACACAAGTCTCCCAGCTACTATGTGAATGAGGCTCCCTCTTGTTTTAAATCCTGAAGACACACTAGCTGACTCCCAGCCGATGCCCAGGCCAGACCCGAGTATCAGCGAGCTCACTCCTTCTCTGTGAGTCCATGTATCACCCGGGGGGTGGGGGTAGGTAGAAAGAAGTGATCATTGCTCCCCAGACCCACAGGGTCTCCATCACAGACTCCAAGTCATAACCACCGAGCCACTTTCTCTCCCATAGGCTTGTTTATTTCCATCTAATCCTCCATAGTTCAAATGAGCAAAGTCAGATTGTCAGTGCCCGCCACTTGGTCTCCTGCCCAGAATCTTCAACACACTTTTTGATAAGAAATTCTAAGCCCTGTGAAATTGGCTGTGTGGTGGCAATTGGATGGATATTTGCATCTTTGTCAAGCTCAGCCCGGCAGCAAGTTGCAAGTGAGCTGCAGGACGTGGAAACATTTTCTTTAATTTTTTTCAGCATTTCTGTGTATTTATTTCAGAGTTTGCAAAAGCTCTGTAATACAGTAAAGGGCCTCTGGGTGTACAAAAAATACTTAAATATCGCATATCCAGTATCAGCCAAACTGGAAGCTCCCCAACAAATGAAATCCGCTCCTGTGAATTCTGACAAAGTACCCAGGAACATACTTCTTCAGGTGCTTTTTACTACTTTAGAATTCATTTATTTCATTCAAAGACTAGAGTTTCATTAATATCCAGTGTGGGAATGATGGTAACCAGGGAAAGTTGTAAATTAATTTAGTGAGAGGGAAAATAAAGATTTTAAACTATATTTACATTTATCTTTGAACTTCATTCTGAAAAGTTTTTGTCTTAGTAATTATTGACTGCCAATAGATGACCCCCAAATTTAGTGACTTAAAGACATGAGTATCTATTTTCTTGCTATTTCTGTAAGTCAGCCATCCATGTGCAGCTTAGCTAGACCCCAGCTCTAGGTTTGTCACAGATGTGATCACAGTGTTATCTGGGGCTGGTCATCTCATCCTCACTGGTCAGTTGGGACTCAATGTCCTGGTTGTTGACAGGACTCAGACCTCAGTGGCTGTTGTCTCAGATCAAAGTCCTCAGGGAACAGCATCCTAGGTACCAATCAGGGAACAGCATCCTAGGTACAAATCAAGGAACAGCATCCTAGGTACCAATCAGGGAACAGCATCCTAGGTACCAATCAGGGAACAGCATCCTAGCTACCAATCAGGGAACAGCATCCTAGCTACCAATCAGGGAACAGCATCCTAGGTACCAATCAGAGAACAGCATCCTAGGTACCAATCAGCACAGGGGTCACCTCTGCCACCACAGCTGCATGGTGTGCTCTATTCTGTAATCAAAGAGTATTTAACATGCATTAAATACTATTTAATCAAAGAGTATTTAACCATAACTCCAAAATCACTGCAGATGGTGACTGCAGCCATGAAATTAAAAGATGCTTGCTCTTTGGAAGGAAAGCTATGACAAACCTAGACAACATATTAAAAAGCAGAGACATTGCTTTGCTGACAAAGGTCCATCTAGTCAAAGCTATGGTTTTTCCAGTAGTCATGCATGCATCTGAGAGTTGAGCCATAAAGAAGGCTGAGCACTGGGGCACTGAAATTTTTGAACTGTGGTGTTGGAGAAGACTCATGAGAGTCCCTTGGACTGCAAAGAGATCAAACCAGTCAATCCTAAAGGAAATTAGTGCTGAATATTCACTGGAAGTACTGATGCTGAAGCTGAAATACCAATCCTTTGATCATCTGATGGGAAGAGCAAATTCACTGGAAAAGACCCTGATGCTGGGAAAGATTGAGGGCAAAAGGAGAAAAGGATGACGGAGGATGAGATGGTTGGATGGCATCACCAATTCAATAGACATGAGTTTGAGTAAATTCCAGGAGATGGTTAAGGACAGGGAATCCTGGCATGCTGCAGTCCATAGAGTTGAAAACCAGTCCATAGAGTTGCAGACACAACCAAGCTACCGAACAACAAATCTAACCATAAATTAGTTTGAAAAACACTTATTTTCACATTGAAAACATATTCTATTCTGTTGTTGAGTTCTTAACCAAACTCTCCTCTGGACAATTAAAGTTTCTGGTGCCACCGTCTTAGTCCATTTAGGAATGTCAGAATATCACAAGCTGGGTAGCTTATGACCAAATGAAATTTGCTTCTTATGGTTCTGAAGGTTGGGAGGTCCCAGATGTTGGTAGACCTAGTGTCAGCTGAGGGTCCAATTCTTGGTTCACAGACTGCTATATACTTTCTGTATCCTCAAATAGCAGAAGGGATGTGGGGGTTCTGTGGGGTCTCTTTCATTAGACCACTAACTCCATTCCTGAGGGCCCCAGCCCTCTTGACCTAATCACGTCCCAAAGGTCCCACCTCCTAATACCATCGCTGGGGGTTAGGCTTTGAATACATTAATTTGAGGCAGGGAAATACAAATATTCGGTGGACAGCAGCCATCTACAACCAACCATCCACGTGATTTAAGAATAGAAAACTTCCGTGTTCAAAGGGATGAACATAACTCCTAAGCCACGACTGTTCAGCAGACAGGGCTAAGCTCTGTGTGTGATGGGGAGCACAGAGCCGTTCCTCTGCTCAGGAGGATGGAGCACAGGTGTGCACCATGCATGGTACCTTTGTCTGATGCTATTCAAAGCTAAATTCAAGGAGCTCCTCGGTTCTGAGTGCCCCCACCACAACCACCTGCTGCTCCGTCCAAACCCAGGAATAGGACAGGAAGAGAAGGATGACCTGAGGACCCAGCCCTGGGGACAGAGCACCACACGCTAGTAGGGAGTCTCGGGCATGCATCGAGGCAGGGAGCGCCTCATTGGCATGCGGCCAGTGCCTTTACTGTCTCCCCTCCTCTGGCCTCACTCTTGACTCCAGAATTACCCTGAACCCCGGCCCGAGAAAGCTCTGTGTCCCTTTTAACCTGCCATCAGGAGAGGCAGCCTGCAGGGAGAAATATGCCCTCTGTTTTTTTCTTACTAAACCCACACAATATCCACACTTGCCTCTTCTGATTGAATCAGAAATCACTCTAAATCTATCATTCAATTTCAAAGCAAAAAGCAGTTAAATCAGCAGGCGGAGAGCCGGCGTTTTCTCCATCACAGCCTTCCTCAGCCTCCTCTGCCCTCTAGGAAAGACCTAAACAGTCTCTCTACGTTCTGTCTGTCTCCCTCTGTGTATGCACAGCTCACTTTCTCATCATTCATGCAATACTTCAAGATTACAGAAAAGCACAAAGAAAAATAGAAGCAATGCTTTTATTCACCACTTGCTTTCCAAAACCTCTCATTTTCCCATATTTGTCCCAGGGTTTTAAAAGAATTAACATCTGTAAATATTATGTTAGAGTCCTTCTCTGTACTCTCTGCCATCCTAAATGGGGTATTGAAAGTTCTAATGTGCAATTTAATACTTTTTCTGCGTGCCAACCCACTTTTACAGCATGGTGTTACTTGCTTTACAAGCACAGGCAACAGCTCCTGTACCCTTTGTTTTATGGTTCAACCCTCTGTGTTTTGAGGTACATCCCTTGGTAGCTAAGGTTTAATTTCTCTTTGTATACTTTCATTTTAAAATTCATTCATTTGGCTTCTTTCTCCACTCTTAAGTTTTATTTTGAAACAATTATAAATCCCAGGAAATTGCAAAAATAGTATGGAGTCCCCTGTGCTCTTCACCCTGTCTCCACAATGATTACGTGCTGTGTCGTCACACAACCTCTGACCCTGATGTGAGCATGTAGCATGTGTGTCTATGATCTGTGCCGTTCGATTGTAAGTGTAGATCGAGGCCACGTCACAATCCAGACCCCGGACTAAGACAGCACCACACCAGCCGCCCCCATCCCACCCTTAATAATCAGACTCTTGCCTCCTGAATCTGGACCATCACTGGCCTGCTCTCCATCCAGCATGTTGTAATTTCAAGAATATCATCAACTGGCATCGTATAGTCCATCACTTTCCATGATGGGCTTGTTTCCATTCTAGTGGCACTCAGAGGGCCCTTGCATGTAGCATGCACATCCAGAGCTTTGCCTTCCACGTCACTGAGCCACGCTCCAGGACCCAAGTGTGATGGACACAGTGTGTGCAGCTGCCCACCTGCAGACGGACGTGGGCTGTTGGCAGCTCGGGTCGTTGCGAGTGGCGCTGCCTCATGCGGGTCTGCAGTACTTGGCGCGAGCGTGGGTTTTCTCAGCTCTGGACTCGGTGCCCTGGGGTGCAGTTGCTGGCCGATGTAGCAGCGTGCTTTGTTTGTTTTTCAGAAGGTGTCCCACTGTCTCCAGAGTAGCTGGCCCTCCTCGCATCCGCCACCACCGCCACCACACACAAGTCAGCACACATCCTGTGTCTCATTCCCACAGCATTCGGCTCATCGAGGCCAGCGATATCAAACTTCTCACCTGCTTTTTCACCATCCACATACACTCCTGCTGAAATGCCTCTTCATAGTTGGCTTATTCACCAACAAAACTATTTGATTCTAATGGTTGAACTTTAAGAACTCTCTATGTGTTCTAGGTATGGGCTCTTTGTCAGATATGGGCTTTGCAAATATTTTCTCCCAGTCCGCAGCCTGTTTTCTCATCTGCTTTACCCCAGAGCAAAAATATTTAATTTTGGTGAAGTCTAATGTACTGATTTATCTTTTAAAAACTGTGCTTTTGATCATGTCTAAGAACTTTTCACTTAGTCGTAGTTCCTGAACACATCCTTCTGTACTGCCTTCTAAAAGTTTTATACTTCTAGGTTTTACATTCATGATCCATTCTGAGTGATTTTTGTGCCAACTGTGCAGTGTAGCCAAGTTCATTTTTGTTCCTAGAGGCTCTTCAGTCACTTCTGCAACATACGCTATAAACACTTTACTTCTTCCATCAAGCTGCTTTTGAATTTTTGTCAAAAACCAGGTGGCTGGACTTGTAGGGGGCTATTTCTGGGTTGCCTTCAATTTTTATAAATTGAAGTGCTATTCCTCCACCAATGTCACACAGTCTTACTATATATTTGTGTATGTCTCTATAGATGTATACATATATGGAAATATGCAGAGACCATCTTTAAGTAGCACAGAGTGATTCCTCCTCCTTTTTCTTTTTTCAGAATGACTCTAGCTATTCAAGTACTTTTTTGTTGTTCAGTCGCTCAGTCATGTCCAACTCTTTGTGAGCCCATGGACTGCCTCACACGAGGCTTCCCTGTCCTTTACTATCTCCAGGAGTTTACTCAAACTCATGTTCATCACATAGATGATGCCATCCAATCATCTCATCCTCTGTCGTCCCCTTCTCCTCCTGCCCTCAGTCTTCCCCAGCATCAAGGTCTTTTCCAGTGAGTTGGTTCTTCCCATCAGATGGCCAAAGGATTGGAGCTTCAGCTTCAGCATCATATAAATTTGGGGAAATTCTTGTCTGTATTTACAAAAAGAATCTTAAACCTGTATATCAATTTAGGGAGAATGGACATCGTCAGAGTGTTGAGTCTTTCAATCCTTGAACAAGATTGTCTCCCATTTATTTAGACCTCCTTTGATGTCTTTTTTCCACATTCTGTATTTTTCAGCATACAACCCCCCCATCCCAGCTTGACCTCACCTTAACTAATTATGTCGGCAATCAGCCTATTTTCAAATAGGTCTTCAACACATGTATTCAGGGGATTCAAAATTCAAGCATAATAGACCCAACAGTGGGAATGATTTGTCTTTCTTTTCTTTTTGTCCAAATTCTGGCTCTTCTTTGTTTTAGAACTGTTCAAATTTTCTCATTTTTCAGACAGTAAACTCGAAGCTGCCAGTCTGTGGCTTCTAGAGTTAGACGTGAGAGTGATAGCCTCTCAGTCGTGCCCGACTCTCTGCAACCCCATGGACTGTGGTCCATCAGGCTCCTCTGTCATGAGATTCTCCAGGCAAGAAGACTGAAGTGGGTAGCCATGCCCTCCTTCAGGGGATCTTCCTGAGCCAGGGATCAAACTCACGTCTCTTGCAATGCAGGCGGATTCTTTACATTCTGAGCCACTGGGGAAGCCTAGTCTAGGTTTGAAGTGACCTGCTATCCACCTACAGCTCCCATGATTTTTTTCAACTCCCACGTCTCCTTTGCCCTTTGTCTCCATGAGAAGTCAATCAACAAACACGTTGGCCCACCAGGTCCCAGGTCTTTGTGGCCCAAGGGGTGAATAAGGATGCAGTGAAGTCGATTCCTCTGCACCTACAAAATCCATGGATATTTGCACATTGCCTAATGTGGGACTTGGTCTTTTCTGTTTTTTTAAAGTGATAAAATGAACATAGTTCCAAAACAATCAAAATTCTGTGAACATAAGGTTCAGTGACAGTGTAAAGTCAGCAGATTTTGACAGCATTTACCATGATTTATGCTAAGCTTATATTATATTCACAAAAAGTAAAAATATTAAAAAAAACAAGGTTCAGTAAAACACACAATAGGATTTTGTACAAAAAATTTAATAAATCATGAAACCCTTTGTGAAGAATTCATCTTCCTCCTTCTTCGCTCCTGAATCTAAGGCACCTACCTATTAGTGGGCTTTCTAGGGCCAAAGGGGGTGACTCACCTGTGCCTCCTTGTCTCTCCATAAAACAATTTGCTCAGATTGGCTCATTTCCTCAGTGTCTCCAAAGGTGTCTTCAGAAGACTGAGTGATGGCCCTTGAAAAGCTATGTCCAAGTCCTGACCAAGGGAGCCCGCAAATGGGACCTTATTGGAAACAAGGGTCTTTGAAGAGGGGATCAAAGGAATTTGGAGAAGAGATGGTCCTGGATTATCTAGATGTGCCGTAGAACCAGTGACAGGTGTCCTTACAAGAGAGAAAAGAGGCCAAAATGTCTTTTCCACACAGAGGAAAAGACACGGCTGGAGAGATGTGGCCACAAGCCAGGGGACCCCTCACATCCCAGAAGCCGGGCACGGGGAGGGGAGGCTCTGCCCGGAGCCTCTGTGAGATGGTGGCCCTGTGGACACCTGGGTTCAGGCCTCTGGCCTCTGGGACTGTGAGAGAATAAACTCATGCCCCTTGCTTTCGGTCACTCTGTCTCTGGTGCTTTGATACCTCAGTGCCTGGAAACACACAAGTCTATGATCATCCTCTGCCAAGATGGCAGCAGAAGAAATGATGGGGCTTAGGGTTAGGGTTGGGTTTAGGTGAGGTCCACCAGCAGAGTCGCCCCTGTCCTGTCCCCGGACGAAGCCCCACCGTGCACTCATTGTCCACTGAGAGGGCCCTGGGGCTTCTCCCGGAGGGTCAACACCACTGCAAGTCAACCCTGAGGGAGCAAACCCCTCCCTGAGGACAAGGCCTGCCCAGCAGGCTGTGGTCTATGCAAGGGACATCTTGCTACCCTGCAGCTCCCTTGATGTGTGCAGCCTACACTGGTCACTGTCAGGAAGGGCTGAGAGCTCCTGGGAGCATCCACCCTGTGCTGGTTTGGCCTTGGGAGAGCCTGTGAGGCCAGTGGGAGCCGTGGATCCCCGGGGTGCAGGGCCCAGGCAGAGACTGCTGAACCAGGAGCAGCAGGACAATGTTCATGGAGGGACCGCCTACAGGGGCAATGACACAGCTGCCCAGGGATCTTTCTTCCAGAAGCTTCCTAGCCCAGACTCAGAGGGGCACAGGCTGGGGTCAGGGGGCGGGCGTGTCCGTCCGGGCTGCCTGCGTTGGCCGAAGGCCTGTCCTTGGGGGTGGACATCCCCCCGTTGCCTGGGAGGTGTGCAGCGCCAGGCCACTAGAGGTGATGTGGGGATTCCCCACAGGACTGGGTGGGGACCAGGGGCCTCCCTGAGCCACTTGGTGCCACCAGCCAGCTAGCCCTGCAGCCTGAGTGTGTCAGCATGCTCGGCAACAGGCCCATGAAGGAAGAGAGGGCACACAGGGCCTCACTGACGAGTGACCTGCGTACTGGCCTGTGTGCCGTCCTCACCGGTCTAAGTCCGTTGTCAGGTATCATCAAGTCACTCAAAGAAGACCGTCTGACGGGTCTGCTCACGGTGAGAGCGCTGTGCACAGAGGGACCTGCCTCCGTGGGCCAGTGCCAGAGCTGGGTGCCCACATACCCAGGCTGCACCCACAGCCCCTCACCTGCCCGGGGTTCCCCAAGATCCTCCGGGCTAGTGGGTTAGCAGACAGATCAGGTGCGGGAGAAACACATGGGAAGGGCTCAGGAAAGAGAAAGAAAACGAGATGCACTTTGGCTCAGGAAGAGTCAGCTCGTGGGACCAGGAGGCGCAAAGCTCTGCCCATCAGGGGTCCCCCCATCACGGGTCCAGGCCTCCTGCTGTCCAGGTGACTGCTCAGCTCCACTCCGGTACCATCTCGCCCCCACTGCCAATGCTCCCGGCCCGAGCGCGGGGCGGGCGAGGGTGGAGAGCCACCTTCTCAAGGTCAGAGCCCTCAGGCTGGGAACAGTGGCTCCAGAGCCAGCGCTCCATCCTACCCAGGGCTCATGTTTCCTGTCTTCACCCCACAAGCCAAGCTCCCTGCCCCCTCCCCAGTGTGCTGGCACACACACTCCTCTGCATTTACATATTCTTTCTCTATCTTATTTGACCTTTCTGAGACACAAGGTCCTGAGATCCAGTTCCCAGGGAGGGATCCATTTACCCGCTTTCACTCCCCCCACCGGGATCAGGAGCTGTCAGCAGTTTTGAGCATGGTTTGCTAAGCAGATGCTCCCTGGGTGGCGCTGGCATTACGTGCCCAGGGGGGCACAGAGGACACGCGGGCACCTGGCTTGGCTCTCCTGCAGCGCTGCCGTGTGACCCGCTCTGCCAGGGTGGTGAGAGATGGAATCTCTCCATCTCAGACTCAGAGACTCAGGGACACACCCTGCCCTCTAATTGGAGCACACGGATGAGATAAGAGGGCTGTTTGTCAGGAGGGCGCAGGCTTATATGGTATAGTGGGGAGGGCGTGGTTCCCAAGTCCAAATAGCCCTGGGAGTCCTCAGAAAGCACAGCATCACTCCAAAGAGGAGCACCCACAGGAGACCAAAGCCGGAAGGGGACAGCTGTCTGCTGGGGGCTGAGAGGGCGTTTCCTAGTCCTCAGGTCAGAAGTCCCCACAAGGGGCAGGGGTCCCTTCTGAAATAACTCACAGGAAGTTAAATGGGGGGCTTATCGCACAAGGAGACCCGTCTTCTGGGGAGAGAGGGGAAGGAAGATCCAGAGGGAGAGACGAGGTGGACAAGGCTAGTGACACCCCTATGGGTTCAGAATTGGCAAGAAGCGGACTTCAGAGGTCCCGAAACTGCCTGCCGTTACCAGGTGATCCCCTGAGTTCTAGGACTTGTGAAAGCGGTTGGTGCAATGGTTTTACAACTGAGGAAAGGATAGGGCACTCACACAAGCGGAAGGCAGCGGATCGCGTGATGGCAGACCTGCTGGGGCTCTAGGACAGACATGTGAGCCAACTCCCGAACCACCCTGAGACCCGCTGTGCTGGACATGAAGTCACTGCCCATCGAGAATTTCTGCTCGGCCCCAGTGGAAAGCTTCCCAGGCCGTGTTACTCACCCGCCTTCTCCCTACTTTCCAAGCCATTTCTAGGTGCGCCCCCAGCGCAGCAGAAACTGGTCCTCTGGAGACCCTCCATGTCCTATGGGTCGGTGGGCACCGTCTCCCCACTACGTCCACCTCCCAGAGTCCCCTTGCCCCCAGTGAGCATGTGTACTGACCTGGGTGCTCCCCTATTCCTGCCCCCAGCCCACCCTCTGACAGAAGGACCTGCATTTCTCCAGTTGGGTTCCTTCCTTTCCCTTGCCTTCCACTCACATCCATAGATGGCCTCAAAACTACCACTAAAACAAGCTTGAGTCTGAGAGCCATTCCAGATGAAATTCACCCGAATCAAGCAAGGGTGGCTTTGTGCCCAACAAGGGGAAGCCAGGACCCATAGCTGGCATGGGGTGGCCGACCCTCCCTAACCCAGACACGGGCGTCTGGTTCCCAAGGACTGCTGGTCCCCCTTCCACTCTGCACACAAGCCGAGAGGCCCCCAGCCCTGGCCCACCCTGCCTGTGGTCAGATGTGCTGTGAGGCGCCCGTCGTTGGAGGGGACAGCGCAGCACTCCTAGTTAGGGGGGTCTCGTCTCCCTGATTGATGATGAGGTTACATGGGGCCTTCTTTTTGGTCTGCTTATGTTTTTGCCACAGAGAATTTTTAATTTCACTGTGTGTGTGTGTACATATTCAGATATACAGATAGGCACATATATACATGTTGATATTCAAATAAATGGCATGCAAATATACTCTTTATCTCACACACATGGACAGTAAAACGTTGCATACATAAATGCCCCCTTTGCGATTTCTGCTCTGGGACACGAGTTCAAACGCCTCTCGCCTCTCCAGTGTCCTAAAGCACTGACATCTAGCTTTGCTCTTCAGGTCCGCCACAGCTTGACCCTCAGCACACCAGTCTCTGCGTCATGCGTGACGAGATCACGCGGAAATTCTCTGTCCATGTAAGAAGTAGAGAGGGTCTGGGACCTCATTCTGGTGGGATTCTTGGCAGCAGATCGAAGGATGAGTAGCCAGAGCAGCTGGTGGGCACCACGGCGCAGGGAGCCCCACGGCCTTGAGACAGAGCACCGCCTTCACAGGCCGATTCTGGGGGCCCGTGCAGCTCTGCAGTCACGGACAAAGGGGGCTTCCCGAGCTGAGCATTTCTTTCTGGAAAATAATCTCTAGACCCTTCAGACACCTTAGCACTGTCACGCTGATCAAAACTTAGGTGCAACTGGCTTACTGACCCAGAGGCACAGATTACTTCCCAAACATAAACTGCACAGCAGACGCTTAGGGAAGCGGATGTCTATTTTCCTGCTTGAACATCTAAACCTAAGGCAGCAGCCAGGGCTGGCTCTGAGCACCTCCTCATGCCAGCGCCTGTGACAGAAGCGAGTCCCCAGGCTGCGGCAGCCCCCTGTGCTGGAAGAGGGGCTCTGAGAGCCAGAAATGTCACACCCCAGTGGGAGGGAAACGGAGGCAGAGAGAGGAGCTGTGCGCACGGGGACTCTGGAGACCCCGTCTGCAAATGACTTTGGTCCCCTGGCGTGATGAATTGCGGAGTCGCAAATCCTTTTTAGCTAATTGCTATCAGCTTGTGAGGTTCCCCTTCCATGTTCAATATCAATTTTCATGGCCACGGGAGATAGCACCTCTCCCCTGAGCCCACTGGTGGCTGGCCGATAACAGGCGGCGGCAGCACTTAGAGCTGAAAAGGGCGTCCTCCAAGGCGCAGCTGCTGCCTGGACGGAAGCGAGGCTGGGGCCAGCACAGCGCCCCTGCCTCCTGATGTGCTCACGGCCGTGACCTTCACGCAAAGACATCCTTGGTGCCGACAGGCTGTCCACACACTCTGCCTGGTTCTGGGCGGTCTTGGCCTTCCCGGGGACCAAAGCGAGACTCTGAACCATCCATCGCCGGTCTGCGGTACAACACAGAGAATAAACTCACTTACGACACGAAGGTGATGCTGTGTTTTCAAGACACAGGCGTGGGGAGGCCATGGGTCCTCAGCCCGGCATGTGTAGACCTGCTCTGAGTGAGGAGCTGAGCAGGTATCAGAGCCACCATGCCAGCAAAACAAACACAGGCTCAGGCTCACGTTTGATCCCTAGGAGTTCTTCAGATTTTTCTGGAAGTGGCAGAACTTCCCTGTGTGCCAAGGAATGCTTTCATGACAAGGCAGTCACACCCAGAGGTGTATTTATCCTCTAAACCCACAGGGACCACGACACAAGACACCATGCAAAGCAGGCTGAGCTAACGTAAAGATCTGGACCAGATCATCTTAACTGAGGATCTTGGCTGTAAAGATTTCAGATGTGCAAGTGACACACTGGTGGGCTTTAGGCAACACGTGTGCTTGCTCCCGAGTGAGGACACAAGACCTTCATGGTCCGGAGACCCATCAGCAGGGAGAGAGGTTAAGTATCGCCATGAGGCCATGAAACAGATACCTGGCCAGCAGTCCCTCAGCAGACCCCTGGAGGGCTCACAGACGGTCATGCAACAAGCATTCACGGGGCAGCACCACAAAACAGATGCGCACTGGTTCCTTGAGAGACACAGAAGAGCCCAAAGACGCTGGAGGCTCAGAGGGTAGGCTCAACCCCGCCCGACAGAGAGGGCGTGTGGGAGCCAGCCGGGCCTTCTGGAGGGAGACGTCTTGGGGACCTGAGTGGTGGAGATGGTGGCTTTGCACCACAGCCCTCTTTTTTATCAGATGAACCTGACAAGAGCACGAATGTATGCAAGTTCTAGACAATTCAGGTTAAATGACGGGTCTCATTTGTGGACTGCCTATGCAACCAAGACAAAACCCAGTGCTGGAGACCTGCCTTGTATCCTGCGTCAGCACCAGGGCCTTCTCGCCTGCGTCCACCTGCATCCACCTGTGTCCACGGGACAAGTCCTGTGCTGCCCCCACTGAGGCCCATGACCCACGGGAGCCCCCCTTCAGCTCCACACCTTCCAGCCTGAAAAGCCAGGGTCCTGCTGTCACCAGGCCCAATAGTCAGATTGATCTCAAGGGGAACACACTGGCCTTCTTCATCTTTTCTCCAAAAAGAACAGCAGTGCGTCTACAGTGAATGCTGAAGCCACTCTGTCCACTTCTGCTTTTATTTACGTGGATGGCCCTGGGCCTGTGGTCCTGGACACCACAGATCTGTAGAACTACAGTGCTGAGGACAACTCTCAGGCCAAAATGTACAGTTTCAGACAGTGGTAATTAATCATCCAACACAACTGCTATCATTTTCTTAATCTGCTTCTAATAATGTGTTCTGAATGCACAAAATTCATTAAGTATCCTGAATTTCCTGAATAGGATTAATGAGCTTATTCAATAAATATGCAGCATTATTATATTAATGTGTGATTTTATACACACTTTTGTGTATTTCACATTATTCCGTTACATCTTGTGTCATTACCTTGGTTATATAGATGAGAAAATGTATTCATACTTATTAACTATATCACTTAAAGTTATTGGAAAATTATCACTAAATCTTTTTAGTTGATTCTATTAAAACATAAAGCCTATAGCTGGCTGATGCTTATGTTTACACTTGATTTATTTATATTTACCCAAAGATCTCCTGTGGGCTTCCCAGATGGCTGAATGGTAAAGAATCTGCCTGTCAATGCAGGAGACATGGGTTTGATCCTTGGATCAGGAAGATCCCCTAGAGAAGTAAATGGCTACCTATTCCAGTATTCTTGCCTGGGAAATCCCATGGACAGAAGAGGCTGGTGGCTACAGCCCACGGGGTCACAGAGAGTCAGACTTGACTGAGCACCTAAAGGACAACAATAAAAGGTCTCCTCCAATGTCATGGTCAGCCTAAGCCATAGAGTGCTGCTTCTCCATAGAACTCAGGGCACAGATGTTGTTGTGGCCGAGTGCCAGCCCCCCCGGGGCCTACCGCCATGTCACCCTGTGCCACCTCCACCCAGGACCCACCAGCTGCTGACCCAGTGCCACCTCCCTGGACACACTGCCACCTCAATGCGGGCTCTTGGCCATCCACATCCTGCAGGGGGGCTGAGCTGAACCATCACAGACTGGGCACCTGGACTCACTGAGGCAAAGGCCCTCTAGCCCACCACCCCTGCCTGCTCTGGGGCCACACGGGCTTGCCTCAAAAGCGCGGATGGTTCAGAGCATCCCACGTCCTCCAGGCCTTTCTGATGGCTCATTAGCAGACTCCTCGGGCTTAAGGCACAGGAAGAGACATGTAATCAAGAGGATGAATGGAAAGGGTGATGGGGTCTGGCAGGCTCCATCTTCACCATCTCCTTAGTCACCCGTCCCCAAGGAAATTGGTTATAAAGGGTGCAAAGCATGGAGAAGCAGGGCCCCGAGCTGGATTCAGGTTCATCACAGGAAGTGGAGGAGTTTCCGCTGTGGGTCCATGCCGGCGTGATGCCCAAGAGTCTGCACTTACAGGTGCCACCTGGCGACGACTCAGAGAATAGGTTCCTGTGCTGGGCCCCCACCTCCTGTATCGGAGGCCGCACAACCGGGTGCCTCGTCCCTCCCATCTGGGGTTATCCGAGTGGACTGGCACTCCTCCTGTGGCGGCCGCTCCAGCAAGCCGGGCTCCCCTCTCAGCCACCCGCGCATCCTCGGCCATCCGCGCATCCTCAGCCATCGCGCATCCTCAGCCATCGCGCATCCTCAGCCACCCGCGCATCCCTCGGCCGGCCCCGCATCCCATCCTGTGTTCTCAGGGCCCTTCCCACCCCGGGTATGCCAGGCTGCCCTGCACATACACATGCCTTCATACACACTCGCACACACATGCACTCTCACTCTCTCACACATTCTTACACACTCACACACACTCAGATACACACACACTCACATGCACTTTCACACACATGCACTCACACTTTCTCACATTCATACACACACACTCACATACACATGCACTCACGCACACTCACACTCTCACTCACTCATACACACATGCACTCACCCTCTCATAGATTCACACACTTACACTCACACATTCACACACATGGACTCTCACACTCACACACACACTCACACACTCACTCACATACTCACACACTCACGAAGCCAGCTCTTTGAGCCAGCCTGTGCTGAGGAGCAAGAAGAGGGCTTACTCTAAGTTGAAATTATCTCTCTGGGCTGTGGAGGTCAAATGACTAACGATACACAGCATTCTTTCGAGGCACACTGAAATCTCATTTATTTTTTTACAAACATGCCCCGACCCACTGATGAGCCAAGGCTCCACCCTTCCGGAGCATCCTCCCACCCCCAGCCATGCGCTCTTCACCGGCTCCGCCCTGCGCCTCTCCCGCACTGGCCAGACTTGGCGATCCAGAGAGGACCTCATGAGGTCAGGCGTCCTCAGGGGGATGCTCGGTCTGTCCTGAAGCCCCAGACCATGCCTCGTCTCAACTACATGTCAGCCTCTTGTGTACAGCTTAGGGGGTTTTCCTCACTAATTTTCCCTAGAAGTGCAAGCCCCCTCCCAACACCCTCATCCTACCCCCGCCCCGACCCAGTTTAAAAAACATCCCCTTGACAGCTGGAGATAGGGAAGCAGGGGAACGCCACAGAGCTGCCCGGCAGCTCCTTGCTTTTATTCCACGTGTTTATCTGATCCGCTTTTCTCCCCTCCACTTCTTCCTTCCTGGCCACAGATGGGCTTCACCCCATGTGAGTCTTCCCAACAATATGAAATCCTCCTGAACTCCTTAACCCCTTGCTCATAAAATCACTTACATCTGGAGCTGGTTTTCTTTATTTCCTATCATTTGAGCAGAAGAAAGGCACGTTCAGATTGACGGGGAAACTGCAATGTGCCCGGGACAAATGCAGACGCGGCCCCGTCGATAAAACTTCACCCGCAGAAACGCTCGCGTTGGATGCAGGATGCCAGGGGACCCCGACTTTGTCCTCTGGGCGTGTTTTTCCTGAGTTTTGTGAGGCAGAATCAAAGGCAGCGGCTCGCCAGTGCGACTCAGGGCAGAACACCGGAGACCAAGCCCAGCTCACAGAACGGCGGCTCATTTCAGGGCCCTCCTGCCAGCGTGGGGGCGTTTCTCAGTTGTTCATTTTTAAATGGCATCATCTCCCCAACTCCCGGGGTCCCCGGGGGGAGATGTTCAGGCTCCAGACTTTTGCCTTTGAACATATCTGGATTCGAGCATCAACAGGAGGTGACAAGGGCAGGGAGGAACCCGACACACACAGCTCCCGCATCAGCCACTGCGGGCACCGGCCAGTTCCTGCAGATGGGAATTGAAAGTGTGAACCACACGGGCGCCACGGCGGCCACAGACGGTGCTCGGTGCCGCCGCGGCTGCCGTCCTCACACTCCGTGTTTCACCTTTTATCCTTCTCAGCATCATGACTTAATCCACTCTAATGAGGTGACTCCACTGCCAAAGCCCAGCGCCACGCGGCTGTTTTCTGGCACTGCACAGGGGCGGGGGTGGGGGTGGGGAGGTGGTTCCTGGAAAAAAAGAAGGGACTTTGTCAGCCTTCCAGGGGACCGAGCTTTCTTTCTCGCAGCCGGTATCCCCATCCCTGCCTGGGACGGGCCGAGCTGCCCGCCGTGTGCATCGCGAGGTGGGGGACCAGCTCAAGGTGGCTCGCCCGCACGCTTGAAGGACACGGCTGGTGGCCACATGTCACTGTTTGCAAACAGCAGGTGATGGCCAGCCGCAGGGAGGGTGTGAATCCTTTGCGGTCCTCACCCATCTGTCCATGCAGCCCCCGCTGGAATGGGGGCACCCGTGGGTGGATGCTGCGGCGATGAACTGCAGAGGCAAGACGTGTTGCTGACAAAGACACACGGAGGAGCGGGAAAGAAAGCGACGGATGGTGTGTCTATGTAGGGCCAGTTTGAAAGGAGGAGATGGGAGCCGGTTGAGCTGGGGCATCCCATATGTTTCCCCGGCTCTGTCTCGGAGCTCCGCAGCAAGGCGGCCACGCCAGGAGATCAGATGTCGCCGGGCTGTGCTCACACCTGCCCCACCGCCAGCCCGGCTGCGTGGCGGCCTGTGTTCATAATTAGCATCGTCTCTTCCGCCGACTTCACACTGCTCAGCCGTGTGTCTCGAGCCCCAGGAAACACCAGGCCCATGCCCCTTCCCCCCGGGCAGACGAGAGACCCCACGGGCTGCACGGCACACTCAGATCGCTGGACTCTAACCCCGGGCCACCCCACTAGCCCTCGCTGTGCACGGCTCATATTTTTACAATCAGTACAATATTTCACTTTAATGGCTGTTTTGGATTTTTTTTTTTCGGTTGAAAAGAAGAGGGAGAAGAGAAAAAGAAAAAGGCAAACACAATGCACTCATGGGATTAACCGCATGGTCTTAATAAATGTACACACATCCAAGGCAAGGGAGAAAAAATGTGCCTGTTACACGCTCGAACCTCCTCCCCCCTTTTCTCCAGCCTTAATCTGATTTTTGCCAATTCCTTTTGATCTATCAGGGGCCGGCGAGTCAGGTCCACCGGTACAGATGGGCTAAATATGGAGATTAGCCCTTCTCCTCCTGCCAGAGCGCCTAATACCTGATTAAGTCTAGAATCGCGCAATTGTCTCCGAGCCGGCTATCAGAGTGGGGGGCTTGGGAGGGGGCAGGATGAAGGCCGATTTTGTAATGGATACTTATTTTATCCCGGTGCTCTAAGAAGATTAGGCCTGGGGGTGTCACATTAGCCGTGATCTCTGGGCCCCTGGTCGTCTCTCGTGGTTTTCAAACACCTCTCCTCGGCCTTAGAACAAACAGGGCGCTTGGGCCCAGAGACCCCATGGCGGGCGTGAATAATTGCCCACTGCAAGCTGTCTGAAGATCACAAGGTGCTGTGTAAACTACTCAGTTTGGGCTTCAGCTGGGGTGATTCGTGGCGACTTATTGAATCTTTTCACAGTTCAGAATTAAACTTTCTCTGCTGCTAACTGCAGACAGCATGGAATGAAAGTTGGGTCTTAACTGACAGCGCTCTGCTTAAATCAATCTCTGCAGAAGCCCAGAGAAGCAGGGCGTTGCGAGCCAGCCTCGCTGCAATTCAGAGGGACGGCCGGTCGCCTATTCTTAGCTGCTCTGCCAAGTTATGCCTATTCAGCCAGCGACTTAAAATAGCTATTGAAAGCAAAAAAAAAAAAGGAGGGGAACTGCTTGGTTTGAATTACCCGCACACGTTTTTGGCGTGGTCTCTTGGGCAATTTTCCTAGCAGCATATCCAATTATTTTTTGTTTGTTTTCAAACACGGTACATTTCTTTAATTAGTGAGGGCAAACAAGTTAGAAACAGAAAGGAAAAAAAAAATAAGTTTAAGAATGCTAGTCGGGGAAACGATGTGATTAAATGACATTCAATTAGAGGGAATTAACCGGCTGCTCGTTCCCATCTGAGTCAATTCTGGGTAAGAGTAACCGACCCTGAGTGTTTATGGCCCAGGTGCCAGCACCACCGATGGTCATTTGAATAGGGAGCCGGAACTGCTTTTGTATTTCAAACACATTTGTGCTGTAGGTTATTCAAGGCTCTCTCTTACCTGGCATTCTGCCTGCCCTGGTGCTATCCAGGAGGTTGCTTGGAAAAATTAATTACTCCATATTTTTTCTTTGTGTTTACCTAGTCTGAGTTGCTTTTAGTAAATAATAATTATAATATCAAAAATAGATTCTGTACTATCAGAAATAATCATGATTTTTAATCTTGACAAATATTTTGGAAATAACGTAAGCGTATAGATAACTGCTTTATGGTAAAGAATCTCAGATCACATTTGTGTGCTTTTACTCTTCTGTTGGAAAGTAATAATTCTAACAATCTGTCTTAAATTATCCAGAAACTCATAATAAGCTGTCTGAACATATAAATATTTTTAATCACAAGCTGTTAAGAAAAACATCAAAATTAGAATGTAGAAGTAAAAAAGGATGCAATTGTCTATTTAGTGGAAAAGGTTATTATGGTTCTTTTATATAATTGTTTATTTTCTGATTAACTTTTATTATTCTATATTTTTAAAATAAATGCTGAGTAGATATTCATAGCAATTAACACTTTCTGAATTGGTTTCTGAAAATGTAAAAAAGATCAACCCACCCATCCACAGAGCCCCTGAATAGAATAGTTGTTTTGTTTGTTTGTTTTTCACAAAGGTGCATTTATCACCTAGTAAAGATTAAAAAACAAAAAATTGACAGGCAAAGCCCAAATATGCCATGCTTTGTTTTGCAATAGGATTGGGGCAAGCTGAGAGAGCAGAACTGACATATATATATACACGGCCATGTGTAAAATAGATAGCTGAAGGGAGCCCGCTGCATAGCACAGAGGGCTCAGCTCAGTGCCCTGTGGCTAACTAGAGGGATGAGATGGGGGTGGAGTGGGAGGGAGGCTCAAGAAGGAGGGGATGTATGTGCACACACAGCTGAATTCACTTTGTTGTACAGCAGAAACTAAAACATCACTGTAAATCATCTATACCTCTAATTTTAAAAAAAAGAGAAAAATGGGATTAGTAAGTGGAAAAAAATCAATAATACAATCTGTGTTGTAAAGGCAGGTAAATTTTGTGATCCTTCTGGAAGCCAGCCTAGTTAACTACTAACCCTAGCATTTACCTAACTTACGGAAGCAAATGCAACGCTTAAAAGGATAAACTGCTCTCGGTCCCATACTGGTACATTGCACCATGCACATTTTTGCATTCGTGGTAGCTCACAAGTCCCCAACCGATAGGCAGAGAGCAGACTAACAGAATATTATAAACAAAGAGGCTGTTGCTTGGTGGCATATGAGGCGGTAGGAACAACCTAGGTCATTGTTTCGATGCTCAAGTTCACTCAGATATCGTCTGCCTAAGTCTAGACCAGGTTACTTCTTGTAGGAAGACTGTATTCTCATAGAAACTAGGCACATTTCTACACATTTAGTGACTGCCATATTCGAGGCATCAAGCTAGGATCATGGTGATATGTCGGTAAGAAACATCTAGAAAGTTTAGACCTGTGGTGAAGAATGGCAACGTGCACGTGTGTGCAGGAGAAAAGCAGGAAAAAGAGCCACATAATAATAGCAATTTGGGCTTCCCTCAGAGCTCAGTTGGTAAAGAATCTGCCTGCAGTGCAGGAGACCTGGGTTGGGAAGATTCCTTGGAGAAGGAAATGGCAACCCACTCCGGTACTCTTGCCTGGAGAATTCCATGGACAGAGGAGCCTGGTGGGCTACGGTCCATGGAGTCGCAAGAGTCAGATGCGATTTAGTGACTAAACCAGCATCGCCAATAATAAGGTGGCTCCGTCGCCTTACTCTCACTTAGTCTGTTCTAAATGCTTTATTTATGCCTCACTCTGGCATCACACTGACCTCTGTTTCACACAGGGAGGGCCGAGGTGAAGTGGCGTGTCTGGGATCACACCAGGTAAGAAATGGCAGAGCTGCCAGGCTCTGGAGTCCTTCCTCTTCACTACACTGCCTTCCCCTTGTCCTGAGAGTGGCAGACATTCAGGGAAAGGACACTCTCCCTTGGTAGCCAGGGAGGCAGAGTAAGGCTTTTTAACATGGCAGCATTTGAGCTGAGACTCGCAGTGCTTTTATGGGCACAGCTGGGGATGTGATTTCCAGGCAGGACCAGAGCCTGCCATTTCAACACTCCAAGTGCCGGTGGCCTTCAGCGTGGCTGAAGCGCAGGGCAGGTGAGGGGGGCAGCTATGGAGACAGAGACGAAGTAGAGCTGAGGTCCAGCTGCACACAGATTCGGAAGCATTTGGAGGCAACCCATCTCTACCCAACAGACAAACACAAGCCATCTGAAGGACTTCACGCTGGAGTTCAGCTTAAAGTCTAGACATCTGGGTCAACAGGAATGAGTACTAAGGTACATAGACGTGTCTTTACAGCAGGGAGTGAACCAAAAATGGCAGAAGCTTGTGGATTGCATTCTAACCATAATGTATCTGTGTAGTTACAGTGTGAACCTGGGCTACTTCCATTGTTTGCGATGCTGATTTAGCTTTCTTGTAAATTTCATTGAGGACTTCCCGGGTGGCTCAGATGATAAAGAATCTGCCTGCAATGCAGGAGATCCAGGTTCGAGTCTCTGGGTAAGGAAGATCCCCTAGAGAAGGCAATGCCTACCCACTCCAGTATTCTTGCCTGGGAAATCCCATGGACAGAGGAGCCTGGCAGGCTACAGTCCACGGTGTTGCAAAGAGTCGTACACGACGGCCCGACTCATACCCAAACACACAAGTTTTACTGAGTCTCTAGTATCCAACTGAAATGTAATCTTCCGTTTATCTCACAGCTCTACATGGCCCCTGGATTCAAGGTTTCAGGCCAAACAAGTTCAGGGATCCCCTATCTGTCCACAGGAAATGTTCAAAATCTTAATGAGCCAGTCATTGGGGCTTAGTTCCTTGATCACCCAGAGTCTTCTTGGGGAAGGGAGAGAGACCTGGCCTAAGCTCTGAGGTCTTGGAGAGGAGAGGACACAGTGCAGGGCCAGCTCAGAGTGGCTGCCAAGGGAATCACCAGGCATCTGCCACCCGGAGCCGGTGAGGACAGGGCAGCAGGGTCGGTCCATCTTGCTGGACGCGTTTGCCTGTGGGGCCTAAAGCCTTAAATGCCTTTTGTAGGATGTTTCTGTGACATCCAGAGCTTTCTTAGATGATGAGGGAAGATGGGGTGCCTTTTCTTCCTACACAGGCAAACTATATAAATGGGGCCCAGAACCCACCTCTTGCCCTGGTGCTTCATTCTGCTTCAGGATGACTTGGCCAAGCAAAGGAGCTGGGCTGTGGATCACAAAGGAGCAGGACCGTGACGGGTCAGTGTCAGGAGAAACCTCATGATAGGTCAGCGTCACGGGGAAACCTCCAAGTTCGTGCTCTCCTGGGGGTGGGCTGCTAGTGTGCCCTTCTCACAGCAAAAAGAGGGTTTGATATAGATCAACTCAGATAATTGATGATTTGATGAACATAGGGAGATTCGATACTTAATAGTCAAATTCCCAGCTTTGAGCCCCAGTTGCACTCCTTTTATTGCATTGAGACTTGAGGCAAGCTACTTAAGTTTTACGCGCCTCAGCTTCCACATATGCAAATGAGAATAATAATAGCACCCAGCTTGTGAGGTTGATGTGAGCCTTAGTGCCAGGAACAAATTGAGCTCCTGTCAACACTGTATTATGTATTCATCAGTTGCCATGTGTCAGGTTCTAGCAGAGATGACATAGAAAATGTGGGAAAATGAGACAGGCCCTGTCATCACGAATGGGGAACAGACATAAAAGGAATCAGGAGAGCAATATAAGCAGGGGCATTACAGGTTAACGGCCAATAAAGGAAGATGGCAAGGCTGGTTTGATCCTGGGACCGCTTCAGAGAAAAGTCAAGTTGAGGAAGACCTTGAAGAGTGGGGATGTCTCTGAAAGAGAAGAGGCATTTCTTTTTGACAGTCAGCTGTCAAAATCATTTTGACAGTCATTTCTTTTTTTGTTTCCAGCTGCAACTTGTAGCCGGAGAACTGCACCATCAGAGGACAAATGTCTGAAGCCGAAGGTCTGATGTGTGAATATTCAAAAAGGTAGGTGAGGCCAGACGTTTCCACTGTGATGATCGGTGCACAAAGATGAAGTGCTAGAGCAAGGGACAATGATGACAAATGCCATAGGGAGAGTTAAGGTCAGCTTAGCATTTTGCACAGCCACCCCTCCCCCCCTAGTTAGGCACGTGTAGAACTCCTGAGCCTAGGCAGGAATAGGAGGTGGGTGGGGGAAAGTAAGGGCATGGCCAGGGACCCTGTGAGAGACAGGAAGACTTTAAACGGGGCGGTGACGGTGGGGAAAGAAGCACTCTAATAGTAACTGTGACAACAGCGTGAATAGCGCTGCAGAATGATGGACTACCCTGTGCACGCATGTGAAGCACACGTGTCCGATTCCAGTGTTTCCACTCTTGCTGTCACATCAGCGCTTTCCCCTTAAAGTAATTTACTGAGCATTTCCTCGGCACCAGACACCATTGTAGGCACTTCACCTACATACACAATCTCACGAGTTCCTTCCAGTATCCCAGAGATGTATGATGATCACTTTAATATTGTCTAAGTATCCAATCTTTGCATGTAGTCTTTGTATAAGTTAAATAAATGGTTACCTAGACTTTACAGACTTTGGCATTACTAACACTTAGGGTAAACAAATCTGCCCAAGTGTGATGTGATTTGTTCTCATCAGCCTTTCTCATCCAGGGACTGTGGTAAAAATCCCGATTCTCACATCCCATTTCCAGAGATTTGGAGTTAATAAGTCTGGTCCAGGGCCGTGAAACCTGCATTTTAACATGTTTCTGGGTTATCTTTATGCAGTTTGAGAACCCAGATAACTGCTTAGATCTTGACCTTCTGAATCTTCGCTCTTGACATGGTAATTCATGGTGAAACAGTACCAGGAGTACAGAGTAAAAGGAGTACAACAAAAATGAGATAAAAAAGGCACATCAGCATTTTTAATGCTTTGTTATTTGAAGTGTAGAGAGACACCTATTCATCTGTCTCATTTAACTTTGAGGTAGCAAATCCCTTCATTTAAGGATGTTTTCCCATCTCTCTCTCCGCTGGAGAAGGGATAGGCTACCCACTCCAATATTCTTGGGTTTCCCTTGTGGCTCAGCTGGTAAAGAATCTGCCTGTGATACAGGAAATCTCAGTTTGATTCCTGGGTTGGGAAGATCCCCTGGAGAAGGGTAAGGCGACCCACTCCAGTATTCTGGCCTGGAGAATTCCATGGACAGTTGATGGGGTCACAAAGAGTCAGACACAACTGAGCCACTTCACTTTCACTCTTCACTTTCCCTCCCTTCGCGTTTCTGCAGAGCAAATGCACCGGCCCTGCCTGTTGAATCCCGCACATCTATGTGACCACCTCAAAATGCCCCTAGAATTCTTACTGCTTCATTTGTGTGATGTTGTTTCCAATACAGAGTTTTATCAAAGTCACATTTCATTGCTCTGCAGAATATCAGACGACCCCCTTAGGTGAGCTGAGTGTGGTGTCCTGGTTTAGCTCTGCATGTTTCTTTATGTCCTTATCTCATGCAGCTCTCACAGGATCCCAGGACCACAGCGGCTGCGGGCCCTGCTCACCTGCAGGAGGGGCCCTGGAGCCTAAAGTGACTCTAATTCACAGACTCATCCTCTGATGCGAGAGTGCTCCCAGACTCAGACTCCACAACAAGACCTCCCCAGGGTTGGGAGACTACTATGAGGAGAGGCAGGCAAAGGCCGCATCTTAGAAAGGAAGTGATGCTTCTCTAAAAATTGCAAGGGTCAGTTCAATAATTAGCCAGCTGAAGTGAGCCGTGGCCCAGGCCCCCAAGTTACAGAACACACCCCAGGCTCTTTAGTAACGATCCGGGGCCTCAGGCAGGGGTGCTGGTGGTATCCTTAACGGCTACAGCCACAGTCTCCCGGCCAGCCCTGTCACGTGCCTGCCAGTCCTGAGGGTTATTAATAGGAGCTAATCAATAAAACAGACAAGGGGTTCTGGGGCAGCAGGCGAAGTCAGTAAGCCCCTAATCTCTAATTGAGGTCCCCTGGCACAAAGGTGCAGCCTTTACAGAGGCGACAAAGAGCACAGCCGTGCAGTAGATCCTGTCTTTCTCCTGAGTTTACGGTGGAGGCCCAGAGGGGAGCCTTGGGGGCAGGCAGGGCCATTCCGGAGGCCACTGGGCCTCCGCCTTCTGGGACTAGAGCACTTGCCCGGGGTAGGACGCTCTTGCTCTGATGGTGTCACAGTTCTCACTAGGACCGTGCCTGTTCAGTCTCATCTGCTGGGCACCTGTCTCTGCCCTCCCTTCCCACAGGCAGCTTCAAAGTGTCACCACATGTGATTTTAAAGTCAAGTGAAGCAGGCTGTAACAATGTTTATTCAGTTATCAAATTATTGTGCATGCAGGCTAAGTCACTTCAGTCACGTCCAAGTCTTTGCGACCCCATGGACTGCGGCCCGCCAGGCTCCTCCATCTGTGGGATTCTCCAGGCAAGAATACTAGAGCAGGATGCCATGTCTTCCTCCAGGAGACCTTCCTGACTCAGGGATCGAACCCAAGTTTCTTTTGTCTTCTACATTGGCAGGCTGGTTCTTCACCACTAATGCCCCCTGGGAAGCCCATAAAAATTATTATACTGTTTTGTGAAGTGGAAGAATCTTTCTCAGAGTTAATCATGACTCACGTTTGAAATATTCCTCCTTAATCTCGGTAATGCACAGATGTCTCCCGAGCACAATAAAATCACAGCTGCTGTGGGCACCTACTTTCCCAGGATGCACTCTCCCACATTTGCGTTTCTCAGGCCTGAACACTTGCATGGAAGCATTTTTCACTCTTACAGACAAGGCTGAGACCATGATCTCAGCTGTGATTGCTCACTGGATCCCTGAGTCTTTTCTTTAGAGGCTTTCCTTCACTGGAATCGCAGGGCTGAAACTGTAGACACGCTAAAGCTCTTACTGCGTGTTGTCAAAATGCTGTATGAGACATGTGCGCCAAATTGAAAATCTTGCCAAAAATCTGAGAGAGGTGGCTCAGGGCATCCTGGATAGAATTCAGCATTTCCTGCTGATCCCGATGGACCAGGCAGTTTTATCCTGAATTTTATCTGGAGGCAATACTGTTGGAAAGTGATTTCCTAACTACATTGAGTATTTTTGGTTTTGCTACCTTTTATTTTCATCATTTTTTCATTGATTTTTTAGTAGAAATTACACCTTAAGAATACTAAATTTGAAACGTGGATTCTGAAACCACTGGACAAAATGGCTTTGTAAAGATATATATTGACTCAGAGGACATGAATGGACATCACCAACTCAATGGGCATGAACCTGAGCAAACTCGGGAGACAGTAGAAAACAGGGAAGGCTGGCATGCTGTAATCTATGGTGTTGCAAAGAGTCAGACAGGACTTAGCAATTGAACAACAAAAATACACACACATGTATATATACTCTCCATTTGGTGTTTTTAATATAGTAATCTTCCATTGCAATAGATTTTCCATTATTAAATGTGCTTGATTTTCTGGAATTTTCAGTCTAGATAATCAAGTCTTCTACAAATGAGGAAAACAGTGTCTCCTCCTTACCAATGCCTAGTCATCGTATTTCTTTTTTTATATGAGACATCTTTGAATTGGGGATTATAAAAAATGTTACAAAGAAAAGATGATGATAGGCAACCTTGATTTCTTCCTGATTTAATAAAATGTTTCTAATTGCCCAGTGCTAAGGAGGATGAAGCTTCAGTGGGTGGGTGGCTTTACTGCAACAAGGATGTCTTCCTAGCTCCCCCAAGACTTTCTCTTGAATGACTGCTGAATTTTATAATTTTTCTTCTTTCTAATGAGACTGCATGTTTTATTTTCTCCCTTTCAATATTAATCTGAGTGAAATAGGTGCTGATAGATTTCCTAATGTCAAGCCATCCTCATATTCCAAAGACAAATGTTCCTTGTTAATGACACACTTATGCTTCCCTGGTGGCTCAGATAGTAAAGAATCTGCCTGCAATCCAGGAGCTCTGGGTTCAACCCCTAGGTCAGAAGATCCCCTGGAGAAGGAAATGGCAACCCACTCCAGAATTCTTGCCTGGAGAATCCCGTGGACAGAGGAGCCTGGTGGGCTACAGTCGATGGGGGTGCAAAAGTCAGACAGGACTGAGTGACTGACACAGCGCTAAACTTGTTCTTCTTAATTAATTCTTTATTGTATTATTTCATTTTCGCTGCCCTAGTTGATTTTTTATTTTATGTTTATTATCACTTTGTAGACATTTCAGTACGTTGGCCATCTGATGAGAAGAACTGACTCATTTGAGAAGACTCTGATGCTGGCACAAATTGAAGGCAGGAGGAGATGACAGAGCATGAGATGGTTGGATGGCATCACCGACTCAATGGACATGAGTGTGAGTAAACTCTGGGATTTGGTGATGGACAGGGAGGCCTGACGTGCTGCAGTCCATGGGATCACAGAGTCAGACACGACTGAGCGACTTAACTGAGCTGAGACACCTCAAAAGTTTTAAGAAATGGATACTTAACCAATCACACTAGCCTTAAATTGGTAGTTTCCTACATCCCAAATAACAAAACACCTAGAGCAGTATAAATTTTACAGTACTGTTTTTTTAAACTTATTGTCATATACCTTATTTCCATGCATGTTATAAGCCCCATGACATTGTTATTATTTTTGCTTTAAACAGACAATATATTTTAAAATCATAATTTTTCAATGGTCTTTCTTTTTCCCCAGTTCTCTGCATTCCTTTTCTATTCTTTTTTTTTTTTTCTGGAATCCTTTTCTTTGATCCCGAAGAATGCTTCTTCTTTGAGACCCCATGAACTGCAGCATGCCAGGCCTCCCTGCCATCACCAACTCCCTGAGTCCACCCAAACTCATGTCCATTGAGTCAGTGACACTATCCAACCATCTCTTCCTTTGTCATTCCCTTCTCCTCCTGCCCTCAATCTTTTGCAGCATCAGGATCTTTTCAAATGAGTCAGCTCTTTGCATCAGGTGGCCAAAGTATTGGAGTTTCAGCTTCAACATAAGTCCTTCCAATGAACACCCAGGACTGATATCCTTTAGGATGGACTGGTTGGATCTCCTTGCAGTCCAAGGGACTCTCAAGAGTATTCTCCAACACCACAGTTCAAAAGCATCAATTCTTTGGCACTCAACTTTCTTTATAGTTCAACTCTCACATCCATACATGACTACTGGAAAAACCATAGCCTTGACTAGATGGACCTTTGTTGACAAAATACTATCTCTGCTTTTTAATATTCTGCCTAGGTTGGTCATAACTTTCCTTCCAAAGAGTAAGCGTCTTTTAATTTCATGGCTACAATCACCATCTGCAGTGATTTTAGAGCCCAAGAAAATAAAGTCAGCCACTGTTTCCACTGTTTACCCATCTATCTGCCATTAAGTGATGGGACCAGATGCAATGATCTTAGTTTTCTGAATGTTGAGCTTTAAGCCAACTTTTTCACTCTCTTCTTTCACTTGCATCAAGAGGCTCTTTAGTTCTTCTTCACTTTCTGCCATAAGGGTGGTGTCATCTGCATATCTGAGGTTATTGATATTTCTCCCAGCAATGTTGATTCTAGCTTGTGCTTCTTCCAGCCCAGCATTTCTCATGATGTACTCTGAATATAAGTTAAATAAGCAAGGTGACAATATACAGCCTTGACGTACTCCTTTTCCTATCTGGAACCAGTCTGTTGTCCCATGTTTAGTTGTAACTGTTGCTTCCTGACTTGCATACAGGTTTCTCAAGAGGCAGGTCATGTGGTCTGGTATGCCCATCTCTTTCAGAATTTTCTACAGTTTATTGTGATCCACATAGTCAAAGGCTTTGGCATAGTCAATAAAGCACAAATAGATGTTCTGGGGAATTCTCTTGCTTTCTCGATGATCCAGCAAATGTTGGCAATTTGATCTCTGGTTCCTCTGCCTTTTCTAAAACCAGCTTGAACATCTGGAATTTCATGGTTCACGTATTGCTGAAGCCTGGCTTGGGGAATTTTGAGCATTCCTTTACTAGCGTGTGAGATGAGTGCAATTGTGTGGTAGTTTGGGCATTCTTTGGCATTGCCTTTCTTTGGGATTAGAATAAAAACTGACCTTTTCCAGTCCTGTGGCCACTGCTGAGTTTTCCAAATTTGCTGACATATTGAGTGCAGCACTTTCACAGCATCATCTTGTAGGATTTGAAATAGCTCAACTGGAATTCCATCACCTCCACTAGCTTTGCTCATATTGATGCTTCCTAAGGCCCACTTGACTTCACATTCTAGGACGCCTACCTCTAGGTGAGAGATTACACCATCGTGGTTATCTGAGTCATGAAGACCTTTTTTGTACAGTTCTTCTGTGTTTTGTTGCCACCTCTTCTTAATATCTTCTGCTTCTCTTAGGTCCATATCATTTCTGTCCTTTATCGAGCCCATCTTTGCATGAGATGTTCCCTTGATATCTCTAATTTTCTTGAAGAGATCTCTAGTCTTCCCCATTCTGTTGTTTCCCTCTATTTCTTTGTACTGATTGCTTACTTATCTAAACTGTCTTTATTTTCCTTTAGTTTTGGAGCAATATTTTCATCAAGGATGCAATTTCAGGGCTTCTGGCAGTCATCCTTCCCCTTTTCCTGAGGTTAACAGCTGCCCCACCCTTCACCCCTAGTTCTTGTAATATTTCCCTTTATCTTTGATTTTCAATAGTCAGACAATCATGTGGTTAATCGCAGTCTTCTCTGCACTGTGTTTTGAGTTTGTTGAGTTTTTGTAAACTGTGATTCAGTGTCTTTTACCATTTGGAAAATTCTGGGTAACTGTTTTTCAAGATTCTTCCTGTTTCATTCTCTCATTCACACCTTTGCTCATGGTTCTCGCATGCTCTGCTCTGCTTTTCCCATCTTCTCTCATCTTTAAAATCAAGCCCAAGCACAATATTCAGAATTAGCTTCAAGTTTGCACACATCTGCTTTAATTTTAAAATTAACTCAGCATACATATCTTTCAAATTTTAGATACTGCAGTTTGTGTTATTCTAATACAACTATTCTAATAGCTCTAGAATGCCTATTTGACATTATGCTCACTCATGTTTATCTATTTGTAAATTTCAGTCTTAGTTATTTTGAAGCCTTTGCCCACTAATAATGATATTTGATTAATCTCTTCATCTGCTTCTACAGACTATTTTATCTCTTGATTCTTTGTCACTTTTTCTTGCTTTTTGCACATATTTTTTAAAATGTACTGAAGTTAGTATATGAGTTGTTGTAGGAATTCTGGGTTATGTCCTCCTCCTCTAAAGAGTGCTGATTATTTTTCTGGATTTTTCTTTTAAGTTCGATTTGCTGTCCTTTTATGAATATTTGTACATGCGTAGTCACCACTCCGTTCTGATTTCTTCTTTAACTCATGAATTGCATGTGGGTTGTTTGATTTTACAGATCGGGAAAGAGGCATAACTTTTGGTTGTTGACTTCTAGTTTGGCTCCGCAGCTGTCAGAGTCCAGAGGAGGCAGCATCAGGCCTGTCCTCTCACCCGTCCTCCATCCCCAAGGACGAGGCCCTCTCCCAGAGGCCCAAGCATACACTGTTCTCTTACGTCTTTCAGAGGACTGGTCCCCGGACTCCCGCACTGGCAGAGCGGGAGGGACCACCCTGCAGCAGTCTTCAGAGTCAGCTGCACAGTCACCCAAACGTGATGGGTTCAGTCAGGAGAGGAGGAATCAGGGGCTGGTCTGCTGTGGAGCGAGCTCTGCCACAGACACCCCGCCGGGCCAGCGCATGTGCTCTGACCGGTGAGCACTCCTTTACCAGGACTCCTGGGATCCAGACCTGCCACAGCCCCGGTGGCCTAGACAGCAGCGGTTCACCTTCTCATAGATCTGGAGGCCGGAAGCCCCAGATGTCAGCAGGCTTGGCTGCTTCCCAGGCCTCTCTCCTTGGCATGTGGACGGCCGTCTTCCCTGTGTGTCTGCTCCTAATCTCCTCTTCTTAGAAGCATGCCGGTCATATTGAGTCAGGGCCCCACCCACATGACCTCACTATATCTTAATTACCTTGTGACACATGCTGTCTCCAAAGGCAGTCAGATTCTGAGGTTCCAGCAGCTTGATTTCAACATTTCAATTTGGGGGGAACACCTTTCAGGCCAGAACATGCACCAGTGGGCTCTCTGACCTCCGCTTATCTGAGCTGTTAATAACAGTCAAGGCCTTCAATCATTTGCTCCTTAAAAAAAATAAAGTCTCCTTCCCTGGCGCTTAAAGAGTCACTCCAGTTCGTCTACCTCACTGAGTGTTTCTCTGACTTGCACTCCTTCAATGACAACACTCTCCCATCATTTAGAAATTCCATCTATACAGAGACGATTCACAAATCATCCTTCCCCTCCAGCCCTCTCTTCTGCACTACAATCTGCTGGTCCAACTGCCTTCCCAGTATCTCCACTTGGGTGTTCAAGAAGCATCTCCGTCTTCATGGCTTCACGCTCACTCAGTCTTTACCCCAACGGACTTCTCCCAGTTCTCCCCATCCTGGCAAATTATAACCCAATGTTGCTGCTGCTCAGTCTTCTCATGCTCTCCACTCTGTCCCCTGCCCTCGTCTCTGCTTCTTGCATGGGCTGTCATGGCTGAATTGTTGTTCTTCTGTCATTAACTCATGTCCAGCTCTTTGCAACCGCACGAACTGCAGCACGCCAGGCTCCTGTGTCCTCCACTCTCTCCTGGAGTCTGCTCAAGTTCATGTCCCCTGAGCCAGTGATGCTATCTTACCATGGCATCCTCTGCCGCCCTCCTCTCCTTTTGCCTTCAATCTTTCCCTGCATCAGGGTCTTTTCCATTTCCTTCAGTTTGCTTCAGTGGAGATCTTGGAGTCATAGTTAGATCCTCTCTCTCCCTCTCTTTTCACCCAATGCGTAATTTAAGAAAAAAAATACTGTTGTTCCTACTTTAAAATATAACTGGATTCCAACTACAACCCTGAATCCCACTGTTGGGACTTCCCATCTCCCTGAGCCTAGAAACTCTGCCCGCTTCCTCTCCAGCTTTATTACCTGTTCACCATACCCCCCGCCCTTCTGCTCCTACAATACCACCTCCTCCTGTCCTTGAAGAGGACCTTGCCAAGGGCCTCTGCCCTCCTTCTGCCCGGATGCTCCCTTAGCTGATTTTGGCCTGTTCCAGGCCCAACTCCAAACCCAGGGCCACATCTCCTGACACTCTGCTTTCTCTCCGTCACTAGGGTCTCGTGTGTTTGCCTGTCCATACCTCTCCACCAGCATAGAATCCTTGGAGGACAGACACTTTTCTGGTCCATCTCTGTATCCTCAGAATCTGGAAGTGTGCCTGAGAATAATTAGTGCTAATAAATATTTTCTAAAGGCAACTGGACGTGTGTCTTTGAAACTCTTGTCTATCTGTTAAGTTTAAACATGTTTCTCTTGCGTGGGTGACTTCTTCAGGTTTGTGTCCTTCTCAGCTCCCTGATATTCTTCCTTTAATTTCAGATCATCATTGTTAGGAATCTCACTTCATTCCATCCCATAAAAGTTGGGGTCTCCTGGCCGTGACCCCTACTTCTGTGCAGATGGATTCAGAAGGAAGCCAGGTCATATACGACATCACCCCAGAAGCAAAGTTTCCTCCAAGCATTAAAGCTGGAACACACCCCTCTCTGGGGCCGTTTCTCCAGCACAGAAGCCGCATCAGCCTCAAATCTGAGAAGCCTGCTGAACGCAGTCCCCTGTGGGTCATGAGAGCTGCGATGTCACAGACGAGCCCCCCACGTCTGGGAGCTGGGGACCCGTCACGGCGAGCCGACTGCCGGTGCATGGCAGCAGCTCCTCAGAAGGCATCTCTTCGAGGGAGCCTGTGCCCTGGCCCCTGGTGAGGTGTTTATGATTTGTTCACGGGCATTAGCGGACTCTGCTCAAGTGTGCACTGGAGCGTGTTCCTGCACATTTCATGAATAATTAAAAGTGGAAGTCTAAGCAGTTCACATGCCGGGATTTGTGTATGATTCTCATGCCAGGGTCTTAGAACCTCATCAAGAGCACAGGATGGTTTAAGAGCAGTTTGCTCCTGGCATAGACTACATGAGAACTTTAACATACACCCCCCCTTTTAAAACAGGCGGTTCATGGGGTCTGCATTCTTGACAACAGTGGGTTTTTAACAAAAAGAAAGAGGGCTTTAAAATATTCTATGGTGCTTTCATTTAGCCGATATGAACCCAGAACACATCCGAACAGGCCAGCATTTCCCACGCCCCTTCCCTGTTCTCACTAGTAAAGGCTAAGGTGTTTTCGACCCTGTGATAGCTCCGTTCTGTAGAGCGTCCACTTTGGCCTCTCTGCCAAGAAGCAAGTAATGCGGTGTCCCCGAAGGAAGTCGTTCCCCAGGAGGCCAGTCTTGAACGTTTCTGGGGCCACTGCTCAGAGTGGACCTACCCTGAGGGCCCCTCAGGGCAAACACCTGTCCGGAGCCTCAGGCTGTCCCAACAGGGCCCCGGACACCTCTGCCCTCTCCCCTGCGCCCTTGGCCCCACCCACCCGCCGGGCTGTGGCTCTCCCCCAGCTGGGTCTGTCTTTGCCCCCATTGTCCATTCTCAGCCCGAGTCCCCTGCCCTTCTCCCATACCCTCAAGGCCCCCTAGTCACGGAGCAGAAGCAGGGTCCCGGCCCCTCCTACCCTTCCTACCTGGCTGCTCTCGACTGGCTCCAAATGTGGCTGGCCTGGGGGCCTGCCTTGCTCTCTCCCTTCTGGAAGCTTCCTGCTCTCTTACCCTATCCTCTGGTTTCCTGTGGCCACGCCCAAAAGCAGGGTGGTAGCTCACACTGGGCCCACCCCAAGGTCTGCTTCGGGGGCGGCGTGCGGAGGGCACTTGGGCACAAAGAATGCGGTAAGTGTAACCCTCCGGAAAATAGCCAGCCGGTGGGAACTTGCCGTCTGGCGCAGGGAACCCCGTCCTGGGCTCCGTGACAAGCTACGGGGTGGGGTGGGGAGGGGGTGGGAGGGAGGCTCCCAAAGGGGGGCATGTGTGTACCTGTGGCTGATTCGTGCTGATGTACGGCAGGCACCAGCGCGGTGCTGTACAACAGTTATCCTTCCATTAAAGATAAAGACATTTAAAAATTTACCAACTGGACTAGGAGGGAAGCTCCTCACTCACTTTACTAAGTGTAAACAAGTCACGTACAGCACCACATAGACAATTCCCACTTTTTCCAAAATTTTCTAAAAACTTTTCTGTGGCAGCTCACCTCGTACGGTTCACTGTTCAAACAGCTGAAATAAGAGCAGGCCCTGCGGGCTGTCGGTGGAGCGCCTCGTAGGGCGGAAACGAAGTGCGTTTCCCGAGAAGAAGGGCTTCCCTTGTGGCTCAGTTGGAGAAGAATCCACCTGCGGTGCGGGAGGCCTGGCTTCGATCCCCGGCTTGGGGCAATCGCCTGGAGAGGAAAAAGGTGACCCACCCAGTATCCTGGCCTGGAGAATTCCATGGACGGCTCGGTCCACTGGGTGGCAAAGAGTCAGACAGGACTGAGCGGCGTTCACTTCACTTCCTTTTACTTTCCTGAGAAATAACTTCACTCTGGAGGGGAGGGCGATCTGAGAACCCTAGTGTGGGAGCTGGAGGCGCGCGCAGCTTGGATTCAGGGGGAGCGGACTTGGAGCCGCAGGGAACATGGGCACCGAGACTTCTGAGACTTCAGGTTGTTTCCCCCGGGGCCTGAGGTGTAGGGCGGGCTCTTGGCCGGCAGCCGGCCGTCTGCCCATGGCGCTCCCAGGCTCGGACGTCGGGGCAGAGCCGGCCTGGACCATGTGCCCTGCGAGGGGGCCCTGGAAGCAGGTCCTGCCCACGGGGCGCCTCTCCTGCTGAGCTCGGGGCCCATTCCCTTGTGACTTCTCTGCCTCCAGGGCTCCACCAGATCCCCGCTCAAGGTTGCCAAAGGGGCCGGTCCTGACCGGTGGGCATGGAGGCCGCTGCGGCCTTGGCTTGTGCACAGCGTCTCCATCTTCCCTGGTCCTGACCCGCCTCCCCTGCCTCCAGGCTGCCTTCACCCCGCAGATGGGAGCTGGGCACATGTGCGGTGGGCGAAGGGGTGGTGTCATCCTCCCAGCCCGGCACAGGCGACAGAGGCAGAGGTGGCCTCCAGCCCCACGGAGCCCCCGACCCATACCCAAGGGCTTCATCGGCGGCCACGCCTCCCAGGGCATGTGCGGGGCCCTGCGCTGCGCTTCCAGAGGGGCTACATCGTGCATCCACAGCGTCCTCCTTGCTTTGGTGTGTCCTCATCCAGACTTTCAGCTACAGGTGAATTGTGCTTCCCTCCCTTCCCTCCACTGCCCTTGGCCAAGATGCATATGCAAAGCCCTAAGCCCAGGACCTCAGAATGTCACCTGCTTGAAAACAGGGCCATTACAGATGTAACTAGGAGAGGCGAGATCACAGTGGAGCTGAGCCACCCCTCATCCAAGAGGACTGGTGTGTGTGTGTGTGTGTGTGTGTGTGTGTGTGTGTGACGCTCAGTCGTGTCTGACCCCATGGACTGTAGCCCACCAGGCTCTTCTCTGTCCAAGGGATCCTCCAGGCAAGAGTACTGGAGTGGGTTGCCATTCTCTTCTCTGAGAAGACTGGTACCCTTATAAAAACGAGTCATTTGAACACAGACCCACAGGGAGAGACCGTGTCGAGGTGCTCTGTGGGGCCCCCCGCCTGCAACAGGGGCAGAGACACACCCTGGGGGTGCTTTTGCTAAAGAGACTCCAAGTCCCCTAAACCCGAAACGTCCTGGTGTGTGTCCTGCTGTCGGACACACTGGTGTCTTAAGAGTTCCAAGTGAGACCCAAGGCCCCTTCTTCTCAGAGGACCATGTCGGCGTCCCATCTCTCTGGGTGGGGTGGGGTGGGGGCTGGCTGGAGGGGGCGACAGGAAGGATGCCTGGTGGACCAGAAAGAGGAGGGGGTTCAGAGGTGGGCAGACCCAAGGGCCCAGTGACCGCCTTGAGTGTATATGGGGTCTCTCCCTCTGCTATCAGAGAAGGGGCGCTGGAGACGCAGGACGTGGAGCAGAGAGAGAGAGAGCTGCAGTGAGAGGGTGCTCAGAAGCATGGTGGGGCTGGCCTTCAGCCAGACAGAGGGGAGTGATCAGGCTGCACGTGGGCGATGCTCACACACGTGACAGTGTGAACAGGGCCCGGCCTGCGTGTGCTGCAGGATAACGTGTTTCCAGATTTCTCCAGCAGCACCATCAACTCAGACTTCAACAAGCCACACCGAGCTCACTAGGTACCCGTTAAAGGAAACAAGTGATCCAAAACAACTCGGTAGTATATGGCATTTGTCTCTCTGTCTGACTTACATCACTTAGTGTGATAGCATTATCTGGTTCTTTTTAATAGCTTAATAATATTCCATTGCATATATGTACCATGAAAATGAAAGTCCCTCAGTCGTGTCCAACTCTTTGCAACCCCATAGACTATACAGCCCATGGAATTCTCCCTGCCAGAATGCTGAATTAGGTAGCTGTTCCCTTCTCCAGGGGATCTTCCTAACCCAGGGAGCAAACCCAGGTCTCCCACATTGCAAACAGATTCTTTACCAGCTGAGCCACAAGGGAAGCCTTTATATGTGGAATCTAAAACATGGCACAAATGAACCTGTCTATGAAATAGAAGCAGACTCACATACCTAGGGAAAAGACCTGTGGTAGCCAAGTGGGGAGGTGGGGGAGGAATGGAATGGGAGTTTGGGGTTAGCAGATGAAAATGAGTATATATAAAATGGGTAACCAGCCAGGTCCTGCTGTCAACACAGGAAGCCTTGTTCAGTATCCTGTCATAACCCATGATGGAAAAGAATATTAAAAAGGGTATATAAAAGTGTAACTGAGTCATTTCACTGTACAGCAGTAATTAACACAATGTTGTAGATCAACTGTATCTATAAAGAATAAATTTAAAAAGCAGCCAAGTATGTATCATATACTCATTCCTGGTGCCCAGGAGCACCCTGTCGTGCAGAAGGCCTGGCAAGTTCTCCTTCATTTGCATGAGAAGGCCCCCCTCCTGGGCAGAGGGCTGGGCTGGCCTCATCCCTGCAGACACCAGTGCCACGACCCACAGCCTTTGGGTGCCTAGGAATTGCCTGCAGTATTTGGAAAGCTGAGAAAATGTGACCGGCAAATGGGCTGAAAAATGCAGTGTGATGTGAGGGTTGCCGCGGCTGAGAGGGCAAGGTCACATGACCTCTGCCCCCTCACCACTGACCGTTTTGCAGGAATAACCTCTGTATTCACACATCCAGCCGGACACCAGGCCGTCCGTCCTTCTGTCGGCATGCTGGCTGCTGCCACTGGAAGGCAAGCCAGCCCGGGTCCTGCGGCACAGCGGCTTTCTGCCCCTCTCCTTAAGGGGCCCTGGTGCGTCCTGGCGACACTTCTGCAGAAATTATTCACGGGAATGATGGCAGGGAGGGGAAGAGGAGGGAATAAAGGGGAGAGGGGAAGAAAAGGGGAAGAAAGAGACCAGGCTGCTTCTGCCAGGGATTCAATATTTCTTCTTCCTGTTTTAATAGTAAATGGAGCGAGCCTTCCTGACAGTTGTGTCTTTCAAAATGAAATTATTAGACTGCGAATTGCAGAGGCTGGAGAGCAAATCAAACAAACAAACAAAAGATTATTTCTATTTCCTTGCTCTACGGTCTGTCCAAACCAATGAATGCAATTCAGAGGCAGGGCCCCAGGAAAGTGGAGTCCACATAATACACACTGAGGCCCATCCCGTGCTGGTACAAAAGACTAAAAATAAGAAAGGCGAAAGGGAAAATCTATATAAAAGAGGATAATCTCAGTCCTGGAAGCACAGGGGAATTGCTTTCACTGCAACAACCAGAGAAAAGTAAAGAAACAGCATCTTTGGGCAACGCCGTGAGGGCAGAGGTGTCAGCGGCAGCCTCATTCGGCTCCAGCCTGACAACTTGGAGGGGCGGGGGCCCCTCTGCATCCCTGGGAGACCCTCCCCTCCCCTTGCTGCCCCTCTGCGGTGCCTCGTCTCCTTCCCTTCCGCTACCTGGCCGGCCTGTAATGTGTTTTTTTCTCAGTGTTCGCTCCGTAATGATCCCTGTCTCCCACAAAGGCCACAGTGTAAATGAGATGTGACACCACTGCAGAGACGCAGTGTTTAAATTGAAATATTATAGGAAGGGCAGCACATTGCAGACCTTTGATGTAACAGCCCCTGTCTCCAAGGGGAGCTGTGAATACAGAAGCCATTGTCGGCTGCCCAAGGTTCACCGTCATTGCCAAGGGGGAGAGGAGGGAGCAGACAGAGTCAATAAAAATAATTCCAGTTGGGTCAGCGAAGAGGGGGCTGCAAGCTCGCAGGGCTGGACATACGCCCTGATGGCCCCTGGCTCTGGAAAGTAAAGCCACGGAGGACTGCTCAGAGCTTAAGGCAGCTTAAAACACACTTATGGGGGGGGGGAGGGTGGTCTTTTTGGTGCTGTTGTTAGAAAAAGCAAACATATAAATCCAAGCTATGAACGAACTGAACCTGTATATTAAACAATAAAATAGTTTGAAAATGCCCTGTTAGCGGTAAGTGTGGAGAGAGGACCTCTGAGACGGTGAATCGTCTCCCACCAGGAGCAGGGCCCCCACAGCAGGGTGTTTGTGCCCTTTGATTCCCTTTACAACCTGCTGGAGATTATTTTTAGTAAGTAAGTATATCTGTGCAGCACGAAGGATATACTTGCTATAGATGACATGATCTCACACTGAAAATCCCCAAAAGGTTCCAGGATAAAAACGAAAGAACCTGCCATAATCAGTATATGAATCCAGTGAAGCTGCAGAATGTAAAATCGACACACAAAGATCAGTTACATGTATATACACTGACAATAAATAATCAAAAAGGAAAATGTTCTACAAATTCCATTTACCGTAACCTCTCCAAAATAAAGTACTTAGGATCAAATCTAACATACAAAATACTTGTACATTGAAAACTAAAACACATTGCTGAAAGAAATTAAAGATATAAATGGAAAGAAACACTTTTCTCATAGGTTAGAAAACTTAATATTAAGATGTCAATTCCATCAAGAACAATCTACAGATTCAGGAAAATTCCTATCAAAATCCAAAGTTTTCTACAGAATGAGAGAAATTTATTCTTTCAAGGGGGTGCCGAACTGCCAAAACGATCTTGAAAAACAGCTACAATGTTGGAAGTCTCACACGCCCTGATTTCAAAACTTACTACAGAGCTACAGGAATCAAAACAGTGTAGTATTGGCATAAAAACGGGCATACCGACCAATAGGGAGACCAGAAGTGAGCCCTCAGGTGTAAGGTCAAAAGATTTGCATCAAGAATGTCAGACCATCCAATGAGGAAATGAAGGTGTTCTCACAGAATGCTGCTGGGGGACCTGGATGTGTGTTAGTCCCTCAGTCGTGTCTGACTCTTTGCAGCCCCACAGACTGCAGTGCCCAGGCTCCTCTGTCCATGAGCTTCTCCAGGCAGAATGCTGGAGTGGGTTGCCATTCCTTTATCCACATGCCAAAAAAACACACCAAAATTGGACCTTTATCTTATACCACATGCAAAAATTAACTCGCAGTGGGTCAGGGATCTCAGGGTGAGAACAACTATAAAGTTCTTAGGAGAAAAGCCACAGGAAAAGCTTCATGACTTTGGGCTTAGCAATTTGGATATGACCCCAGAAGTCCACATAACAAAGGAGAAAAAGTAGATGATTTGGACTTCAAAACTTAAGTCATCAGAATTTAAAAACATTTGTGTACTGAAGGATACAGTCAGCAGAGTGAAAAATCACCTCGCAGAGCTGGAGGAAGTATGCACAATATCTGATATGTGAGTATATAAAGAGCTCCTCCAACTTAATAAGAGTCAACCAATTAAAAAGAGGCAAAAGGCTGAAGGAAACACTTCACCAAAGATGTGCAAAAAGCCCTAGCACATAAAAATGTGCTCAATATCACTAATCACTAAGAAGATGAAAACAGAACCAGTAATATACCACATCACACCCACCAGGATGGCTAGTATCCAAAAACACAAGAAATAACGACCGTGGTGAGGATGTGCAGAAGTCGGAACCCAGGCACACGGCAGGTGAGATTGTAAAGAGGAAAACTACAAAGTGGTTCCTCTAAAAACTAAACCTGGAATTACCACGCGATTCACCACTCCATGTTGGGGTTAACACCCAGAAGGGACAAAGTGGACCAGTAAGTTGAGATGTGTGCTCTGTAGGAGGCAAAGATTTACAGTTATATGAAATCTTTCAAGAAGCGGTTTTTCTGTGGTCAGAAAAATGATTGTGAGCATATTTTTATGTTCTTGCATGTCTCTGGAGAAACATCTATTCAAGCCCGTTGCCTATTTTTAACTTAGATTTATTTCTGTCATTGAATTGTAGGAGGAGTTCTTTTTATGTTGTTGCAGTTCAGTCTCCAAGTCGTGTCCAACTCTTTGTGACCCATGGACTGCAGCGCAGCAGGCCTCCCTGTCTCTCACCATCTCTCAAGTTCATGTCCATTGAACCAGTGATGCCATCCAACCATCTCATCCTCTGTCACCCCCTTCTCCTCCTGCCTTTAATCGTTCCCAGCATCAGAGTCTTTTCCAATGAAAAAGTCTTTGCATCAGGTGGCCAAGGTATTGGAACTTCGACTTCAGCATCAGTCCTTCCAATGAGTGTTTAGGGTTGATTTCCATTAGGATTGATTATAGTTAAATATTAACACCTCATCAGATACCATAAATGTTTTCTCCCATGCTGTGAGTTATTTCCAGTTATAGGATACTTTGTCTTACTTTATTGCAGAATTGAATGCTTTAATGATCCAGATAACCACAATGGTGTGATCACTCACCTAGAGCCAGACATCCTGGAATGCAAAGTCCAGTGGGTCTTTGGAATAATCCCTATGAACAAAGCTAGTGGAGGTGATGGAATTCCAGCCGAGCTACTTCAAGTCCTAAAAGGCAATGCTGTTAAAGTGCTGCACTCAATATGTCAGCAAATTGGAAAACTCAGCAGTGGCCACAGGACTGAAAAGGTCAGTTTTTATTCCAATCCCAAAGAAAGGCAAAGCCAAAGAATTCTCAGACTACCACACAACTGCACTCATCTCCCATTAGCAAAGTAATGCTCCAAACTCTCCAAGTAAGGCTTCAACAGTACGTGGAGAGAACTTCCAGATGTTCAAGCTGGATTTAGAAAGGGCAGAGGAACCAGAGATCAAACTGCCAACATCTGTTGGATCATAGAAAAAGCAAGAGAGTTCCATAAAAACATCTACCTCTACTTTATTGACTACAGTAAATCATTTGCCTGTGTGGATCACAACAAACTGTAGAGAATTCTGAAAGAGATGGGAATATCAGACCACCTGACCTGCCTCCTGAGAAATCTGTATGCAGGTCAAGAAGCAACAGCTAGAACCAGACATGGAACAACAGACTGGTTCCAAATTGGGAAAGGAGTACGTCAAGGCTGGATATTGTCACCCTGCTTATTTAACTGATATGCAGAGTACATCATGAGAAACGCTGGGCTGTATGAAGCACAAGACGGAATCAAGATTGCTGGGAGAAATATCAATAATCTCAGATACACAGATGATAGCACCCTTTCGGCAGAAACCAAAGAGGAACTGAACAGCCTTTTGATGAAAGTAAAAGAGGAGAGTGAAAAAGTTGGATTAAAACTCAACATTCAGAAAACTAAGATCATGGCATCTGGTCCCATCACTTCATGGCCTATAGTTGGGTAAACAATGGAAACAGTGACAGACTTTATCTTCTTGGGCTCCAAAATCACTGCAGATGGTGACTGCAGCCACAAAATAGAAGATGCTTGCTCCTTGGAAGAAAAGCTATGACCAATCTAGACAGCATATTAAAAAAGCAGAGACATTACTTTGCCAACATAAGTCTGTCTAGTAGTTGTGTATGGATGTGAGAGTTGGACTATAAAGAAAGCTGAGTGATGAAGAATTGATGCTTTTGAACTGTGGTACTGGAGAAGACTCTTGAGCATCCGTTGGACTGCAAGGTGATTCAACCAGTCCATCCTAAAGAAAATCAGTCCTGAATATTCATTGGAAGGACTGATGCTGAAGCTGAAACTCCAAACTTTGGCCACCTGATGTGAAGAACTGACTCAATGGAAAAGACCCTAATGCTGGGAAAGTTTGAAGGCAGGAAGAAAAGGGGATGACAGAGGATGAGATGGTTGGATGGCATCACTGACATGCTGGACATGAGTTTGAGCAAGCTCTGGGAGTTGGTGATGGACAGGGAGGCCTGGTGTGCTGCAGCTCATGGGGTCACAAACAGTTGGAGACGACTGAGAGACTGAACTGAACTGAGATATTAAATTACCTGACTCAAGTAAACCACTCCAGTCAGCTCCCTCTTCCACAGGTAAAGATACAGAGAATTGAATAGATTCTTCAGGTGCCATGGCCAAGGTCATTGGGAAGTTGGAGTAAATCGAAATGCCCATATCAAAGCTTGATTTTCTCTCATGGATGATAGGTCAAGTAAGGAGGTACACAAATATCCTGAGAGTAGGTCCCAAAGTTAAACAGCACCTCTCCTTCAGCCATTCACTTTGTTTTGAAGTGAAAAGAGCAATAAACCCAAAATCCAGACTTTAGTCTTGTCTGTGCGTTTCTGTCCTTAATTCCTTCATGCTAAAATAAAGAGAGAGAGAGAATGAGGCTAGTTACTGAAACTTGGCACATTTCACTGGGGTGCTGAAAAAGTAACTTGAGATCATGGACAGGAAAGCACCAAAGAGTTTAAATGTGATGCACATGGGTTATTAGTTTTATTACTAAATGATGTATCTTGTCAGAGAGGAGGATTGTTCAGTGTCTTTTTCTCTCCTAAATTATACCAAGAGTAAAAGGAAATAAATTTATCAGAAGAATAAGCTGACCTTGTTCTCTTAGACTTTCGCTATCCGCCATCATGATTCCCCTGGGTACTCAGACAGTAAAGAATCTGCCCACAATGCAGACCTGAGTTTGATCTCTGGTTTGGGAAGATCCCCTGGAGAAGGAAATGGCAACCCACTCCAGCATTCTTGCCTGGAGAATTCCCTGGACAGAGGAGCCTGGCGGGCTACAGTCCATGGAGTCACAAAGAGTCAGACACGACTAAGTGACTAACACATACAATATATATGTTACTTAAATGCTTATCTCTTCTGAAATGTTTGGGCTTCCCTGGTGGCTCAGATGGTAAAGAACCCGCCTGCAATGCAGGAGACCTGGGTTTGGTCCTTGGATGGGGAAGATCCCCTGCAAAAGGGAACATCTACCCACTCCAGTCTTCCTGCCTGGAGAATCCCATGGACAGAGGAGCCTGGCAGGCTGCAGTCCATGAGGTCACAAAGAGTTGGACATGAATGAGCAACTTTTGCTTTCACTTTCATCAAGCTTTAACCTTTAAATAGGCTTTAGACTTCTCGGTGTGGGTTGACGGGGGTTAATAGAAAGGGGAAAGACTCAAAAAGCATTGTCAAAGTCTGTCTACACTGTGGGGTGTTCTGCTTGGGGAGCCCTTTGATTCTGCTATATGATGAAGAAAGCACACACGAGTTTGAGGCCAGCAAAGATGCTGATTCCATCACCCTCCGTCCTGCCCCTCCCCCAGACCACTTCTGTTGGGACTTAGATTGGACTGGGGTCTTTACACGGGGGTCTAAGCGCCTCCCTTCCCACGCCCACCAAGCACTGTTTGGTGAGGGCTGGGGGTGGGAACTCTGGCTCACCTCACCCCCCTGCTTTTGTTTTTATATATTGGGCATAGGATTAAGACATTTTACTTTTAAGTAGCGTTATGCTGCTTTAGGAAGAAAAAGATAGAGAGAAAGAGGTCTAGGTGGTGATCGGGCTCCACCAATGAGGTGTCTGCTTCTGTGCTCAGCAGGAGAGTCTTCTTCTGAGCACCTGGCGGTGACCAAAAGCAGAAGATGAAACTGACATAAACCCAACAGCAGCCAAAAGTCTCCCCTCCAGCAGCCAGGCCTCCCTTCTCATTCCCAGCACAAACCTGGTGGTGGTGGTGGTTTAGTCACTAAGTCGTGTCCGACCCTTGTGATCCCATGGACAGTAGCCCACCAGGCTCCTCTATCTATGAGGTTCTCCAGGCAAGAATACTGGAGTGGGTTGCCATTTCCTCCTAAATACATACAATAAGCTGACCCAGTCCCAGGGTGACTGCTGTTCTCAAACTTAATACAAAGTACAGTTCACTTGCTTATTTGGACTCAGGAAGGCTGAAATCCCATTCTTCCAAGGGGAGTACCCTTTCCATTTCTGAGAAAATAGATCATTTAGCAAATCATTTCAAATAGGCAGAAGATCCTATTTCTGAATCTTTCTAAATGATAGCCAGGATGCAGCTTTCTGGGTAGATAGAGCACACAGCCACTGTTACTCAGGTGCTGTGTCTTTAGGATGACTCACAGTCTCAGTTTCCCCAGAGTGATGGGGATTCAGGGATGTGGCACCATCATTGAGAAAGCTGGGCGGTCCCAGGCAAACGGGGGCTGTTAACAGGTTCCCCACTGTGTCTTGTGGCTGCATGTCATCTTTTGTTTTCTCTTTTTAATTGAAGTATAGAAGAGATAGGGGGCTTCCCTGGTAGCTGAGTTGTTGAATCTGCCTGCAACGCAGGAAATACAGGATCAGTCCCTGGGTGGGGAAGATCCCCTGGAGAAGGAAATGGCAACCCACTCCAGTATTCTTGTCTGGAAAACCCCATGGACAGAGGAGCCTGGCGGGCTAAAGTCCACGGGGTCACCAAGAGTCAGACATGACTTATCGACTAAATCACATAGATGAGATAGACGTGGTTAGATGGCATCACCGACTCAATGGACATGAGTTTGGAGACTGAATACCACCACCATCACCAATATAGAGTTACAATGTTTCAGATATGTAGCAAAGTGATTCTGATACAATTGTTTTTCTTTTTCAGATCCTTTTCCAGTACAGGTTAGATATTAAATACAGTTCTATGTGCAATACAGTTGCTGCTGTTCAGTCACTCAGTCGTGTCTGACTCTCTGTGACCCCATTGACTGTAGCACGCCAGGCTTCCCTGTCCTTCACCATCTCCCAGAGTTTGCTCAAAGTCATGTCCACTGAGTTGGTAATGTCATCCAGCCATCTCATCCTCTGTTGCCTCCTTCTCCTCATGTTCTCAATCTTTCCCAGGATCAGGGTCTTTTCCAGTGGGTTGTCCCTTCACATCAGGTGGCTGAAGTATTGGCGCTTCAGCTTCAGCATCAGTCCTTCCAATGAATATTCAGGGTTGATTTCCTTTAGGATGGACTGATTTGGTCTCCCTGCAGTCCAAGGGACTCTCAAGAGTCTTCTCCAACACCACAGTTCAAAAGCATCAATTCTTTGGCAATAAGCCTTCTTTATGGTCCAACTCGCATATCCATACAAGACTACTGGAAAAACTAAGGTTTGACTAGATCGACCTTTGTCAGTATGGTGATGTCATTGCTTTTCAATACGCTGTCTAGGTTTGTCATAGCTCTCCTTCCAAGGAGCAAGCGTCTTTTAATTTCATGGCTGCAGTCACCATTTGCAGTGATTTTGGAGCCCAAGAAAAGAAAACCTGTCACAGCTTCCACCTTTTCTTCTTCTATTTGCCATGAAATGATGGGACTGGAAGCCATGATTTTAGTTTTTTGAATGTTGAGTTTTAAACCAGCTTTTTCACTCTCCTCTTTAACTTTCATCAAGAGGCTCTTTAGTTCTGATGGCTACCACAGTTTTGGACTTTTGTGCTAAGCATTGGGTATGTAAGTTTGAAGTCATTTTATCCCCCCTGGGAGAGAATCCATAGGCATCATTATATTTTCAAAGGAGTTGATGGCTCAAAGCAAAGGTTGAAACAGTCACACAGCAGAAGGTTTGGAGTCCCCACCACTTTTGGACTAATCCTCAAACTCTTATCATCAGTTAAACATCAACTGACAAAACAAACCAGTGGCTGAGCTTCCCTTTCCCTCAGCAGCAAGGACAAGCCTCCACCTCCCCCAGATCAGTATCAGTGCCCTGGCACTGCCTATCTCATCTTTTCTTTAGAACTTTCTGTAAGGACTAAGATTAAAACCAACAAACCATGCTGTATATTTTGGGTTTCACTTGGCTTTGAAGCCAGAAACTGTTCAGCTGACAAGCCATCCTTTGTTATTACATAGTCATTGGACATATCTGTCCTTGGCTCTTCAAGAGACCTGGACTTATTTATAACACACATAATGCTTATCTTGAGACTCCAAAAGAGGAATTGAGCACAGAGCATGCTAATTTTGCCAATTCTCTGGGTAAATCCAGTACTAGTCAGAGACAATGGAAACCTATTGTACACACATGGTTTTTCTCACCTCCAAGTCTGCCATCAGAGTCTCATCTACTCAAAGATAAAACAAATCAGATCGAAGTTGAATGCGTTAAGGCTTTGTTGACTAAAAGGCTATTGTACTGTCTAAATCAGGCATGCAAGCATGCTAAGTCATGTCCAACTCTGTACAACCCGGTGGACTATAGCCCAAGGCTCCTCTGTCCCTGGGATTCTCCAGGCAAGAGTACTGAAGCGGGCTGCCATTTTCTCCTCCAGGGGATCTTCCCAACCCAGGGATCAAACCCGAGTCTCCTGAGTCTCCTACTTTGGCAGGTGAGTTCTTTACGACTTGCACCACCTGGAAAGCGCAAAATTAGGTAACATGCACTAAGCCTATTTAATGCGAGAGAGCGCAGAAATGAAGGCAAGTGGCATCACGTTGGACAAACACGAAGTTTTACCCCCATATCATGCAGCGCCCGAGTCATCACTCACCCCAGACTCTAAACCAGTGGAACTGAGAGGAGGTTTAGAGATGAGCCATATTTATACTCTGGCAGTTTACAGCTGTGTAAATTGGGCCATGGAGAAGCTCAACAATTGTTTCAAATTCACAGGAAAATTACTATGTTTCAGTTCTTTCTGGTAGATGCCTTGTCCCTTTGCTTCTGCTGCTGCCCTGCTGTGAGGGTGTTATCAGTGACTTCCTTTCAGCATTCCAACTCATCTGGGTTTGTTGTACTGATGCAAGCCCCATGCCGCCTAACGGGGCGGGGGGGGGGGGGGGGGGGGGGGTGAGTCAGAAACATGTCCCTACTGAAGATTTATTTTTGGAGGTGTCCTGGGTCTCTGAGCCTTATTCATGACATTGACACATAACACCGTTCTTGATTCACACAGATAATGCAGTCTGAGGGAAGGAAAGAGAATCAGCTCCCCGCTGAGCCGCAGAAAACAGGCACATCAAGAGTGTTGGGAGCAGCCGGATGCGCCGTGGGGAAGACGGAGCACTCACTGCTCATGACAAGCAAGCAAACTGCTGTTGGGCTTGCAAAGTTTTCGGATCAAAGTTTAGCTGCTTAAGAGAATCAGTCTGGGCTGGATTAGCCCTGGGTGATTTTGCTCCTGGTGTGAAAGGAGACCCCGGGGACAGCAGCCAGCCACACCCATAATGAGGCATTCCATCCCAGAGCAGCTAGCTGCGGCCTCACCTGTTTGCCAGCCCATCCGCAGGCCGGAGAAATTCTCCAATTTAGCAAGCAAACTTAAGTCATTATTAGAAATGACAGGGAAACCTGATGAAATTGTACTTTCAATTGGAAAACAAAATTGCAATCAGACCAACATGATTTCCTCATGGTCTGACCATGCTAATGCCAGCCGAGACATGGGCAAATGTATTTAAAAGTCATAATGGAGCATTACCATGCGATCTCCTTTCACTGGCCCTTATTAATATAAAACTTCAATTTGCATGTAAATGTGGTCAACTTTCATATCATCAAAATACATGAGGCCTGGGAAAGTAATGAATTGAAGTTGGATGCAGCAATTACTGACGTTTATAAAGAATTTTAAAGAGGTCAGTCTAGCCTTGACTGAGAAAATGAGGAAATCAACAGGGAATATTGTCAATATAGCAACCGGGGGACTTGGAGTCAGTCCCAGGTGCTGGGAGCAAGATGCTGATTAATAGAGAGGGATGGAGGCGGTTCTCACCCAGAAGGGCTCGGCCAGACCCCCGGCCCGCGTGGCTTGGCATGAAAGGTTCCTGCTGGTCCTCTCTCCAGCCGCCTTGCGGTGCTACCCGGGGGGAATAGAGGAGCAAGTGTTTATGCGGCAGAGCAGGGCTGAAGGTTTAATTGGACTCTCTCTGCTTTCAGCTCTTTCAGAAGCTGATGTGCAGGTTAACCTTCCTCCCCACCGCAGACACTCCAGAGCTGCGGGGTTTTAATAAGACCCCCGCGTGATGGCTGCACTGAACAGTGACTTCGTTGCTAAATTGAGTTAAACTGGCTTTGTATGTGGTAGTGGCAGTTTATAAGTTGCTTGATTTTTTTTTTTTAATTCAAACAGGAGATATTTATCTGAGTTGCATATTGCATAGATCTTCAACCACATGGAATGATTTGAGGAGATTTTCTTTGCCTCCTGGTACAAACATCTTCACAGGCAACATCCTTCCAAACATGCCGAGAAAAAAATCAATGCAGAGATGACTTTGTTGTTGGTGGTGTTAAGTCGTTAAGTCATGCCTGACTCCTTTGCAGCCCCATGAACTGTGGCCTGCCAGGCTTCTCTGTCCGTGGGATTCTCCAGGCAAGAATAGGGGGTGGGTTGCCACTGCCTTCAAATGGTAGACATACCACTCTAATTTTGAAGTGTTTGATCGCATGTAAAGCAGGTTCAGAGTATCCCCTCTGAATGTGTCGGACGTGTGTGAACCATGCAACGTGACCAGTCAGGGCCTCTCAAGGTTTCCAGGTGAACAAAAATTACATGGCCCCTCAAAGGAAAGAGACAGATGTGGAGACCTGGCCAGGCAAGTGGTCGTGGTGGGTCATACGCAGACTGCAGTGTTTGCAATTTTCCGTCTGTTCGTTGCATATTTACATTTTGTATCTCTTCCTTGTTTCAAGATTTTAGAGGCCTTGACAAGCCTGTTATAAATGCAGCCACCACAGAATTACACAGATGTGTAAGAAATCTCCGGCTGCTTTTATTCATGGTGCTCGGTTCAAGGGAGGCCGTGGGTCTGGCCTGTCCTGTGCTCAGTTTGCCTATTTCCCCATCAGGCAGACGTGATAGCTTTTGCACCAAATTCCTCACTTGACATCTCATTGTCTCCATGGCCTTTTCTTTCTTGGCTTTTCTTCTTTTTTTTTTTTATTCCTTCCTGAGAATGTACATAAACACAGATGCTTGGCTGCCTTTAGAGCTACACAAATATATATTTGCATTGATGTGAACATCTGCCATCACTGAAGCCCAGCATCCAGATACCATCACCATCAGTGCTGTGAGCTGGCAACAGTAAGTCTTTGAATGGACAGTATGCAATTGCAATGATCTGATTATCAACCATGAAATTAAAAGACGCCTGCTCCTTGGAAGAAAAGCTATGACCAACCTAGACAGCATATTAAAAAGCAGAGACATTACTTTGCCAAAAAAGATCCGCCTAGTCAAAGCTATGGTTTTTCTGATAGTCATGTATGGATGTCAGAGTTTGACTATAAATAAAGTTGAGCACCGAAGAATTGATGCTTTTGAACTGTGGTGTTGGAGAAGATTCTTGAGAGTCCCTTGGACTGCAAGGAGATCCAACCAGTGAATCCTAAAGGAGATCAGTCCTGAATATTCATTGGAAGGATTGATGCTGAAGCTGAAACTCCAAAACGTTGGCCACCTGATGCGAAGAACTGCCTCACTGGAAAAGACTCTGATGCTGAGGAAGACTGAAGGCAGGAGGAGAAGGGGATGACAGAGGATAAGATGGTTGGATGGCATCACCGACTTGATGGACATGAGTTTGAGCAAGCTCTAGGAATTGGTGATGAACAGGGAAGACTGGCATGCAGCAGCCCGTGGAATAGCAAAGAGTCAGACATGACAGAGCAACTCAACTGAACTGAATTATCACCATTTGTCGTTGTTTAGTCACTACGTCATGTCCAACTCTTTTACAACCCATGGACAGGCTCCTCTGTCCTTGAGATTTTCCCAGCAAGAATACTTGAGTGGGTAGCTATTTCCTCCTCCAAAGGATCTTCCTCACCCAGGAATTGAGCATATATCTCCTTCACTGGCAGGCAGGTCCTTTACCACTGAACCACGAGGGAAGCCCAATTATCACCGTTTTCCTGCCTTTACCTACCAGTAGTATTTTAAATGCTTTTAAGAAAGCTCTCTTCTCTCAGTTAATAAGCAAAGTTCCTCTCTCCCAAGAACTGCTAAATGGATGATGTCAGGGACATTTACTGAGCAGGGGAAAGTGCAGCCAGCTACTGGGAGCATCCTCCAAGCCCAGACTTGGGATGCCTGTGTCTTAAGAGCCAGCATTTTCCTAAGGCTTTAAGACTAAATATGTGTGCTTCCCACACGTCATCTCCTTCATGAGCTATGTCTTTAGGCACTTTATATTGTATATTTTTATTGAGATATAATTGCCACATAACAGTGTGTGAGTTTAAGGTGTACAGTGTGTTGGTTTCATACACTTATATGTTGCAATACGATTACCACTGTGAGGTTAGGTCATGCTTCTATCGTGTCACATAATTAACCATTTCTCTACTGTGATGAGAAACTCAGTCTCTTGGCAGCTCTGAAGTCTCTAGAGCTGCATGACTGACTGTGACCACTGTTCTGTACACAAGCACTCCAGAACCAGTCACAAATTTGTAACCTTAAATATCTTCTTCCCACTTCCCCCAGCTCCCAGCCCCTGGTGACCCCCATCCTACTCTCTGTTTCTATGAGCTTGGCTCTTCTAGATTTTACTTATTAATGAAATCACACAATATTTGTCTTTCTCTTTCTAACTTATCTCACTTAGCATGATACCCTCAAAATCTATCTGTCTTTGCAGATGGCAAAATGTCATTCTTTTTGATGGCTAGGTTGTAGCGCATGTGTGTGTGTATGAGTGTGTGTGCACGTGTGTACGGTAGTTTTCACTTTTTAAGGAAACTACATGTTGCTTTCCATCGTGGCCACACCAATTTACATTCCCACCATCAGTGAGTTATTTGGGTTATTTTTGTATATTGAGTTATATGAGCTGTTTATAAATATTGGATGCTTGCATGCAAAGTCGCTTGAGTCCTGTCCAATTCTTTGAGACCCTGTAGAAGGCAGGCCACCAGGCTCCTCTGTCTATGGGATTCTTCCAAGCAAGAGTACAGGAGTGGGTTGCCATACCCTCCTCCAGGGGATCTTCCCAACCCAGGGATCAAACCCAAACCTCTTATGTCTCCTGCATTGACAGGTGGGTTCTTTACCACTAGTCCCCCCTGGGAAGCCTATAAATGTTGGGTATTAACCCCTTATTGGTCATAACCTTTGCAAATATTTTGTTGCATTCAGCATGTTGCCTTTTCACTTAGTAACTGATATATTTTGCTATGCAAAAGCTTTAAAGTATTTGTTTTTATTTGCTCATCTTTGCTTTTGTTTCCTTTGCCTTAGGAGATAAATCCAAAAAAAAAAAAAAAAAAAAGATACTGCTACAAACTATGTAAGGGTGTTCTGCTGATGTTTTCTTCTACGAGTTTCATGGTTTCCAGCCTTATATTTAGTTTTTTAGTCCATTTTTGAGTTTATTTTTGTACATGATATCAGAAAGTGCTATAAATTCATTTTTTACATGTAGCTCTCCAGTTTTTCCAGAACCACTTATTGAAGAGACCTGTCTTTTCTCCATTGTATATTCCTACCTCCTTTGTTGTAGGTTAATTGACCTTAAGTGTGTGGCTGTATTTCTGGATTTTCTATCTGATACCATTGATTTTTATGTCTATTTCTGTGCCAGTACTTTGACTCCTGTAGCTTTTCTAGTATAGTCTGAAGTCAGTAAGTGTGATTATTCCAACTCTGTTCTTATCTCAAGATTGCTTTGTCTATTCAAGGCCTTTTGAATTTTCATACAAAATTTTAAAATTCTTTGTTCTAGTTCTGCAGAAACTGCCACTGGTGTTTTGATAGAGATTGCATTGAATCTGTAGACTGCCTTCAGTAGCAAGGTCATTTTAACAGTAATAATTCTCCCAATCTATGAACATGGTATATCTTTCCATCTGTTTATGTTGTCTTCAATTTCTCTCATCAGTGTCTTACAGATCTCTGAGTACAGGTCTTTTACCTCCTTAGGTAGGTTTATTTCTTGTATTTTTGGATGTAACTATAAACGGGATTATTTTCTTAAAGTCTCTTTCTTATGGCTCCTGATAGTTTGCTGCTAGTATATAGAAATGCAACAGATTTGTGTATATTAATTTTGAAATTTTACTGAATTTACTGATGAGCTCTAGTAGTTTTTTGATAGCATCTTTAGAATTTCCTATGTATAGAATCATGTCTTCTGAAAACAGAAAGCTTTATCTTTCCCTTCCAGCTTGTATTTCTTTTTCTTCTCTGACTGCTATGGCTAGGATTTCCAATAATATGTTGAATAAAAGTGGCAAGAATGAACATCCTTGTCTTGTTCCTGTTCTTGGAGGAAATGCTTTCAACTTCTCACAGTTAAATATGATGCTAGCTATGGGTTTATCATATATGATCTTTATTATGTTGAGGTATATTCTCTCTGTGGGCTTCCCTGGTAGCTCATCCTGTAAAGAATCTGCCTGCAAAGCAGGAGACTTGGGTTCAGTCCCTGGGTTAGGAAGATCCCCTGGAGGAGGGCATGGCAACTCACTCCAGTATTCTTGCCTACAGAATCCCTGTGGACAGAGGAGCCTGGAGGGCTCCAGTCCATGGGGTCATAAAGAGTTGGATATAACTGAGCAACTAAACACACACAGATATTCCCTCTCTGTCCAATTTGTTGAAAGTATTTATCATAAATGGATGCTGAATTTTGCCAAAAGTGTTTTATGTGTCTATTGAGATGAGCATATGGTTTTATCTTTAGTTGGTTAATATGGTTTGTTACAGTGACTGATTCACATATATTGAACTATCCTTGCATGCCTGGAAAGACCCTCACATAACGATAGTGTCTAATAATGCATTGTTGGATTCGATTTGCTAATGTTTTGTTGAGAATTTCTGCACTTGTGTTCATTAATGATATTGACCTGTGATTTTCTTTTTTTGTGATATCTTTGTCAAATTTTAGTATCAGGGTGATCTTGGCCTCATAGAATGAATGTGGAAGTGTTCTTCCCTCTGCAATGTTTTGAAATAGTTGAGAGGAATAAGTGTTAATAACTATGGGTGGTTGGGCAGGCTTGGTTGGCCCCAGTTGGGTTGGTCGCTGGGCCCTGCCTTGTATGGGGGCTGTTCCCCACTGGTAGGAGGGGGCGGGTCACAAGGTGGCTGGCGGTGGAAACCCAGGGGATCTGGGGCTACTGTTGGCTCACTGGTGGGTGGAGTCAGGGTTCAAAAAATCCTGCGACTGGTGCCTGACCACCAGTGGGTGAAACCAGGCCCTGGGTCAGTGCTGGTCCACTAACAGGGAGAGTTGGGTCTCTGTTGGGGTACCAACACCTACAGAAGTGCTCTGTCCAGAGCTGATGGGAGGGGCCAGTTCCTGACACAGTTGGCTTGGTCCAGGGTGTCCTGAAGCTGGCGTTGACCCACTGGTGGTGAGGGCCAGCTGGTCCCAGGGCTGATGCTGGCCTGCTGATGGCTGGACTGGGTCCTGGCACAGCAGGCTCTGGGGCTGTGAGTGTCCTGGAGCTGGTGTTCACCTGCTGGGAGCTGAGGTGGGGGCCCAGGGCTTCTGGGGCTGGGGCCTGTCCTCTGGTGAGCAGAGCGGGGTCCCAGAGTCTCTGGTGGCTGGACCACGGGGTTCCCAGGCCAGGGCCCACACCCTGGTGTGTGGGGTTGCATCCAGGGGTGTGTGTGGGCTCAGGAGGTCTTAAGTTCATCTCTCTGCTGGTGGGTGAGGCTGTGCCCCTCACCAGCTAGCTGCTTGGCCGGTGCTGGTTCCAGAATTGCTCGTGCCAGCACCTGCGTCCATGTAGTAGAAGGGGCTCCCCAAAGGCTGCGGCAGTGTCCCAGGGTGACCTGCAATTGCAGTTGCAGGGTCCTCCAGGAGGATCTATGAGATCAGCAGGGCGCCTGACCCAGGCTTCTATTGAATCACTGCTTCTGCCCTGGGCCACACAGTGGGTGAGATTTTGTGGGTGTCCTTTATGAGTGGAGTCTCTTTCCCACAGCCCTCTAGGTGTCCTCAGTGTAGGCTCCACTGGCCTTGAAAGCCAAGTGTCCTGGGGGATCATCCTCCCAGTGCAGGAAACCCAGGCTGGGGAGCCCCATGTGGGGCTCAGGCCCCTCACTTCTTGGAAAGAACTTCTGAAGTTTAATTATTTCCCCATTTGTGTGCTCAGATGCTCAGTCGTGTCTGACTCTCTTTGGCTCCATGGACTGTAGCCCCTCAGGCTCCTCTGTCCATGGGAGTTTTCCAGGCAAGAATACTGGAGTGGGTTGCCATTTCTTTTTCCAGGGGAATCTTCCTGACCCAGGGATCGAACTCAAGTCTCTTACAACTGCTGCATTGGCAGATGGGTTCTTTACCATGAGTGCCACCTGGGAAGCCCTTCCCCTGTTTGTGGGTCTTGACTATATCATGACTCCACCCTTTATGGTTCCTTCTTCACGTCTTTAGTTGTAGAAGATTCTTTCTGGGAGATTCTGATCTTTTCCATCAAGAATTGTTCTGTGAATAGTTGTAGCTTTGACGTGAGAGGGTGTGAGTTCAAAGTCTTTCTGCTCTGCCATCCTGTCTTATCTTCTTGATAACAGTCACTCTAACAGTGAAGGCCACTTAAATGCCTCACTGTTCCTTCAAATTTCACTACCCAACCCAGCCCCTACCTAAGAGCTTCTGGACACTCAGGAATCCTGCCCTCCCTTGAATACATTTAATTTGATTTTAAAAAATGGAAAATATAATTTAAAAACACAGAAAAAAATTTAATATTGAATTGTCTGCCTTCTTAGACAGTTATATACTGCTTTTCTTGTCTGGTTGCCATTTCTCTTCCACATCTATTGCCATAGTGTATAAAGCTGGAACTCATAAAATCGTTTTTGCTACACTGAAGAATTCTTGGCTGATGCTAAAGATCAATTAGAAGAGGAAAATGCAGGAAAATCTAATCATTTGGAGAATCAGATTGATTTGAAAGATCGTTGGATTTCTGTAAGTCTTTGGGTTTTTCTCCTTCTGTTAAAAAAAAGTCTAACTGTTAATGCTACTAACTCAAATAAGTCACTCGATCAGTTGTAAGGAAGCAAAAATCTTCTGTTTACAGATAGAAATAATTCATTAAGTTAAACGAGTTAACTCATGTCACTCCAGCAATTCCAAGTTATCTGTGACATTCTTAATTCTCTCAGGTTTCTATGGAATCAGTGCCACCGTTTTCCAGTAATAGTGGGACAACAGAGAGGCAGACTGGCTGTGCACCTCTCTTTGGAGGGAGTTCATAGCTGCTAAAACCCTCATTCCTGATGATTGCTTGTTTCAGCCTCCTGTATGCCAAGCGTTGTATATGCCACAGGGTGGAGTGAAGTTCTGTGCCTCCATCCATGATAAAGTAGAAGTTCAGAGGCAAAAGCTTGTAGGAGGCCCCCCTGGTGACAGGTCAGCCTCATGGTTATACATCAGACACTTGTCCGTCTGCTGCTTCACTCCAGCTTGGCTCTCCCATAATAGGGGCTGACAACCACCCCATCCACCTTAGTTCCCTCCTGCCGGCACCCCTATTTCTGGGGTAGCAGCACCCAGATGGTGGGACTGTCCTATACACTGACCACTGACCAGCCAAACAGATGCCGCCCGGATACCAGAGCTTGCCTCCCTTTGGTTGCTAGGTGGGGAGGAAGTCCTGTTGTCTAAAATGGGGCATCCATGTTCTCATAACATAGGGAGTGAAAGTGAAAGTCACTCAGTCGTGTCCCGCTCTTTGTGATCCCCTGGACTGCAGCCCGCCAGGCTCCTCTGTCTATGGAATTCTCCAGGCAAGAATACCAAAGTGGGTAGCTGTTCCCTTTGCCAGGGGATCTTCCAGACCCAGGGATCGAACCAGGGTCTCTTGCATTGCAGGCAGATTCTTTACTAGCTGAGCTACCAAGGAAGCATGGGCAGGCCATACCTCCAAATTGAAATAAATAAATAACATTAAAAATAATAAGTGCAATTAAAAAATTAAAAAGCACACATCTGAAAAGTAAAGCCATTCTTTTTCTACTTAATACTAGTGACCTGTTTTTAAATATGTTTATTCGCCGCTCTGGGCTTCCATGGTGGCTAAGACAGTGAAGAATCTGCCTGCAGGCAGGAAACATGAGTTCGATCCCTGGGTTGGGAACATTCCCTGGAGAAGAGAATGGCAACCCACTTTAGTACTCTTGCCTGGAGAGTTCCACAGACAGAGGTTGGGGAGAGTTCCACAGAGAGTTCCACAGCAGGCTTGCTGGGCAACATTTCATGAGGTCACAAAGAATCAGACATGACTGAGCAACTAACAATTTTAGTTTCATCAGTCAGTTCAGTCACTCAGTCGTGTCCGACTCTTTGCAACCCCATGGACTGCAGCACGTCAGGCCTCCCTGTCCATCACCAACTCCTGGAGTTCATCCAAATTCATGTCCTTTGATGACTTTGATGAGTCAGTGAGGTCATCCAACCATCTAATCCTCTGTTGTCCCCTTCTCCTCCTGCCTTCAGTCTTTCCCAGCATCAGGGTCTTTTCAAAGGAATCAGCTCTTGGCATCAGGCGGCCAAAGTATCGGAGCTTCAGCTTCAAGATCAGTCCTTCCAATGAACACTCAGGATTGATCTCTTTTAGGATGGACTGGTTGGATCTCCTTGCAGTCCAAGGGACTCTCTTTAGTTTTATACTGCTCTCTATTCATGCAAATGAGTGCACTGAGGATCACCTTATCGTCCAAATGAGGAAAGTGAGGTCATATCAACCATCTACATTTTATTTTTCCAGGGAAATGAAACCTTTAACAACTGATGATCCCAGATTGTTTCTGCCTGTATTAAGAACTTTCTTTCTGTGGTCAGCCTGGGAAGGACAAGGGACACCCCAGACCCTCCTTTTAGAGGACCTTGTTCATACTGGCCTAGAGGAAGAGACCCCTCTACCTGCCTCACCAAGCTCCATGTCATTAGGTTCCAAAGCATATCTGAGGAACAATTTCCTCCCAGGAGGAAGCCCAATCCCAACCACCACTTTCTTTTTCTCCCCAAGTTTTCCTGGGCTGAGTGATTTCCGAGATTTCTCAAAGACCTTTTCTTTCTTAGTCTGCAGTCACTCCTTTAAGTCTTCTCTAAGGACACCACAGTGTCTGTTCAGCTGAGAGAAGAAAAGAAAGTTAGAAAAGTACTATGATAACTCTCTAAATATTTAAAGACCTCTGGATGGAAAGAGGAAATATACTTATTTTATGACAGAAAGGCAACAAACAGGTGACTTTCTATTTGTCCCCTCTTTTATGTATATCAGTAATAGGTGAAAATTATAAAATGACATATTCTAGATGGATAAAAGGAAGACACGTTTCATAGTTCCATAGTTAGGCTAAAAGAGAATATGCTGAGTGGCCCAGAGGCTAGAGAGTTTCCAGTAGAAATTGGGTGACTGTCTTTCAGAGGATGGTTTGTGGAGTCCTCCATGGGATGGAACACAGGACTGAGTGAGGTTGGGAGTGGGTCCTGGGATCCTTCCCCCAGATCCCCCTTCAGGACTGAGACATCCACCTCCCTGGGATGCTGAGACTGAAATCTGCCGGAAACTCAGAGGACTGGATGCCCAAGGCCACACCCCTTCCAGGGGTGGCCAATCACCTGCTTACAACAAAGGCAGGCTCTGCTCCCTTGGGAGCCTGTGGGCCCAGATCCAGTCTGAGGGCTCCAGACCCCAGCTTGCACCGCAGAGCAGGTGCTTCTGCCAGGACTGTCCTTCATGTGTGCTCCCCACTGACCGGGCCAGTCCCCCAGCTGGCCCCGGTGACATCTGTGCACAGCCCTGCCAGCCTGGGGTCTCCAAGGAGCTGAGACAGCCCCTCCAGATCGCACTGCTTGTGAGTGTTTATCACCTTCCTGTCTCCTCTCTGTCCGGGTGAGAGGCACAGTCACCAGTTATTTCTCACCTGGTGGCTGCTTCGGGTGTGTAAGCATGAAGCAGGTGATAGTCCCTGCGGTCCTCAGGCCCACACATCCCACGTCCACGTTCTCAGGGGCTTCTGCGGAGCCCCCGGAGACTCACCTGGAGGAAACCCTCAGGTGAGAAGCCAGAATAAATACAGACAGAACCCTTTTGAGAACCACCGGCAAGTCCTCCAAAGGCTGGTGCCAAATTGGAAGGAACCACATTCTCCTGACCAACGGCCTCTGAGTTCCAGCCACCACGATGTCTATGCTACCGGGCGGTGGGCCTGCAGACAGCGCTTCTCTGCCCGATGGATGGGGGGATGCTGGCTCTGGCCGTGGGTCAGTTAGGCCATTTAGCTAAAACCTGGAGCTAATGAGACCAGGATAGAGACCTCAGCCCCTTATGGCCAATTAATTCTGAGCAAAGCAAGAAAACTCCATTCCCTGGTCAAAAGCTACTCTCTTGAATGCAGTTAGCGAGTCCATAAATGTGTGAGGCTGACCCCAAAGGGAAATGGAGGGAAAGAGCAGGGAAAGTTCAGTGCTCGACGCCTTCCCGCCTCGGGAGAGCCGCTGACAGCCGCAAGCTGCGTTTGCAGGCTGGGGGAGCTGCTGTCAGGATGATGGGGGGATTCTCCCCGGCGGAGACAGACGCTTGGTTCTGTCAGGTCCTGGGGTTTCAGCAAGAAGTGGCTTCGGAGAGGCGGTTTCTAAATCTTTGGCTTTCTTGAGTCACTGAATCCACTGCCCTCTTGGCTCCCCACAATGTAAACAGGGGCTTGGGGATGAAATTTTGCTTTTATCCACCCACCATTAAACAGAATCAGATTACTTTTAGCTTTAGAAGGAACCACAGAGGTCACCCCCTTCAGCGAAGCTACCCAAGCTTAATCTGCCTGGAGAAAGGGAACTGCCCAAATCTGCTCCAGGACAGGGAGGCAGGACCTGCCATCCTGGAGACTGCTAGAAAGTTCCGCCTAATTCAGAAACCCTCATAGCTCGTATGCATAGGTGTCCTTCTGTGGATTAATTTTAGATGTTGTTGTTGTTCATTTGCTAAGCTCTGTCTGACTCTTTGTGACCCTGTGGATTGTAGCACATCAGGCCTCCCTGTCCTTCACTGTCTCCCAGAGTTTAATAAAACTCATGTCCATTGAGTCAGTGATGCCATCCAACCATCTCATCCTCTGTCGTCCTGATGCTGGGAAAGATTGAGGGGAGGAGGAGAAGGAGGCGACAGAGGACAAGAATCTTACATGTCAAATCTACAAAGGGACACAGAACTTTCGTTTCATGAAAGACATCCTAGAATGCCTCTACAGCACCCTTTTCTCAGGGCACTTGCCTCCCCAAACCCTGTGTCGACCTGTCTCCAAGGACCGTCCAACATGGAAGACACATGACCTCGGCTCTGTGAGGACATCTGGGTCTCATGACACGTAGTGGGTTCAACATAGAGTCTCCCTGTGCAGGTGGACCCATTGTGATGCCTACAAGGTCCTCAGTACTTCACTTCCTTTTGTCTGCACGTGTCTCTGTCCACCAGGGCACAGATGGCGGTAGGAAACTGGGGCTCGAGACTTAACTCTTTAATCTCCACAGCCCTCCAGGAAAGTTGTCCCAGGTTTTAACTGCATACTTATCGCAGCTCAGTGCTGGATTGAAGACAACTGGGGATCCGGCTTCAAGACATGGTTTTCATGAAATTCACATGAAGCTTGGATGCTGTAAACTGACAGGTTCATGACTATATGCGTGTATATGCATATGCTTTCCAACTATATGAGCATATTTCTAACTATGAGTTATATATAAACTTTTAAGGATTTACATATTGATAATAGTCAATATATCTATCATTTAATAGTCAAATCTTTTAAATGAACTGCCCCTAAGATTTTAAGTGGCATACAAATGACTGTGAGGACTTGTGAAAACCCAGTATTTCTGGGCTGGATAAATCACAAGCTGGAATCAAGATTGCTGGGAGAAATATCAACCACCTCCGACTGATAGGAATCTTTCGTCTTGCTTTTCTATTTAGACAAACAGTATTCTGTGGCTGTCTACAGCATACACACCTGGGCTAGTCCTGCAAGGCCAGCTTCCCTCCTGCTTGCTTGTTCCAACTCCACCTTCCTACAGAGCACAACCCATCAAGAAGTACATTTCCCTAAAAATGGACACAAGTTACATGGTTTTTTAATTTCTCCAGAAAAGGGATGATTTCTGCCTTGCTTTTACACAGCCAGTGGAGACCATTGCAGTGATATTTTCCATAAGGGCAGCTTGCCGCAAGGTATTTTCTCATCCTTGCACCCATGCAGAGAAACTACACGCTTCAAACATGTCCCCTGTTCCCCCAAATGGGCAGAGCAGCTCAACCTACTCTCTGTCTAGACTCTGGATTCTGGGAAGGCACAGAACATGTATTTTCATCTTTCAGCCCCTATTCTTGACAAATTATGAAGTTTTTGATAAATACTGTTTAATGAATTAGCCAATAACTGGTCCCCTACTTTCTCACCTGACGCCCATAAGATCACAGGAGGTAAAGACATAATAATAGCAGATTTCTGTCCCTCCACCACTAGGGGTTCTCTCCAGGACGTCACTGTCCACACCCTGGAGCACTGGACTCCTCTCTAGGATTTTCATAGGAACTCCCACAGGGACCAAGAGCTCCTCAGAGAAACAGAGCATTTCTTTCTTCCTCATAGCACATCCCCCCTGCAAGAAGCACCATTCACTTATCCCATCTATAATATGGTAAGATGTGATGGCATCCAAGTCCCTCTGGAATGAAACTTCCGTTCCAAAGGTATCGAAGGGAAATAAGAGGCCAGTGATCTTGAGCCAAGTATTTATCCTTTACGAGATAATGTGAAATGTGGCAGACAATGATGGAATTAGTTAGAAGGGAAACTTATTTTTACAAGAACATTACTCAAGTTGCAGATATTTTAACTGTGAGTGGCTAAGCTTGAGAGTCGCCGTTTGCTTTCTCTGCTGGATGAGTGCAGAGCAAAGCTCAGGGCAGCCCAGGAAGCGGTGTCCCCTGACTTTGGTCCGCCCTCTCCCCTAGGCAGGGATGGCCATCAGCTGTGCAGAAGAGATGGTCTCATTTCGGCTTTGGGCACAGTAAGCGTTTACTGAGTGAACGCATAAGAATGTTTAAGCTACATAAATATCACTTCAAAATCTCTTCATTATATCATACCCATGATTCAAAATAAAGTGTGTGACATCTGGGCAAATAATTTCAAAGCACTGCTTTAAAAAAAAAGTAAAATATCATGTGTTTATGCTGATTCTGAAGATGACGTTGATCTATTTCTCAGACATCAATATGAGGAACATTAAATGATGACATCTGGGACTCTCACAAGTGTGAATACTTGGAATATTTTTTCCGAGCTTTCACTAGGCATTCAGTAGATAAAAGCTCACTTTATGCTTCATGTGTTTAAAATTAAGAGTCACAGGAATTCTTACCAAGCAAGAACTTGTTGATTGAATTTTAATCCAGCTTCTAAGAGGTGTCCCACTTCAGTTTGTCCATTGGCCTCCTTCTCTGGGGACACTCTTGCCTACAAGAGGGAGGGGTGACCTCGTTTGGTGGTGAGTAGCCTTGTAAGAAGACACCTCCCAGCCAACCTGGGGAAGCTGGTTTACCCTGGCCTGACGAAACGCCACCTGGACAGGCTGGCAGTGCTGCGCCAGCATACTGATATGTTTGCGAAACTGATCAATAAGAAGACTGATAAGTCCTCTACTTGGTTAAGTTAATCTTCTTATTGATCAGCTCAGCCAACACATTGCTTCTCTTGGACAACCCCCTCTCCAGCTTCTCCCCCCACCTCACTGCCCTGGTTGTCTGATGCCATCAGGAAGAGAAATAGAGCAACATTTTCTCCATTAAATGCTTCCATTACATCAGGACCATCTTTGCCAGCAACACAGATCTCCTGGAGCAGAGGATTTATGCCTGGTAGGGGCCTGACTAATTTTTCTGTGGGTGTTAAAATATTGATAATGATCTGGGCTTCTCGTCGCGCGTAGATTTTAAATTCATAAGAGTTACAAATGGAAGGCAGTAAGTACTTCTCCCATTACAGTGCCCAGAGCAAAGGTCTTAAAAATTAAGACTACAAACAAAACAATAATTAAAAAAATTAAAAAAAAAAAAAACAAAGCTGAAACAAGGCTCACACCCAATCTATTCCTGTTTTGTTCTTCTTCTTATTGAAGAAGGATAAAAAGAAAGGTGGATAGAATGTGATCGTATCAAATAGAAAGGAGCCAGCCCCAGGTGAGGAGGGAAAATAGGGAAACCCTCAGCAACGATGCTCAGTCTGGTTCGGGACGACACCTTCCCTCAGGGACCACGCTCCCATCATCAGGTGACTCGGGGTGAGTCTCTCTCCTCCCATCACCCTGGCCAGTCCCTCTGCAACCTTGGACAATGACAATGGCCTGTGTCCCCTGGATGTTGTGAGGATGGATGACAGCAGGCTTCCAAAAGGCTCCACAGCAGAGAAAAACCGAGGCTGGAAACAGAAGCGCTGCTGTTGGGTGGATGAAGGGCAGTAAACGCCCCGGGGGTGTCAGAGCCCAGACAGAGCAGGTCGCCTGCCAGCCCAGGTGTGATGAGGGGCCGGCACCAGGGGTTCTGGGCAGGAAGTGGGCAGGGTAGGGCTTTGAGAAGTCTTAAAGGCTGGTGCTTTAACAAAAGAGGGTCCAAGGTGAACAACCCAGGGCCGCAGAATAGGGAGAGTGGGCGGCCCAGCTGGGGTGGGATGCTGACCAGGTCAGCGGCCTCTGCTGGGTGAGTGTGAGTTAACAGCCTCCCGGAGGGAAGAGCAGAACTTGGGGAGAGAGGGCCCCACACTGGGGGAAATTACTGTGTTCTGTAATTACTGTTCTGCCCAGTCGCTAAGTCATGCCTGACTCTGTGACCCTATGGACTGCCCCTTCCAGGCTCCTCTGTTCATGGAATTTCCCCAGCAAGAATGCTGGAGTGGGTAGACATTCCCTCCTCCAGGGGATCTTCCTGATCCAGGGGTCAAACCCAGGTCTCTCACATTGCAGGCAGATTCTTTATCGTCTGAGCCATGAGGGAAGACAGGGTACCAGCTAAACAGAATCTCTGGACTTTAAACCCTTGCTGAAAATGCTCAGTCAACAAACGAGTCGGTTGAACCTTCCTCGCCCACCAACCCCCTGAAGCCCTCTCCTGGGATGGCCCCCTCAGTCGGCTCAGTCCTCTCCCCCGCCCCATCCCCAGCAGGCGGACTTTGTCCGCCGGGACCCTCCTGGGAGGCAGGTGCCTCAACCACACAAGAGCACGGCTCAGCAACCTCTCAGCATCTTGGTGACGGGGCTCTGCTTCTTTTTCACCTTTATGCTCCTAGCTTTTTCCAGGACCCGAAGTGCTCACCAACAAGCTTTTGCTGAATGATATTTGAATAAAAGCAAGCCAGATGTAGCCCCCGAAGGTCTCCTTTTCCACGATCACTGGGCGGCCAACACGAGGTCAGCTTTCTAGGGCTGCTTTTCTAGGGCTGAGTGTCAGCACGTTGGAGGCTGCTGCGGCTCAGGACCACCTCTCGTGTTCCATGCCAGCACACATTCTTGAGTCAGTCGTTATCACGGCACACGTGTGTGAGGAGGGCCACCCCCCCCCCCTCACTGTGCCTTTGAGCTGGCCAGGGATCTCCGGTTAGAGATGCTGCCTTGGACCATGCAAGTAAGCGTTCCAAAAGGGGATCCAGTGGTTTGATGAAACGGAGAAGTTCCTCAGCTCTTTCAAGTGATGAATGTAGATTTCTTTAAGCAGGAAAAAAGCTTCACGTCATCGATTAGGATGGAGGCCGAAGCAGGAGCCTCGGAAAGAGCTGCAGGATTTGTCCCTCCAGATGGGAGGACTGGGCTGCTTGGGGTCCCAGTGGCCAGTGGACTTCTGCCGGCTTCAGCATCCAGATGGCTTCATCCCACCGCGGTCAGAACGCAGGGTGCTGGTCTTTCTGCCACGGCCGGATCTGAACGAGGACTGAGAACAAGTTTTCTGCCACCTAGATAAGATTAGAAGGCTCGACCAGCCAGAGTCTGAAGGCTCTGTGAGCCGCCTTGTGGGGTCAGTGACGTCCAGGGACATTCGTTAGCCGGGAGCCTCAGACAGGTAGACGGGAGCTGCGTCCAGCGCCCGTGACGACTGAAGACCTGGGCCGTCTCCACCTTTTGTGGGGATGGGGCCAAGCAGAGTGAGGTATTTAAGCCTGATTCTGGCAATACAGCCCTGATTTCTGTGCCATTACTTTTGAGTGACAGGCAGATCCCTACATCCCTTTTATTTATGCAAGTTAACTGAGGTTTCTGCACTGTTTGCTGCAAAGAAAAAAAAAGTCCTCTTCTTAGCTCTCTGGGACATCTTTCTGCACACCATTTGCAACCAAGAGCTTGAGCGTTTGTCCTTTTTACTTGTCTTTTGTGAAATATCAATACTTTCTTCTGTATCTGAGAAATCCCTGGTGGGCCAGAAGTGAAAAAAAAATTAAAAAGGAAGGAAAAAAAAAAACCCTACCTTTACTGTCAAGAGAAGAAGAATTCTAAATCTTTCCAGGGCAAATACTGGATATGATCTTCTTACTTCATCTTTGGATAAATTCTCACTTCAAGCAAAACTATTTTCCTTTGAAATTGCTGTTAGGCAGACACGTACCAAAATCACTCAAAAAGAATGTTTTGCATTGGAATAATGTGATATATTTAATGTATGCTGACAGTTGTCAATATGCTGGACTCGAAGTTCCTTTTATTTCCATGTGTTGCTCTTTCTATATACTGGCCCCAGACACTTGTCCTTAATTAGTACCTCATCTTAGATCAATGGTTCTCCACCTTGGATGACCTTGCCAACCCCTGGGGACCTGTAACTGTCTGGAGACATTTGGGTTTGTCACACGGGGGAGCAAGAGGTGGGTAGAGGCGTGCCCTTGAGTAACTGAAGCGTTCTGCCTTACGGCAGAAATAACAGGCAAACGTGTTTGTAGTCACTTGGGACCTTGTGAATTGAAGAACTTGGCATCCTAAGCTAAGAAGTCTGCAGCTAGCTTCCACCAGAGTTCAGCAGGGACCCTGTAGTCCCCCGCTGTCCCCAGCACCATGGACATTGAGTCAGGGGTCTTCCCCTGTATTCCCACATCACCTCTGCTTTCTTCAGCCTGACTGGGGTCCAGTTGCTGTCCTCTCTCTAAAGCATGAGGTTGTCAAGACTAGGAACCTTGCCTTAGTCCTTCCTGCTTCCCCAGAAGCAGGGCTTTGCAGGATGAGCTGACTCACAGGAAGCCCCTTCCCCTCACACTCACCCTGAGTGCACCATGCATCCAGGCAAAGGGCTTCATGGGCAGTGACTCAACTATTCTTTCTGCCACATTCATCCACCTGAGAAGTCACCTCATGACATTAGAGACTCTTCAGACCTCTAGAAACATTTATCCAAATGTAATTATGAATAGATACCCGGGCTTCCCAGATGGCACTAGTGGTAAAAAACCCACCTGCCAATGCAGCAGATGGAAGAGATGTGTATTTGATCCTGGGGTCAGGAAGACCCCCTGGCAGAGGGCATGGCAACCCACTCCAGTATTCTTGCCTGGAGAATCCCATGGACAGAGGAGCCAGGCAGGCTACAGTCCGTGGGGTCGCAGAGAGTCGAACACCTTAGCACACATGAACCCAACACACAGGACAGAAAACACAGCCGCTCTTGCCCCATGTGACTTGGGAAGAAACTCTCGGTTCTGAGAGTCCTCCCTTAGGTCACCTCCAAGGAAGCTAAGGGCTCTGTAAACCAAGGGCTAGAAGGCTGATCTTATCCTACAAATGAAAAGGCAAGATATACTCTATGTCAACAACATTCTCTACACAATCAAGTTGCTGAGCTCTTTCTCTGTCCAGACTATGGCAGATATGTGTCCCTTATAAATATACACGAAAAAAAAAATTCTTCAATTAGCTTCGTTCACAGACAACTGACAAGACAGTTGAGATGTGACTCACATAATTTCATATCTGTTCTACCACTTGGCTGCCGCACAGCACGTGTATTATCATATTGACTGGCACCAACTAATAAACAGCATTACAGAAATAAGGCAACCATAATAAATGAGATTGGAGCCAAACCAAGAGACTTTGAAAATGAATACTTTGGTAATTATGACCCTATCTATAAATATAATGGACAAGGTAGAGAAGCAATTTCTAATTTATGATAGTGCCAAGATTTATACATAGAGGGGCAAGCAATAAATCCATAGAAATTATATAAACTATGAAGTCTTGCTTACAATATGATATTAGTTTTACATTAAAATGTTATAAAAATAAATTGTGTAAATTTCCAAGGGGGGAGGAAATGCGAACAACAAGTAAAGCAGGGCAGCGATCTTAGTGAAGTGTGCATACATAATGAGGTATTGAAGACTACTGTTTTGTGGAAATAAGACATGATTATATTATTCTCTTTACCATTCCAGTTAAATAAAATTGAAATTATAACTTGTCCTCCAGAAAGGCAAACCTTCACCTGATGTCAGGGCTGGTTGGTTTCCCAGGTCAGCCCTTCAGTCCATGGTGGTGTTCGAAGGTGATCGAAGGTCCTTGGTTTTGGCCTCACGGTGATGCACTCATCCAGGAAGGCCCTAAAGCCGTGGGGTGATTAAGAGCACACGAGTTCAGGGTCGGCGAGGTCACAACCATTCTCTAACAAGAACACCTGCGAAGGCAGTGAGATCCAGAGCTCGCTTCATACCTGCCACAGTCTGGGTGACACGAGTTAGGTAGTTACAATGGCCAAGATAGTGGTGTTGGAGAAGACTCTTGAGAGTTCCCTAGACTGCAAGGAGACCAAACCAGTCCATCCTAAAGGAGATCAGTCCCGACTATTCTTTGGAAGGACTGATGCAGAAACTGAAACACCAAAACCTGGCCACCTGATGCCAAGAGCTGACTCATTGGAAAAGACCCCAATGCTGGGAAAGATTGAAGGCAGGAGGAGAAGGGGATGACAGAGGATGAGATGGTTGGATGGCAGCACCGACTTGATGGACATGAGTTTGAGCAAGCTCTGGGAGTTGGCGATGGACAGGGAGGCCTGGTGTGCTGCAGTCCATTGGTCACAGAGAGTTGGACACGACTGAGCAACTGAACTGAATGGCTGAGATAAAGCCAGTTAGCCTCCCAGCGCTCCTGGGGGCTGTGTGCGCTCAGCTGCGCAGTCATGCCTACTCGGCAACACATGGACCGCCAGGCTCCTCTGTCCATGGGATCCTCCAGGCGGGAATACTGGAGTAGGTTGCCGTTTCCTACTCCAGGGGATCTTCTCAACCCAGGGATCGAACCCAGGTCTCCTGTGTCTCCTGCATTGGCAGGTGGGTTCTTTACCACTGGGCCATCTGGGAAGCTGCCTAATAACTATACACCAGTTTATTAATCTGCAGCTAGGACCGTAGCATCCTACTTAAGCCTATCTTTCAAAATATGACCTGTGCATGCAGCTCTCAATCTGTAAACCTAGTCCATTCCTTGGGTCCAGACTTGCGTCTGTCTGTCAACCAAACAGACATAACCTCTAACCATCATGAATGGTTTCCCCTGCTTTATAGGCATAAGCAAGGTGGGAAAGTCTTCTCTTTTTTTTTTCTTAATGTTTTGATAGACTGTAAGCTTCGCAAACATAGAAACTGAGTCCTCTGGTATATAACAGGATACCTCACTGGCACTGCTATTTTATAAGAATTAACAGATAAGCTTCGCCTTGAGGAACACCTGGCACATTTGGGGAGGATGCATCTATGTACTGAATGCAGTTCTTTTCTTCTGCCGACTTGAGTGTATGAGAATTATCTGATTTTTCTAGGTGGATTGTAGTAAGGCATGGAAGCCAGTATCCCCTTGTAGCTATCAAAAATAACATGAGAAAAGTGAAAACCGTATTTTGAAGATATCTGGGAGCTGTGAACACACTAAGAACAAATGATCTACATTCGCAGAGAGTGAGGGAACTCCCCTCAAGGTTTGGTATACGCTGTGTTTTTTCTCCTCTAGGCCTACTGCAGGCCGGACCAATGCAGAGGTCTATACTAGGGTAGACGAAAACCTGTATCAATTCGGTATTCACTGGAAAGGAGGAGGTGGAACAGTTTTTGGAGGTTATATGGGCTAGGAATCATTTCTTTCCCAACAACAACTCTCGTAATGGACAAGGCATTTGATAGAATGCTCAGGGTTATCGCTCTAGGGACAGTGCTGACGTAGCGCAGAAGAGGCGGCTCATCTGAGCGCAGCTTAGCCAGCCGCCCTGCGGGGAGAGGGAAAGCCAGCCGAGACGGTGTGCGGAGGCGCTCTGGCCCGCGGTTTGTAGGTAGTGACTCCGGAACAGCTGAGACCATCTGTTGTGCAGCGCACGCATGTCGCTCGGGACCCACCGGTCACTACGGGCAGAGCGCAGTGTGGCTTCACCTGGAGAGCCCTGGCCACCGCCGCGCTGGGTCTGCGCTGCAGCATCTTGGGGACGCAGTGCGAGACGATGCGACGGCGCCAGGACGGCTCCACTCCGGCTGGGCCGCGGCTGCTGCATCACCCAGGAGAGAAGAAACGCGTCGGGCGTTCCTCCGGCTCCTCGCGTCTCCTCTCGGCCTTTTAGCTCGCTCCTTGCCTTCCCTGGGCTTAGAGAACAGTGCAGACGGCATGGACCGCAAGGCGACTGGCTCAGGAACAGGGTCAGCAGCACAGCCCGCAGCGCCCCCAGAATCCAACAAGTCTCAGGAAGATCTAACTGGTTCCATATTTAACTGTGTACTAGAAGCAAATTCAAAACTATTTAAAGGACTACAACAAAATCCAGCAGTCCCAAAACATTGAATAATACGTGGCAATCTATAGATAATCACCAGACTGATAAAGAAATTGGAAAATATGACTACTAATTAAGACACTAATTGGTCAATAAAACAAACTCAGAATTGAGACATATGATGGAACTAGAAGACAAATGAGTTTGAAGCAGTTATAAAAAATATGATCACAAACGTAAAGGAAAACATAAGTGTAATAGAAAAATAGAATGTCTCTAAAGACAGTTGAAACTGTCATGGATAGAAAATCATCTAAATAATAAATCTGCTGGGTTTAAACACCAGCATCGGTGATACTGCAAAAGAAAAGACCAGGAACTTGAAGACACAGTGATAGAAACTGTACAACATGGAGCAAATAGACTAAAATGACTAAAATAAAATGGATATAGTAGGGTAATCTGTGGGATAACAATATCAAGTATATATATACACACACATACATACATATATATATGTAGAAAACTTCAGAAAGAAGAAATAATGAAGAAAATACTTGAAAATACAGCAGTCAAATTGTTCTACATTTGATGAGAACCAAAAATACGTTGACTCAACAATTTTATTAACCTTAAGAAAAATCAACCTAAAGGAAAACCACATTGCAGAATATTGCAATCAAACTCCTAGAATAGGAAATAAGTCTTAAAAGTAACAAGAGGAGGGAAAAAATACATTGTATAAAGAGGGGCAAACATAAGAAAAACAGCAGATTTTGCTAAAACATAGAAATTTACAGACACAGAGAAGACACCTTTTGATACTAAAAGAAAAAAATAAAAGAAGGTTGAATGTTTTAGATAAAAATAATATTTCATGGGTGGTTGTTATACATATATACAAGTAAAAATATACAGTAAGAGTTTTTGTTTTTTTTTAAAGGAGGACATTGGTCCATGTTGTTAAACTGTTGAAAGTTTCCCATATTATTTAAGATTTTATAAAAACAAAAACTAACTCAAAGATGCATATTGAAATATAAAAAGTTATATATGGCTGTATAAATTAATAGATAATAAAGGAGAATAAATGAAGCAGAAATATTTGATTAAACACAAAAGAAGAAAAATAAGAGGGAAAAATAAACAAATAGGAAAATTAGAAAGAAATAATTAGATGGTAGATTTAGGTCCAACTATATCAATAATTATTTCTAATATGCATGTGCTAGATCTTATTTAAAAGGAAAAACTAGGTTTAATTAAAAAGAAACAAGATGCAGATATACGTTCTTCATTAAAAAACGCACTTTAAATATACAAACAAACACAGTTACGTTGACATTCAAAAAAATAGAGGAAGGCATATCCCATGTATAAAGGGAAATAAACTGATGTAGGACCACTAAAAATAGACAAAGAAAATTTCATGAAGCAAAATTTTACCAGAAGCAAAGAGACATATTTTCAGGTAATAGGTCAGGCTCACAGGAACACACAACAGCTTTAAATTCCTCATTTCCTGAAAGCTAGCTTCAAATTATTTAACACAAAAATTGAAACAACTCAATGGAGAAGGGTATAAATACACCATTTGATTCATAAATTTTAACACATTTCTCATTGGTTGATACAACAATAAAACCAAAAAATTAGTACGGTTGAAGTTTGAACAATCCAATGAAACAACTTAGCCTAGCTAATACTTTCTCTAAGCTTATCAACTTCAGGAAAACTTTCTTTTTAAGTCCACGTGGGAGGTTTTCCTAAACAGACCTTATTCTGGGCCATAAAGCAAGGATCAACACATTTCAAAGGACTGAAAGCATCCAGTTACACCACTTGAAAACCGTGGAAATAAACTAGCAATCAATAGCCAAAATATAACCAAGAAGTCCACAGTTATTTAAAATTAAGCTGCACTTTTCTAAATAATGTATGGATCAAAGAAGAAATCAGTGGAAAAGTGGAAAAGTCAAAATGTTTTTAACTGAAATGTGTACATTAACAAAACATTTTGCATGTGCTAAACAGAAAGAGAAATTGATAGTTTAAAATGTGTATGTAAGAGAAAACCGCATGTATAAGTTAATGGAATAAGCTACTATACCAACTAACATATCTAGAATATATAGATCAGTTAAAGAAACAAGCAAAAGTCAGTGAAATAGAAAACTGGCATATAATAGAGTAAATCAATAAAACCTAAAGGTGGCTATTTGAAGATTGGTAAAATCAATAATCTATAAAAGCATATTTTTAAAAGGAGCAAAACCAAATTATAAATATAAGAAATGAAAAACGAGTTAACAGTACAGACTTCCTAGATATTAAAAAAATGCAATAATAATAAGAGGATATTATGAAATATTTATGCAAATACATTTGACAACTTAGAGGAAATTCCTCTAAAAAACACAACTAATCTGAAAATCCCTCAAGAAACTGAAAACAGAATCTCCATATGACCCAGCAATTCCATTCCTGGGTATTTATCTGAAGAAAATAAAAATACTAATCAGAAAATTCATATACCTTCTTATGTCTGTGGTAGCAGTGTTTATGATAGCCAAGATATGCAAGCAATCTAAATGCCCATCAGCAGATGAATGGATTAACAAGATGTGGTATATGTACATGTATATTACTCAGCCTTAAAAAGACTGAAATGCTGCCATTTGTAACAACACGACCTTGACGATATTAAGGTAAGTGAGCTAGGTTAGACAGAGAAAGATGACCGCTGTGTGATTCTGCTTACTTGTGGGTCCTAAAAGACAAAACAAATGAACAAACATAGAAAAACAGAAACAGCTACAGATTCAGAAAACAAGCAGGTGGTTGCCAGAAGAAAGGGTGTGGGGAGAAGAAAAGAATAGACGAGGGAGATTAAGATACACAAACTCCCGGCTGCAAACAAGTGAGTCAGGAGGGTGAAGCGTGCAGTGTGCGGAGTATGGTCAGTAACTAAGTGATGACTTTGTACGGTGACATACTGTAACTAGCTTTATCAAGAAGGTCATTCTGAAGTGGATAGAAATATCAAATCACTATGTACATAACAGAAACTAATAGAGTATTGTAGGTCAATTATTTTTAAAAAATGAATAAAAATACATATGAAAGAGATGGAATTTGTGGTTACCAGGGGCAAGGGATGGAGGGAGGAGGAATTGGATGAGGGCAATCAACAGGTAGAAACTTCCAAGTTTATTTAAATAAGTTAAGACTCTTTATTTAACTTATGAGATAAATAAGTACTAGGCATGTAATGTACAACATGATGGATCTGACCAGTACTGATGTGCGTTATATATGGATGTTGATAAGACAGTAACTCTTTTTTTTAATAGTTTTTTTCTTTACATTATTGTGTTGGTTTTGCCATACATTGACATGAATCCACCTTCTTATCACAAGAGAAACTTTTCTTTCCATTGTTTTAATTGTGTATCTGTACGAGATGATGGATGCTCACCAAACCTTCTGTGATAAGTTTTCATGATGTATGTAAGTCGATCAATACGCTGTACATCTTACACTTATACAGTGCTATATGTCAACCATATCTCAATAAAACTAGAAGAAAAGTAAATGAATGGTTGGTTAAAAAGCACTATTTACCAAAATAAAAACAAAAAATAGAAAAAAAATTCTTATGCATGTATTTTAATTGACCATATAATTTCAAAATCCCCATAGAAAATGCTATAGGGCCCAATGTTTTTTTTTTTTTTATTGTTTTTGCCATACAATGCCATGATATCACCATGGGTTTACATATGTTCCCCCTCCAGAACCACCCTCCCTCCTCCCTCCCTCCTCCCTCCCCCCTGGGAAATCTCGATGCACCAGCCCTGAGCATCAATCCTGGGCTGGCGATTGATAAGACATATGATAATTAACATGTTTCAATGCCATTCTCCCATATCATCCCACCCGTACCCTCATCCGCAGAGTCCACGAGTCTATTCTATACATCTGTGTTCCTTTTGCTGTCTCTCATGTTGGGTTCTCGTTACCATCTTTCTAAATTCCATATATATGTGTTAATATACTGTATTGTTGTTTTTGCTTCTGGCTTACTTCACTCTGGATAATGGGCTCCAGTTTCGTCCATCTGAGTAGAACTGCTTCAAATGAATTTTTTTTAATGCTGAGTAATATTCCATTGTGTATATGTACCACAGCTTTCTTATCCATTCGTCAGTTGATGGGCATCTAGGTTGCTTCCATGTCCTGGCTATTGTAAACAATGCAGCGATGAACATTGGGGTACACGTGGCTCTTTCAATTCTGGTTTCCTCGGTGTATATGCCCAGCAGTGGGATTGCTGGGTCATATGGCAGGACTATTTGCAGCTTTTTAAGGAACCTCCACACTGTTTTCCATAGTGGCTGTACTAGTTTGCATTCCCACCAAGAGTGTAAGAGGGTTCCCTTTTCTCCACATCCTCTCCAGCATTTATTGCTTGTAGACTTTTGGATGGCAGCCATTCTGACTGGTGTAAAGTGGTACCTCATTGTGGTTTTGATTTGCATTTCTCTGATAATGAGTGATGTTGAGCATCTTTTCATGTGTTTGTTAGCCATTTTTATGTCTTCTTTGGAGAAATGTCTGTTAAGTTCTTTGGCCCACTTTTTGATTGGGTCGTTTATTTTTCTAGAATGGAGATGCAGGAGTTGCTTGTATATTTTTGAGATTAATTATTTGTCCGTTGCTTCACTATAGGGCCCAATGTTCTTACTGAAAAATTCTTCTGCTTATTTAAGAAGAAAATAGTATCACGTTTATACAAATTTGTATGGGAAATAAAGAAAGAGAAATCTCTTTCAACCTCTTTTGTGAGTTCAACATAAACCTGACCCTAAAATTTGTCAAAGACAGCATAGGAAAAGAAAATTAGAAGCCAGTGTATCTCCTGAGCTCAAATATAATAATACTAAGCAAATTATAAGCAAATTTAATTCAATGATGTAATGGATAATATATTATGACCAAATGAAGTTTATTCCAAGAATGCAAGGTTGATTTAATAGCTGAACGTCAAACAATGTAATTTGTCTCACCAGCAAAAGGGGGAAAATAAAAAGCATCTGATCAACTGAATACATGTAAAAAGCTACTAGAATTCAATAAAAAGTGAAATGAAATCAAATAAAAAATATCTCAGCTAACTTAGGATAGAATGGAACTTCCTCAACTTTGTAAGAAGAATCTATAAAACATCAGAAGGAAACACAATCCCTAATGGTAAATTATTAAACACTTTTTCTCTGAGGTTAGGAAAGAGATGATCATTTCCACTATTACCCTTGTATTCCACTTGATCCTGGAGATCCCAGCCAGATCAATAATAAAAGGAAATGAGATTAAAATGTTAAAAGATGGGCAGGAAGAAGGAAAAGAGTCATTTTCAAGGTGGTTCAATTGAAAAGTCATTTCAAGGTGCCTCAAAAATACAAAAGGATCTACAAATAAATGGTGGAAATTAGAATGTGAATCTTTGGAGATTTGCTGGATGCAAAGTTCATGTCCAACACCCGGTCGCGCTTTTACTGTTCTTTAGCTGCTAAGTCACGTCCAGCTCTTTGTCGCCCCGTGGACTGTAGCCCGCCGCCCGCCTGGCTGCTCTGTCCACGGGCTTGCCCAGCCAAGACTCCCAGAGCGGGTTGCTGTCTCCTTCTCCGGGGGCTCTCCGGACCCAGGGATTGAACTTCTGTCTCCTGAGTCTCCCACGTTGCAGGCGGCTTCTTGACCTGCTGAGCCACTGGAGGAAGCCACTTGCAGGTCAGTATTCCCATAACCCGCCCCCAGCCAGCACTCCCCAACGCCTCCCCACCCACCCGACTGGCTGAATCACGATTAGGGAACAGGAGCTGAGAAAGGCTGAGGTGACTTCAGGACCCGTCTGCTTCCACAGTGAAACTGAAATAGTTGATAGGGAGGAACACGGAGGCTGATGACCTCCTGTGTTGGTTTTCAAATCGGAACCTGATGCTCTGTTAGCTGTCCCCGAGCTGATCTCTTCACAACCGCCTTTGCAGTTGGTGAGAAGGTCTCAGCTCCAGACCTGCCCGTGTTCCGCGTCCTCCACGGACGTGGGTCTCTAAGGGCGCCCGCTCCTGCCCTTCACCGTGGCCGGCGTGGACCCTGGGCAGCGCGGTGCTCCAGCTGGCTTCTCGCTGGCACACATGCAGTGCTGCCTGAGCAGCCCCACCACAAGCCTCTGTGTTCTGCATGTCTTGTCCCGTGTCTCACGTGCCCACCACAGTCCTGCGGCGTCCGCCTGCCTGGTGTGTTTGTCAGCGCCATTGGAGGCACAGAGTCAGTCCTGCCACCTGTCCCTCGCACAGACACAGCGCCTGGCCTCAGGAGGGACAAGCAGAGGGTACCATGCTGGAGTGACGTAGAAAGTCTGATCTGGTCAGTTTATTGTAATTTTCAGCGGATTTTGAAGGTAGATGCTTTTAATTAAAAACTTTCTACAGCATCATTTTATCTTCCAATAATTGTCATTTTCCCCCCAACTGCTAGACACATAAATCCCTTTACTTCATAAGGTAACTGAAAAAATACAAAGAAAATCCAGATTTACATATCTCAGCATAGAATACAGATTGTGTTTCCCCCTTAATTACCATGTGCCTCAAATGGCAGTTTATTTTGAATATTTTCAGAAGGGTCTATGCAGCTTTCAAGTGTGTTGAATAAAGCTGACTTATTTTTTTCTCTATATTTTTTTCCTTGTCATTTTGACTATGCAGTATAGTCTAGGAACTAGACAGATTATGAAACTCTTCCAAAATATTGTATAATGAACAATTAATTTAATTCACAATTTCCAATGCATTATTAATTGTAAGAAAAGCTTCATCTTCTGTAGTATTAACGCTTCTCTTTAAATTGAAAAATAGTCAGTGTCCATTGTCACAGGCTCTCGTTTTCTACTCTCTTCTACGGCCACCAATACAGTTTTAAAACCCACAAGAATCTGGTTGGCGTCATAAAAACACATGACCTGCAATTAAGGTTTCTTCGCAGGCTCAGATGTCAGGATGCTAATGCTGCAGGATCAGGGCCCCACATGTGTGACCTTGTTTGGCCTTAAGCACCTCCTTAGAGACCTTATTTCCATGGGGCGTCAGGACCTCAACATGAGTGTGAGGGGAGCGCTAGCAGTGGTCTCCACTGATGTTCAGATTAAGGTATAAGTCACCCCATCCGGGCCTAGGCAGACCCCTGTGCTGGTGCTCTCCACTCTGGTGGGTCATCCGTGCCCCCCACGTGCACACACAGGAGCACACACAGCCACACATGCATGCACACACAGGTACACACATGCAGACACACACACACGCACACACATGATCATACAGACACATGCAGACACACACGTACACAGATGCACACAAACACGGGCACACACATGAGCACACACAGGCACCCATGCACCCACGTGCAGGCACACACAGTCAGACACACGCAGGCACACGCAAACGTGCACACACATGCAGACACACATGTGCACAGATGCACACAAACACGGGCACACACATGAGCACACGCAGGCACCCACGCACGTGCAGGCACACGCAGGCGCACAGCCAGGCCCAGGTGTCACTGTGCACCGTGCTCGCAGAGCCCCGGGTCCTGCGCTGAGCGCGGCCCTCTGTGACTGCAGTGAGAGCTGAATCTGAGACGCCATGCATCTCGTCAGTGCTGGTGTGTTGTTTGATCTTAACCTTAAGTACAGTCGGGCTTCCCAGGGGGCGCTCCTGGTAAAAAACCCACCGGCCGTTGAGGGAGATGCAGGTCTGATCTCTGAGTCAGGGAGACTCCCCGTAGGAGCGGGTGGCGACCCCCTCCAGGATTCTTGCCTGGAGAATCCCGTGACAGAGGAGCCTGGTGGGCTACAGTCCACGGGATCTCGAAGAGTCAGACGCAACTGAAGGGACGCAGCACACACACGCTGAGCTGGTCAACGATGCTGTGTCAGCTTCCGGGGCCCAGCCGAGGGATTCGGTTGTATTTGTGCGTGTGTCTGCTCCTATTCAGATGCTTTTCCCCTATAGGTCACTGAGTGTTGAGTAGAGTCCCCTGTGCTATGTAGTAGGTCCTTAGTTACCTATTTTATATTTAATCGTGTGTATATGTTAATCCTAAACTCCTGATTTACCCTCCCCCTCGCCTTTCCCGTTTGAAGCAAAATCATTCCCAAGGCAGGGCTATTTCAAGGTGAACATAAAATGCTGAAATCATCCTAATAGAACTGACGGAAGGAGGAGCTGAAACAGGGAGTTTCATACAGTCTCCTCTTTCTAATCTCATGGAGCCTTTACATCATTTTTACATAGTAGCAGGTTTCCCAAAAAAAACAGTGATTAAAATATGAATTTTCCCTAAAGGACCGTGGTAGTTCTGGCGATTCTGACCTTGATCGACCCCACCCATCGTGTCTCGCCGCGTCCGTGTTCTGTGTATGGACGGCATATTCCTAGGCAGCGTGCCGTCAGTCACTCTGGGGTGACTCCACTGTGTACGGCCCTGCCCAAGGTCAACAGGCAGCGGTCCCCACACTTGCTTTCTCAGGTGTGGACCCGTGTGGGTTCCTCAGTGCTGGGGATGGTGTGTGGGTCCCCCCAGGGAAGCTGAATAATGCTTGAAGGAGGACCACAGACTTTTGTATTTTTAAGATTCCTTAGAAAAAGAATACACATATGCATAACTGAATTACTGTTCTGTACACTTGAAGTTAACACAGTGTTGTAAATTAGCTAGATGGTGGGGGCTGTTTACTTGCTAAGCCGTGTCCAGCTCTTTTGTAATACCACGGACTATAGCCCACCGGGCTCCTGTGTCTATGGGATTCTCAGAATACTGAAGTGGGTTGCCGTTTCCTTCTCCAGGGGATCTCCCCAACCCATGGATCTAACCCATGTCTCCTGAATTGGCAGGCGGACTCTTTAGCTCTGAGCTTGTATCAAAGAAGCCCTGTAAATTAACTATATTTCATTTTTTTAACCCTCAACACACACACATATTACAGATTTTCTAAAAATGAAGGAATAAATCTAACCCTATATTTTCAGTTCAGTTTAGTTGCTCAGTTGTGTCCAACTCTTTGCAACCCCACAGATGGCAGCACACCAGGCTTCCCTGTCCCTCACCAACTCCTGGAGTTTGCTCAGACTCATGTCCATCAAGTCAGTGATGCCATCCAACCATCTCATCCTCTGTCATACTTCAGTTTAATGTTCTTATAAAACTGAATCAAAAATTTGAGTAGAGCAGCCAGTTCATCTTGTTGTCATCACTCTGACTGCTCATCACTGAGTCTGCATCAGTGATCACGATGGCCTGAGGCTGACCAGGGTTACCAGTAACTGGGCTTCGATTATTGCTCAAGATCAGCTGTGAGATAGAGGCGTCTTTCAAGAGCCAACACCTTGTATTACTTACTGACAGGTGTGTGTTGTGTTTCAAAAGCATTTCGTTCATTCACAACTCATTCGCTCTCGCCATCATTGACCCAGAGTGTATTTGCAGTTTCCCATTGTTTGCCGGGTCCTCACTCTCAGTGGCTGAGGATGCACCAATATGAGGGTGCTTCTGTTGACCATTGGTACCCGAATCCTAGGGACAATGCTCAGGCGACAGCCGGGGATGACGCTGCCCATGGGAGAGCTTCTGAAAGCCAGCTCTGTGACTCTATCCATGGTTCTTTTACCTTGCAGACACACAGGCACACAAGCGTACCCCTACCATCAGAAAGCTCGATCGTTCCTTTCATCCATCTAAAATCTGAAATTTTGTCCACAATCAAAAATATCCCCCAGGGAGGACTTCCCTGGTGGCCCAGTGGTTAAGAATTGACTGGCCAGTGCAGGGGACATGGGTTCAAGCCCTGGTCCGGGAAGATCCCGTATGTCAGGGGGCAGCTAAGCCCACGTGTCGCAACCACTGACAACCCCATGCCTGCAGCCCGTGCTCCGCAACAAGAGAAGATACCGCAATGAGAAGCCTGGCGCCACAGCCAGAGATGAGATGCACGCACCACGGTTAGAGAGAGCCCGCGCAGAGCACGAAAGACCCCACACAGAGGTCAAATAAGTGAACATCTTTTCAAGTTAAAAGCATACCCTCCACGGAGAAATGCTTGACATGCTGTGGGTGAAACAACTCACGATTCTGGAAGGACAGCAGAAGCACTCTTGAGCAGCCTCGGCAGCGACGCTGGACCAGGCCGTACCCATCCAAGGGGCCGTCTGGGCAGGGTGGGAGTGCCTTTGGAAGCGGAAGTCCAGTATGTTGGCTAGAAATCACCCCAGTGACAGCGTTCTCACACCTCGTACATAGCTCATAGCTTTCTTTTTGTGCAGAAGGATGCTGGTCTTGCTCACGGAGGGCACAGCCCCAGAGCAGTGGGCTCGCTACCAACGTCTATGTGAGCAGCATCTCATTCGACAAGCTGGTGGAGCACCAGGGTTTAATCTTGGGCGTGAAGGTAGAAATTTTACAGACACCTGTTTAAGCACAGCACAAGAGGTGACATGGGCTAGAGTTGCAACTTCTATGATAAAAAGCAATATAATTCCATTCATGGGGAGGAATAAGCCAAATAAACCACTATGCAAAATGCTTCAGGGAAATGTTCAAGTGAGCGAAGGACCAGAGTGTGATGCTGTGAGTCATCCCAGCAGAGGGGACAACACTACCGAAGACAGAAGGGCTGACATTGTGCACGACTGGGGAGTCCTGCCTTCCTGGCCTCAGGACTCATGGGACGGGGTGAGTAACTTGAAGCTGAAGTCCTACTGAACAGCTATACCAAAGGACCTTGCAGACTGACCTGACATCCAGGCTGTATCAAAAATTAAAACATAATGCAAAATATTAATTACAAGTCTTTTATTTCACAAGTGTGAACACTCATGCTCTACGCACAAAAGTCTAGAATGTGGTGCTATTCAGATTTAAGGCAAATTTAGATGAACAGCATCATAAGAATAAGCATCCCTGTATGTTTGTCCTGTGGGTCTACATCCTACACATTCTCAGACGTGATCACACCTGCTCCTAGGGGTGCAGGAGTCATAAGGAGCCCGCCCATGACCCTACCCTGTCACACTGCACTTATAGCATCACCATAAAGAGGTGATGAATATGCCACTGCTCAAACAATTGTTTTCTCAGGCCTCTAAGACTACAGTGATGGCATTTAATCCTGCAGTGAACCAGAGATCCCCTCACAAAACCCTACTGATACCAGATAAAGCAAGGAGCCACTGCCAAGTCAGTACCTGGGCAGCCCAGGGGCTGGGATCACCCACTAACCTCAGAGCGTCAGGAGAATCAGTGGGCAAGTCTGTCCTTACTCAGGGCTGGCAGAATGTGAGTTTCTCAATATTATATTCCAGGTTCCTCAAAAAATTAAACGTAGAATTACCACATGACTCAGGACCCAAAAGAGTTGAAAACATTTAGTCAAATGTGTGTACACAGACATTTCAGTTCAGTCCCTCAGTCACGCCCAACTCTTTGCAACCCCATGGACGGCAGCACACCAGGCTTCCCTGTCCTTCACCAACTCCCGGAGCTTGCTCAGATTCATGCCTATCGAGTCAATGATGCCATCCAACTATCTTATCCTCTGTCATCCCTTTCTCTCCTGCCTTCAGTCTTTCCCACCATCAGGTAAACACATTTATGGCAACAATATTTACAATAGCCAAAATGAGGAAGCAACCCAAATGTCTCTTAACTGATGAATAAGCAAAATGTAATCTATCCATACAGTGGAATATTATGCAGCCATAAAAGGGGATTCTGCGTGGAAACATGCCACAAGGCAGACGAACCTCAAAGACATGATGCTGAGTGAGGGCAGTAAGAAGGCACATGTGGTGTGAGCCCATTTATATATAAGTAAACCCATAAAAGCAGAAGCAGCTGAGTCATGCCAGGCTACTGGAGGAGGGGAAAATGAGAAGTGGCTTGGTGGGTGTGGGGTTTTATTTCGGGGTGATGAAAAATAACTTTGGAACTTGGTGGAACTAAGTGGTGATTATACAACGTGTGATTGGAACTAGGTGGTGATTATACATTTTGTACTTGAGTGTACAAAATGCCACTGGACTAGGCACTTTTAAGTGGCTAATTTTATGTTATGTGAATTTCATTTCCATGAGAAGACAAATCTGCTTCAAGCATACAGCCCCCACTTCTAAGACAGTCACAGAGGGGGCAACCAGATTTCACGACCAAATGTGGGCCTTGGAGCGGATCCTGCCCTGCAAAAGCATTTTGCTGTTGCTTTGTTGCTTTGTTTATGTCTTTCCTTTGTCTTCATTTTGTGGAGCCAAGTTGTTGTTGTTCAGTCACTAAGTTGCGTCCGACTCTTTGCGACCCCATGGACAATAGCACGCCAGGCCTCCCTATCCCTCCTTGTCTCTCGGAGTTTGTCCAAGTTATGTCCATTGAATTGGTGATGCCGTCCCCCAGTGGAATCAAGAGGCTCTAGCAAACGCCAGCACTGGCTTCACACAGCTCACAGGTTCCCTTTAAGGGTGCCTGCATCAAAGGCTGACACTGAGGCCAGTCTGGACTGAGGCCGACTGTCCAAAGGACAACCTGCACTTTTATGGATGTAGAAGTAGAGAATGGGGATGGCGTATCCAATCTGAGGGTCTCTGAGAACCTGCAGAAACCCCACAGGCAGAACGAGCCGAGGATTAGACAGCCAAGAAAACACCCCGGAGCCGCGGCTGCAGAGACGCAGCCAGCAGAAGGCAGCTCCGAGGGCAGTAACCCAAACGTGATGGTGCCTCGGGAAGAGAAGTCCTGCTGACACTGAGAACCTGCCGAGACTTGAACTCGAGCTGAAAACAGTCCCCCAGATGGACAGTCTCTCCTAACACCCAAGGAGAATGCCCAGCATCCTGGCCAGCTGCAGCCTTCCCTCGTCTGTTAGGACAGCTAGCACATGATCCCCAGGTCCAGGGACAGCCTCTCGGTGAGAACGATCGTGGTTTTACTCAGAATGACACGGTCCAGGCAGCAGTGGTTTTTAGTGGAGTCCAGGCTTCCCTGGACAGGGACACGGAGGTGACCCTCCAAAAAAGGAGGCGGAAGGACCCATGATGAAGGGTGGGAGGCGGAGCCCAGTGTCCTTTGCCAGCTGACCTGCCCCTTGTCCTCACCTGTGACACCTGAGCTGCAGCCACAAGGCTCTCCCTGCCCCCACGGCAAGTGCCGCCCACGCCAGCATCAGACACCGGGTGGGCCCCCCGCAGGCCCCTCCCTCCTGCAGAATCAGCGCCATCACGCCTGCCTGGGAAGCGTCTCCTCTTTTTCTCTTAAGGGAGTGGGCTGCTTCTACCTTGCCCACTTCCCTTCCCGACCAGTTTTTTTTTTTTAACTGAAATAGAGTTGGCTTGAAATGTCATGTTAGTTTCAGGTGTACATCAAAGTGATTCAGTTATAAACACACACACACACAGATACTTCTTCTTCAGATTATTTCCCATAACGGTTTGTCATGGGGTATTGAGTAGTTCCCTCTCCTACGGTAGGTCCTTGTTGTTCATCTGTTTTATAGACACTTGTATATAGGTCTGATATATAGTATATAGGACTGATGTTGAAGCTGAAACTCCAACCCTTTAGCCACCTGATGCAAAGAGTTGACTCATTGGAAAAGACCCTGATGCTGGGAAAGAGTGAAGGCAGGAGGAGAAGGGGACGACAGAGGATGAGATGGTTGGATGGTATCACCGCCTCAGTGGACATGAGTTTGAGCAGGCTTCGGGAGTTGGGGATGGACAGGGAGGCCTGGTGTGCTAGACAGAGTCCATGGGGTCTCAAAGAGTCAGACACGACTGAGCAACTGAACTGAACTGAGAGGGTGTATCTGTTGATCCTAAACTCCTAATTCACCCCTCCCCTCTCTTGGGTAACCCCAACTCTGTTGAGGTCTATGGAGCTGCTTTTGTTCTATAGATAAGTTCATGTGCGTGATTTTTTTTTTAGATAAAAGCTGGATGTGACAGTATCCTGTTCCCAGCCCACCACCCAGTTTGTCTGAACGGCTTTCGGTAGTGACAGGCCTGCGGGTCCCCTCCGTGGCCTTCCCTGTCACCCCAGTCCCCACGCCACCGGCCGGGTCTTCCCCTGCAAGGTCCTCGCAAGGCCTGCAGCCACTGTCTGGGGATCAATACTTTGGGTCAGGGCGGAGGGAGACCCCCGAGGCCCGCACAGCTGAAGCCTCCCAAGCAGGCACTTAGACGAAGGCTGTGTAGCTACATGCAGGCCTGCCCCCCGCTCCCGGGACGCGGGTCCTCTCGTTAGCGGCAAGGGGCACCCTGGCTGGCCACCGCGGGCAGGCCCCTGGGGCCCCTTTGCTGCCGCTCTGGAAGGCAGGCGCACTCCGGCGGAGCCCACTGGGCAGACTGATAGCCTTTTAAGAGCCGTGGGAGAGAGGGAGCTGGCCTAGGGGTGGACACAGCCCCAGGTGCCAGGGACGGGGATGCAAGCATAATTCTAGACGTTTCGAGTGACACGCAAGATCATTCCGCCCCGGAACCGAGACAGCTGAGGGGATTACGCCGGACAGGAGGTCACGCAATAAGATTTTCAGAAACCTGCTAACCCAGCTCAGATCGGCTGCATATGTGACTGCTTGACACCGAGAACAAGATGCACTTGCTAACCGCAGAAGGACAGAGGCGAGAGGCTGGGCCCTGCGAGGGCAGGAGCCGAGGGCCTGGGCACCCCGGGCGGACGGCAGACAGTGGTGGGTGGCCGGGAGGCTGGGCGGCTCGGGGCTGGAAACTCAGAGGGGTGGGCAGGGGGAAGCCGGGGGGTGCTCCGGAGGGACCCCATGGGCCCCCGCCCCAGTCCATCTCATCAAAGGACACTTAGGGAAGTGACCGCACCCTGTCTGGGGCTGGGAGGGTCGAGTGCCCTGGGCGCTGGAAGGAAGCAGACTTTCTTCACAAGCGCTTTCTCTGAAAAGTGGACTTTGACCATTTTTAATTATAAAAGAAGGCAAAGACTGTTTTTATTTGGAGGAAAAGGTGAAACGACGCCGACTCCGAGTCACAAACCCTGCTGCCGGCTGTGTGATGAGCTCAGAAGGAGTCAAGTGAAGTGAAAGTCACTCAGTCGTGTCCGACTCTTTGTGACCCCATGGATTATACAGTCCATGGCGTTCTCCAGGCCAGGATACTGGAGTGGGTAGCCTTTCCCATCTCCAGGGGATCTTCCCAACCCAGGGATCGAACCCAGGTCTCCTGCACTGCAGGCGGATTCTTTACCAACTGAGCCACCAGGGAAACCCCATCAGAAGGAGTCAAGGTCATCGCCAAAGCCCCCGGTGGGGACTGTAGATCTCAAACCTGCAGGGCAGCTGGGTTAGTCAAGACCTCACGCGTGGACTGGGGGTGCTTTCCCAGCATGTGGAGGAGAGAGATGGTAGAGAGAGTGGGCCAACGGGGGCTGCTGGGCAACTGGCCTCTGGGGGCAGGAGGGAAGTAGGGTGCTCCCCGGGGCCTCCCATTTCATGCTGCAGGGGGGACAGGAGGACCAAGACCGAAAGCCCCTCCCAACCGCTGTCAGGACCTCAGGGGGTCCCTTATGCAAACCTGCCCCTTTCCACACCATCTCTCCTGTCTTGCCCAGGGAAGCTGAATCAGGAGTGACTCAGGTTTGCATACTGAGGTTTTATAATCTGAGATACCCCTTGTCCAGAACTCTCTAAGCCTACGACAGCAATCCCCCCAAGACGGATGGAGACTAAACCGCCCCTGGCAAGGTTCAGGGGAATAAACTCTGTTTCACCCAATAAATCTCTTTCTACATCAATCCAACCCCTGCCTCATCCTCCTTAAGGCGACTGATTCAAAAAAAAGAATACATAAATATACTTGAGGCAGACGTATAGGGACGCAAAACTCAAATACGTGGTATATTTAAAACAGCTCATTCACGGCACCCCCCACCCCCCACACACACACACATACAGCAACAGAGAAATGGAAGCTCGGCCAGCTTTTTAGCAAGTCACCAAGATGACTGAGATAAGGTTTGCCCAACGGTGTCACAAGGTCATGGAAAAAATCAACACGATCCGCTTCTCCAAACCCACCCCATCTGAAGCCCAGCTCCCGGGAACGTAGAGCCCAGGGCGTGCGGGCCAGACAAAAGCAGGCCTCTGCTAATTGACTGAAAAATCAGCCTGAGCCCCCTGGGAGGCTCAGCAGGCCGCAGCAGATGGAGGCTGCCCGGCACTGGTGCTCAGAAGCCCCTGGAAACCTGCTGCGGGTCTGCCGCAATTATGGGTCAGACCGTTCTGTCCCCAGCCCGACCACCAGCCGCGAGCAGTGGTCACCCGGAGCCCCCCTCCAGCCCGGAGTTCCCAGGGTGCTGGGCCCCGGCGGGGTGGTTGGGGGGTTTGTTCTATTTTGTTTTTTATAGACTCAGCCTCTCCGCCAAACAGATGCTTTTCTTGGCTTTCTTTGATTCCTCTGATCTGAGTTAATTTGATTTCTGCGTCTCAGTCCCCAGCTCGGGGCCTGGTGGGCATGCAGCAGAAGTGGCCCGGCGTTTGCTCACTGCAAACACGCGAGTCCTCGCTCACACACCCCGACCTCTCCACGCACGACCTGGTCACAACAGCCAGGATGATTCATTCTCCCAACGAGAGAGGAACTCCTGAGGCTGCCCCTGGGTTTTGCGACTTAGAAGATGTTTTAATCACAGGTCTGCCCTGATTCTCAAGTACCTTTGGCTAAAACTAACTGCCTTGTTTCATGCAGACTGCGAGCAGAAAGCTCTTGGCTGGTTTAGAGACGTGATGTAAGATAAGTTGATAAGTGAATGACTGAAAAATGACTCTAGACTACCCATACACTTTTGTCTTTTATGGAAAAAATAAACACCTAGTAGAATAAACAAGGCACTTTTTCCACCTCCTTTCTAACTTGAAAAAAAAATAAAAATAAAGCAGGTTTGCTTTCATCACATAATCCTTTGATTTAAAAAAAAAACTTCAGCTTCGTTTGATTTCACAATTGTTAAAGTGCACACTGTAAAATTATTCATTCAGACACAGTGTCTCACCTGGTACAGACGTCTTCATGTTTGTCCCAAGTCAAGGTCCACTCCATCACTGATGTGAAAAGAAGTCCAATCTGAGGAAAAATGAAGACTTTCAAGCCAGCCTGTGTGTAGCTGGTGATTATTTTTAAATATCGGGCACACTTCTTTTCTTTGTGCGTTTCTCTGTGGGATGTATAGATACTCTGTCAATAGCAGCAACATGCAATTATCCGTGTCAATAAAAATTGTATACTGTTACAAAAATTTGAGAAAACATAGCCTGAAAAACTCACCTGTAGTCTGCAAAACAACTGCTTCGTATCACTTTGTTCCCTTCTGTTTTTTCACGCCAATTCTTTGTAAGATTAGGTGTGGTCAGCAGTTTTCTGCTGTAACCCCTTTCACCTAACCTTATTGCAAACCTGCTTTTCCATGTTACTACAACTTTTATGATCATCTCTTTAATATTCAAGCAAGTCCTCATAACTGACCTAGCTCTCCTGCTATTACGGGCCTTTGGGGTTTTTTCCTCGACTTTGATTTTTACAATACCATACAATAAGACTGCCCCTTTTTCAGTGTATAGACATGAGCCAAGATCATCGTGACCATGGGGCAGGAGAGTCACATCACACATCTCTGAGCCCCTCTCTGTCCCCTCACCACCGCGTCTTCTCTTCACTCTGACCCGCAGCAGTGTGATCTCTCCCCCGCCGTCATGGCTTCACCTGCACTTGAGAATGTCAGAGGAATATAAACAGGATCAAACAGTAATCCTGAAACTGGCTTCTTTCGCTCAGTACAGCGTGTCTGAGACTCACCCAAGTCATGTGTCTCGTTGATGGAACACCAGCCTCTTTACTGAGGAGCAGGGGTCGGGTTCGACCTCCCTGGTGACCCAGGTGGTAAAGAATCTGCCTGTAGTGTGGGAGACCCAGGTCTGATCCCTGGGTCAAGACGATTCCCTGCAGAAGAGAATGGCAACCCGCTTCAGTATTCTTGCCCCCGGGGGCTGCAGTCCGTAGTGTCTTAAAGAGTCGGACATGACTGAGTGACTAACGCTTTCGCAGGGATCGGGTTGAGGCTGCACCAGGGCCTGAGACTCCAGCCACCTGGTGGATATTCGGATGCTTCTGCCATTTGCCTGTGCCAGGTAGAGTCGCTGAGTTTGTACACAGGCTTTTGGGTGACAGACATTTTCATTTATCTGGAATATATAGCCAAGAGCGGAGTCGCTGGCTCACGTGGTAAATACATAGTTAAGTTTGCAAGAAGATGCCTAGTTGCTTTCCAGAAGGACGGTATCATCTTTCTTTTTCTTTTAAATTGAACTATAGTTCATTTACTATGTTGTGCTAGTTTTAGGTGTACAGTGATACATATTTATATATGTATATATATAAAATTCTTTTTCCTCATAGGTTACTACAAAACACTGAGTAGGGTTCCCTGGGCTGCACAGCAGGCGGTGGTTGGTCATCTATTTTACATATAATAGTGTGAGCATGTTCATCCCAATGCCTAACGTACCCCTCCCCTGCGTGCCCCATTGGTGTCTGTGGGCCTTTCTGCTCTATGTACACATCCATCTGCATCGTTTCCCAAGGCTCCATGTACAGATGGCGTCATTTGATGCTTGCCTCTCTGCCAGACCTGCCTCACTCGGCACAGCGATCTCCAGGTCCACTTCTGGTCTATGTATTAATCATCTGCATCGTTTTCTAAGGCTCCGTGTACAGATGGTATCATATGATGCTTGTGTCTCTCTGCCTGACCTACCTCACTCAGCACAGCGATCTCCAGGTCCAGCCATGTGGCCACCGATGGCATTCTCCCATTCTTTTTATAGCTGTGTAGTGTCCTTTTTTCATCACACTCAGCAATGTACATCCTGGTTGTCCCACATCCTCAGAAGCCTTTGAAGTGGTCATGACTTTTCAGTCTAGTCGTGTTAGTAGCTGTGGACCTCTGGCTCACCGTGGTTTTATTTTGCTTTCCACAAGGGCCAAGACAGCGCACATCTTTTCATGTGCTCTTTGATGTTTCTATTTTGGGAAATGTCTGTCCAAATATTTTGCCCAATTTTAATTGTTATCTTTCTGGTTAGTTTTAGAGATATATTTTTTTTCTCCTATATTTTCTGGAGAATAGATAGGTAAATAGATGGAAGATAGATATATTCTGGACAAGTCTATTTGCAGATATGTGACTTACAAATATGTTTTCTCAGTATGTAGTTTACATAGGAGTTCGCAGCCTGGTCTTCCGGTGAAGTTGCTGTCTTTATGAAGCCTCTCCTGTGCTGTTCTCAGTGATCAGGCCTGTGTGGTGCGTCGGCAACACTCCCAGAGCAGCTGTTCGCAGTCTCACCTTATCCTCCCTCTAGTCCTGGGAGGTGGTGTCATCCCTTTCATTCTCAATATTGACAATTTGCACTTTTTTCTTTTTTTTGTCAATCTAGCCAGAAGTTTATCAATACTATTGATCATTTCAAAGAAGCCGCTTTCAGTTTTTTTAATTTTCTTTTTTTTGCATTTCATGGGTTTCTTTTTACTCTCTTCTCCTTGTGTTTGTTTTGCTGGTGTTTGTTTTTTTTTTTCCTGAATTCTTAAAAAAGAAGCTTGGATCTTTGATTTGAAATTTTTCTTAGTTTCTCATGCATACTTTTAACGCTCTAAATTCTCAAAGCACTGTTTCAAGGACATACCATAGATTTGATATGTCATATAATCAATTTACTTTTATTCAAAATACTTCTAATATCTCTTGATATTATTCATTCCATGGATAATTTAGACATATGTTGGTTAATTTCTAAGTGTTTGGAAATTTTCTTGATATCCTTCTCTTATTGGTTTTCTATTTAAGTCTATTATAATTCAAAAACATATTTTGCATGATTTCAACTTTACTGAATTAATTAAGATTTGTTTTGTGATTAAGAACACGGATACTCTTGGTGAACACTACATGTGAAAAGATACGTATTGTCTTTTGGAGGGAAATGCTGTTTAAATCCTTGAGTCCTCTCGGCTGATGGCTCTATTCAGTCCCCGGTATCCTTGCTAACTTTCTGCACACAGGTTACATATGTTACCGAGGTGAGCTCGGGGCCTCCAACTATTGCTGTGCCTTTGTTGACTTCTCCTTTCAGTCTGTCAGTTTTTACTTCATGTTGTTAGATGCGTCTGTAATTATTATTTCTATGTCTTCTTAGGGAATGTATTGATTCATCATTCTGTAATGTCCCTCTTCAGTTCAGTCACTCAGTCATAGCTGACTCTGTGTGACCCCATGGACTGCGGCACTCCAGGTGCCCCTGTCCATCACCAACTCCTAGAGCTTGCTCAAACTCATGTCCATCGAGTTGGTGATGCCATCCAGCCATCTCATCCTCTGTCGTCCCCTTCTCCTCCCACCTTCAATATTCCCCAGCATCAGGGTCTTCTCCAGTGAGTCAGTTCTTGGCATCAGGTGGCCAAAGTATTGGAGTTTCAGCTTCAGCATCAGTCTTTCCAATGAAAATTCAGGACTGATTTCCTTTAGGATGGACTGGATGAATCTTCTTTCAGTCCAAGGGACTCTCAAGGGTCTTCTCCAACACCACAGTTCACAAGCATCAATTCTTTGGTGCTCAGCTTTCTTTATGGTACAACTCTCACATCCATACATGACTACTGGAAAAAACCATAGCTTTGACTAGATGGACCTTTGTTGGCAAAAGAATGTCTCTGCTTTTTAATATACTGTCTAGGTTGGTCATAGCTTTTCTCCCAAGGAGCAAGCGTCTTTTAATTTCACAACTGCAGTCACCATTTGCACTGATTTTGGAGTCCAAAAATTTAAAGTCAGCCACTGTTTCCCCTGTTTCCCCATCTATCTGCCATGAAGAGGTGGGACCAGATGCCATGATCTTACTTTTCTGAACGCTGAGCTTTAAGCCACTCTCCTCTTTCACGTTCATCAGTGTCCCTCTTGGCCCTGGCCATTTTCTTCACTCTGGAGTCTCTTTCTTTTAATATTAATATGGCCTCTTGGCTTAGTGTTTTCAAGGTGCATCTTTTTGCATGCTTTTACTTTAAATAGCTTTTATCATCACAGTTTAAGTGAGTCTGTTATAGACAGCACATAGTAGGGTCATTTCTTTAATCCATTGTGATAGTCTCCATATTTCTAACTGTTATATTTAGGCCATTTCCATTTCAGGTAATTACTGACATATTTGGATTTGAGTCTACCATGTTTTGCTTCCTTTTTCTCCCTTTTGTTAATTGTTTCTCGGCTTCCCGGCTTTGCGTCTGTTGGGCTGTTTACACTTTAGCACCCCCTCTTAGTCCCTCTGCTCTGATTCTAAGTTTTGGCGGCACTGGATCCTAGGTGCAGCAGGTGGAGCTTCGGTCTTTGCTGCACACACAGGGTCTTTAGTTGCAACATGCAAACTCAGTTGTGGTGTGTGGGATCTGGTTCTTGATCAGGGATCAGACCTAGGCCCCTGCATTGGGAGTGTGGAATGGATAACTGGTTCAGTTAGCCACTGAGCCAGTGGGGAAGTCCCCATCTATTGCAATTAGACACTCTGCCTATGTCTGTATCTCTATTGGCAGATACTAGAATGTGTATAGTTGTGTGTGTAGCTTTTAAAGTTTTCCTAAGGATTATGATATACATACTTCACTTTTCACAGCTTATTTAGACTCAATATTTTACCTTACAGACATATAGACTATCTTCTCCTTCTATGTTCTAGTTGTCTGATAATAGTACATCAATATATATTGAAAACGCCATCAGAAGATGTTATAAATTTTGCTTTTGGGCATTCAACCTACTTTAAAGATCTGAACAGGAGAAGAGTCAGTTACATTCCCTCAGACATTTACCATTTCTGTTGTTTTTCCTTCATCCTTATATGCAAATATTGCTTCAGGTATCTTTTCCCATCTGTTGAAAGGTTTCCTAGTAATTCTGTTAGAGCAGGTTTCTGGCACCAAACTCTCTCATGATTTCTCCATCTGGGAATGTCTTCATTTGGCCTTCATTGCCGAAATATGTTTCTCAGGATATAGAGTTTAGGGCTGACAGTTCCTCAGAACTTTAGAAATGGTCTACTTCTTCCTCTTGCCTTCATCATTTCTGATGAAAACTCTATAGTTTTTATAACCATATCCCAGTAGACAATGTATCATTTTCAATGGTGCTTAAAACATTTAAAAAGTTTAATTTTCAGTGTTTTTATTGTGATGTACCTCAAGACAGTGTCTTTTGGTTTACCGTGTTAAGAAGTCACATCCTTCTTTAGTCTGTAGAATTCTACCTTTACTTTTTCAGTTATTTTGTTTTATTAATTTTAACACTAAACTTCTTCTCTTCTCCTCTATGACTACTCTGCTTACATAAATGTTACAGTTTTTGCTACTGTCCCATAGGTCCCTGAGTCACAGGGTTATCTTCCCCCCATGGAATCATTATTTTAAGTTTCTGTTGTACTTTTCAGTTATAAAACTTCCATTCGGTTCTTTATAGCTTTCATGTTTTATTCATATTCACTATTTACTCATTTGTTTCAAAAGTAATCATAGTTATTAGTTGGAGCATTGTTATAATAGTTTCTTTTAAGTCTTTGTCAGATAATTCCAACATCTGTACATCTTGGTGTTGATGTCTACTGAGTGCCTTCACACATGACAGTTTGAATTCTCTGGCTCTTTCTTTGATGAGTAACTTTGCATTGCATCCTGCATACATATTTTGAATATTGTGAAATCCTGAGTAATACTTAAAGCTTATGAATAATGTTGAAAATGCCGTTTTATCAAGCAACCTGGTTAGGTGCAGGCTCCAGGACTCAACGTAGGACTCCCCTGATGGGCTAATGGTTGAGAATCCACTTGCCAGTTCAGGGGACATGGATTCAGTCCCTGGTCCACGAAGATTCCAGATGCTGCAGTGCAACTAATCCTTACACGACGAGGACTGAACCTGTGTTCTAGAGCCCATGAGCTGCAACCAGAGAAGCCAACACAAGCAGCGCACACACTACAACTAGAGAATAGCCCTACTCTGCGCAACTAGAGAAAGCCTTCACACAGCAACAAAGACCAAGCACAGCCAAAAGTAAAGAAGTAAAAGATGTTCTAAAACGACTCACCATATTCAACTTAAATAATAAATATATATATATATGGAAAATGTTTAAAGAGATGGGAATACCAGACCACGTGACCTGTCTCTTGAGAAACCTGTATGCAGGTCAGGAAGCAACAGTTAGAACTGGACATGGAACAGCAGACTGGTTCCAAATAGGAAAAAGAGTACGTCAAGGCTGTATATTGTCACCCTGATTATTTAACTTGTATGCAGAGTACATCATGAGAAATGCTGGGCTGGAAGAAGCACAAGCTGGAATCAAGATTCCTGGAAGAAATATCAATAAACTCAGATATGCAGATGACACCACCCTATGGCAAAAGTGAAGAAAAACTAAAAAGCCTCTTGCTGAAAGTGAAAGAGGAGAGTGAAAACGTTGGCTTAAGGCTCAACATTAAGAAAACTAAGATCATGGCATCTGGTTCCATCACTTCATGGGAAATAGATGGGGAAACAGTGGAAACAGTGTCAGACTTTATTTTTTGGGCTCCAAAAATCACTGTAGATGGTGATTGCAGCCATGAAATCAAAAGAAGGTTACTCCTTGGAAGGAAAGTTATGGCCAACCTGGATAGCATACTGAAAAGCAGAGACATTACTTTGCCAACAAAGCTTTGTCTAGTCAAGGCTATGGTTTTTCCAGTGGTCATGTATGGATGTGAGAGTTAGACAGTGAAAAAAGGCTGAGCACCGAAGAATTGATGCTTTTGAACTATGGTGTTGGAGAAGACTCTTGAGAGTCCCTTGGACTGCAAGGAGATCCAACCAGTCCATCCTAAAGGAGATCAGTCCTGGGTGTTCATTTGAAGGTCTGATGTTGAAGCTGAAATTTCATTACTTTGGTCACCTCATGCGAAGACTTGACTCATTGGAAAAGACCCTGATGCTGGGAAGGATTAGAGGCAAGAGGAGAAGGGGACGACAAAGGATGAGATGGCTGGGTGGTATCACCGACGCGATGGACATGGGTTTGGGTATATATATATATATCAGTTCAGTTCAGTTCAGTCACTCAGTCGTGTCCGACACTCTGCGACCCCATGGACTGCAGCATGCCAGGCCTCCCTGTCCTTCACCAACTCTCAGAGCCTACACAAACTCATCCATCACATCGGTGATGCCATCCAGCCATCTCATCCTCTGTTGTCCCCTTCCCCTCCAGCCTTCAGTCTTTCCCAGAATCAGGGTCTTCTCTAATGAGTTAATTCTTCGCATCAGGTGACCAAAGTATTAGAGTTTCAGCTTCAATATCAGTCCTTCCAATGAACATTCAGGATTGATTTCCTTTAGGATGGACTGGTTGAATCCCTTTGCAGTCCAAGGGACTCTCAAGGGTCTTCTTCAACACCACAGTTCAAAAGCATCAGTTCCATGGCATTCAGCTTTCTTTACGGTCCAACTCTCACATCCATACATGACTACTGGAAAAACCATAGCTTTGACTAGATGGACCTTTGTTAGCAAAGTAATGTCTCTGCTTTCCAATATGCTGTCTAGGTTTGTCATAGTTTTTCTTCCAAGGACCAAGCATCTTTTAACTTCATGGCTTCAGTCACCATCTGCAGTGATTTTGGAGCCCAAGAAAATAAAATGTCACTGTTTCCATTGTTTCCCTACCTATTTGCCATGAAATGATGAGACTGGATGACATAATCTTAGTTTTCTGAATGTTGAGTTTTAAGCCAACTTTTTCACTCTCCTCTTTCACTTTCATCAAGAGGCTCTTTAGTTCTTCTTCAATTTCTGCCATAAGGGTGGTGTCATCTGCATATCTGAGGTTACTGATATTTCTCCTGGCAATCTTAGTTCCAGCTTGTGCTTCATCCAGCCCAGCATTTCACAGGATGTACTCTGCGTATAAGTTAAATAAGAAGGGTGACAATATATAGCCTTGATCTACTCCTTTCCTGATTTGGAACCAGTCTGCTGGTCCATGTCCAGTTCTAACTGTTGCTTCTTGACCTGCATATTCCTAGTATATGTATTCATAGATATATGAAAAGACCTTGGATATTAGATAATATGAACATAGAACTGTGATCCTTGCGAGAAAAGTAGAGCAACTGAGATGATACTTATTATTGAATCAGCTTTATAAATAAAGACATAATTTGGGTCTAACAAAATAGAAAGTGGGACCTCTAGTTACACAGAGAAAAATAAAGAAATCTGCCCTGCAGTTCCCTTAAACTTTGTTAAATGCAAAGACCTGAATTTACAAACATAGGATGAAATTTCACAAGTGTGGCAAAAATTAATAAACTAAGATTCAGGTCTAGGAGTTATATGATTTCTTATTCATAGAGTGGAAAGTCTTTTCTGATCATTTAGAGTGTACATTAGTGTCCAAAGAAGATCTTCCAAGAAGATCCATGCCCCTCAAGCAGAAAAGACACTTTAAAAACCACAATACTCACAATAAAAAAATTTATAGTAAAACATGTGAACTTCTGTGAGAAAAAGAAAATCATAAAATCAGACAGTAAAAAGACAGCTTCAGTATAAAAGAAAAACTATTACTATTAGAGCAGATTTTTCATGGCAATGTATTCAGCCAGGAGAGAGTGGAATAGCATGCTTAAACTGTCCAACTAGAATTCTCAAGCCAGCAAAAATAACTTTCAAACTAAAAAGAAATGAAATATTTTCAAAGGGACACTCACTAAGACAGATCACATGCTGAGCCATAGAATGAGTCATCATTTTATTTTTTTTGAGTCATCATTTTAAAATACTGAAATTATACAAAGTATATACTCTGACCATGATATGGTATTTCTTCAAAATAAATATATAGAGTCCATACAATCCAAAAAATCTCCCAACAGCTGATCTTTGTAGAAACTAATCATCTGATTCTAAAGATATATCTGAAAATATAAAAGTTGTGGCACAGCCAAGATAGTTTTGAAAAACAGCAGAACAAGGTTTGAGCACTTATCTTACTTGACTCCAAGAATTACCACAGGGTTACAGAAATCTAGACAGTTACAGAAATGTGATTAGCATAAGCACAGATACACGTTAATTAAACAGAAGAGAAAATTTAATAATAGGCTAATAAAATGTCAAATAATTTTTATAAAGGTATCATGGCAACACAACAGGGAAAGAATATTCTTTTATAAAAGTAATGCTGCAAGAACTGTATGCTCATATAGCTTAAATAAAAAGAACCATAACACTTGGCTCACACCACACACAAAATTATTCCTAAACTCTTTATAGACACAAATGTAAAAGCTAAAAATAAACATTTTCTACATGAAAATGTAGTAGGAAAAAAAAATTTTAACATCCTCTTGTTTAAAAAGTTCTTAGGGCACAAAATGCCTAAAATCTGAAAGAAAACTAAATGGACTTCTTTGAATGGCACACCACGTCTGTGGTCTTCTTCCCCAAACCGCTAAACCCAGTCCAGTCATAAGTAAATGAAACAAACCCCTATTGAGGGATATTTTATGAAACACAAAACCAGCATTCCTCAAAGCTGTCAAAGTCACCAAAAACAAGACAAGTCTGAGAAACTGTCACGGCCAAGAGGAGCCTAAGGAAACGTGATTCCTAAATGTGATGTGGATGGGTTACTGAGGCAGACAGAGAGCATCAACAAGAAAGTAAGGAAAACTTGATAGAGTATAGCCTTGGTTATGACGTGGTGTGAGCATCGGTCCATTTATCAGGACAAAGTACATACCATGCTGATGGAAGATGTGAGAAACTACAAGATGAGGTGGGGAATGTAAGAAAATTTCCATGTTATCTTTGCAATCTTTCTGTCCCTCTTAATATGTTTTTAAAATAAAGAACTTATTTTAAAAGTTTTTTTTTAAGATAAAATTTATCAAAGTCAAAAACTTCTGCTCTTCTAAAGACCTCAGTGAGAAAATTAAAAGGCACATCAACAACTAGGGAGAAATCGCCACGATACATATATCTGACAGATAACTTCTGTTCAGACTAGATAAAAACATTTACAGCTCAATAATAAGATGACATACAACTAGCATGTTGGGTTCTCATTACCGTCTTTCTAAATTCCATATATATGCGTTAATATACTGTATTGTTGTTTTTGCTTCTGGCTTACTTCACTCTGGATAATGGGCTCCAGTTTCGTCCATCTGAGTAGGATTGCTTCAAATGAATTTTTTTTTTAATGCTGAGTAATATTCCATTGTGTATAGGTACCACAGCTTTCTTATCCATTCGTCAGTTGATGGGCATCTAGGTTGCTTCCATGTCTTGGCTATTGTAAACAATGCAGCGACGAACATTGGGGTACACGTGGCTCTTTCAGTTCTGGTTTCCTCGGTGTATATGCCCAGCAGTGGGATTGCTGGGTCATATGGACTTTGTGGATGAGGGTAAGGGTGGGATGATATGGGAGAAGGGCATTGAAGCATGTTAATTGTCATGTGTCTAATCAATCGCCAGCCCAGGATTGATGCTCGGGACTGGTGCAGCGAGATTTCCCGGGGGGAGGGAGGAGGGAGGGGGGTTCCGGAGGGGAAGCATATGTAAACCCATGGTGATATCATGACAATGTATGGCAAAAACAATTAAAAAAAAAATAAAAAAAAAAAGATGACATACAACTGAATTTTAGAAGGAGGAGGGGGTCACGATTGAGCAGGCCCTTCACCAAGGAAGAGAGAGGCATAGGAAGAGGAGCACGCCCAGGAGAAGGTGTTCCACATGGGCAGCCGTTAGGGAGACGCAGTTCTAAGCCACGGCGAGATCCCTCTAGGCAACCAGTAGAAGGACTACAACTAGAGCTGACAGACTATGTTATGTCTGAGTGTGGCTAGAGCCTCTGCACTCCAGCCCCGCTGGGAGGAGTGTGGATTGGGACAATCCCTCTGTGAAGCAATTTGGTGGTTTCTTAACAAACACAGTGGGATCCAGCCCTGGCTCCGATGGTAAAGAATCTGCCTGCAATGCAGGAAACCTGGGTTCAATCCCTGGATTGGGAAGATCTGCTGCAGAAGGGAATGGCAACCCATCCCAGAATTCTTGCCTGGAGAATTAATTCCATGGACAGATGAGCCTGGCGGGCTACAGCCCATGGGGTCACAAACAGTCGGACACAACTGAGCAAGTAACAATATTCCCCAGAAATTCTGCTCCTAGATATTTACCTAAGGTCTTATGCACAAATGTTCATGGCAACTTTGGTTATAACTGCCAAAACCTGGAAATGACCCAAATAGCCATCAACAGGGGCTCAATGTCATGGTGCATCTGTACAATGGGATATTCCGTAGCAGTTAAAAGAAACAAATCACTCACATACTCCACAACATGGATGGATGATTAAAGTACTGTAGTGAGCAAAACCTGTCAGGCACAAATTGTAATTCCATTTACACGGTGCACAGGGAAGGAAGAATCTGATCAGGGTGACAGAAAACCCACCCGTGGTTGCTTAGGCAGAGAGACAAAAGATGGAGAATGACTGAGGCAGGGCCCTGGGGGACGTTTTGGGACAATGGAAATTTTCTGCATCATCAGTGGGGTGGTACTTTCACGCGTGTGCACAGTTTTTCAGCCTCATCAAAATGTACGCTTTATATGTGTGTATTTTATTGTTTATAAATGATATCTCAATCAAGTTGATTAAAAAAAAAATCCATGATCCAATTGGATCAACTCTAGAAGGTAAACAGAGAGCACACCCCGGGAAGGGCTGTCAGCCTTGCCGGATGCTCTGTGCTCAGCAGGAAGGTGATTTGAGGATTTCCCAAGCTGCGCCGATGCCCGTGAATGACCGGCAGGGTGACCTCCTTGGGCAACAAGTCATAGCAACAGTGCTTCTAGGCCTGGAAAGGCGCAGTGGGGAGCGTCGGGCACACAGGTTGAGAACGAGAGCACAGCAGAGCTGTGGAGACAGGGCGCCCCGGCCCTGTTCCTCGGAAGCGTTGCCTTCAAGCCACGCTGTCCGCTGTCCTTGGGACGGGGAAAGCTGAGCTTCTCGGAGACAGCTCGGGGTGGTTCTAGATTCTCTGACTTTGCATCAGGGGTAATATGATCTGAGTTGTTTTAGAAAAATCAAGAAATCTCAGAACCAACTGTCAAATAACATAACTCATGTTTGAGAGGCAGCCCTCATTAAAACACGCGAGGACCCTTCAGTAAATGTAGAAACATCTACTTTATGTGCCCCATCTCTAAACAAGAGTCTGAGAAGTTTCCAAAGTTAACATGGGCTTCTTGCATGTAAGCACACACACGTACACACAACGTGTACACACACACAGAGATACACACAGAGACACACAGACACACAGAGACACACACACACAGACACACACACATAGAGGGACACACAGAGACACACACACAGACACACAGAGACACACAGACACACTCACAGACACACACACACAGACACACAGAGACACACACACACAGAGACACACACACAGACACACACACAGACACATACACACAGACACACACACAGAGAAACGCACACAGGCACACACACAGAAACACACACACACAGGCACACACACACAGACACACACACAGACTCACACAAACACACAGACACATGCACACAGAAACACACACAGACACACACACACGCACACACATTGTTTGGAGCCCTGCACTCTATCTCCCTTTCTTCAATCAAATGTTTAGTAAAAAGCCGACATTTTCATCTGCCTCCATCTCCTCTCTGAGAAATCCAGCTCTTCCTCCTGACCCCCAGGAGCTCCCCTCTGGTCCCTGGCTGCTCCTTGGGTCATCCAGAGAGTGGGCACTCACCATGGCCTTCGGGGTCCACGCCTCCCCTCTCCGCCCTGGCTTTGCTCACCCCTGTCTTTGTGTCATGACCTTTGTGCCCCTGACCCTGCTGTCAGCGCAGGCACCATCCAGCCCCCCCCAAGCCCCCAGGACCCCAGGCATCTCAGCTGCTCCCCACCTCAGCACCGCCCCCATCCCTGGCACTTGGCTCTCTGTGTCTGGCCCACGACAGACACTTGCCAACACTGTCCCACTTGGTAATGTGTCCTCGGAGGCCCCTGTCACAGCCCAAGCTGGATATTCTGCAAAAGCATTCACCCGGCTTCTCTCTTGCAGCGTTTCCCTGTCTTGCCCCGTCGTCCCTGTTTAGGGGATGATGGTGTGTCCACCCGAGGTGCACGTCAGAGGCCAGGGCCTCTCTTAGATGCCCCATCAAGCCCTGTCGGTGGGCGACACTGCCCGGTCACGTTCGCCGAGTACTCACTGCAGTCCAGTCCCCACGCCGAGGCGGGCCAGGGGCTGGGCCAGCCTGGAGACGTCCCTGTGGTGGGTTTCACGTCTGCTCTGATATAGTCCTATAACACGATTATTCTGCTGGATCCGTCAGCAATTCCCAGCACAGGCCTGGCACGGTGCAGGCATGCCATCATTACCTGCGGGATGAGGGAGGAGATGGAAATCTCCCCAGGAACATCCAGAGGCGCTCCACGCATTTAATGCGATTCTGGTCTTGCGGCCTCCCTCTCCTCCTCTCTCTTGCTTTTGCCCTCTCTCTGGCTGCCTCTCTCTCTGTGTACATGTATGTGAATGTATGTGTGTGTGTGAAAGAGAGAGACAGAGACGTATGCGAAATATATATAGAAATGTCTATTTATATTGATTCAATACTCACGTATTCATCAACTATTTACTGAATGCTAACCCAAGGTGGCTAGAAGTATATTATAGTTAAAAACACATCAGTGTTGCAATTCCCTTTCGAATTTAACATTCCATGATTTCCAACCGAAAGGGGTGGTACTTTGCCTAAGAATGATCTTTAGTTAAGTGGTTTAGACGTTAACCTGATGGTCATGTTAGTAATATATCGATTGCATTTTTGAAAACCAACCTAAATGGGTTAATAGTTTAGAAACGGCGTGTTGAAACTTTTCATTGAAACATTTAGAAAATGCATTGCATGTCTGGATGGGGGCCATCCCATGAGAACAGAGATCTCCTGTTTCAAAAGCCTTCAGCGCTGCCGTCCAGGCCTCCAGTGCGCTGGCTGCTCAGCAGGACACCTCGGGAGCTGCCCCTCCTGGTCCTGGAGGCCTCTGACGGGGACAGAGTTCATGACCCACAGCTACATTTGTTTTTCTGTACACGATGTTTAATCAAAAGGAAAAAAAACCCAGCTCACAAAAATTATGTTTCCCGTCTTGTCCGGAACCCTTGGCGGATCCAGCCATGCCAGGCTCCCTTTCCCACGGGGCAGCCGTCAGCTGGAGGACACTGAGCTGTGGCACTGGTTGGCCAGGTCCACCGCAGGCCCTACAGTGCCTCGCTGGACAACACTGCCCTTTCCCCCACCTTTGCAAACCTTTAGAGTCATGACCCCAGATCCCCTAGATGAAAAGGAGGCAGAGTTGTTCTGTAAAGGCCCACCAGGAAGTGACTGAGGCTTTGCAGGTCATGTGATCTACGCCGCAATTATTTAACTCTCCATTCCCAGGGCAAAAGCAGCCCCAGACAATGTGTGAATCCATGCATGCTGCTGCATCACGGAAATGTTACTTATAGATGCTGAAAATGGAGTTTCATACGATTTTCACTTACAGACACTGAAAATGGAGTTTCATACAATTTTCACGTGTCATAAAAACTTCTTCTTTTGAATTTTTGGTTCAACCAATAAAATATATATGTATATTCATAAAAATCATTCTTAGTTCCAGGACCTGAATGTGGTGGGCCAAATTTGACCTATGGGCTGTAGTTGCTGGAACACTAGGCTAAGTAAGGCCCAGACTTTGAGAGTCAGATGGAGCTGCCTTCAAACCTGCCCTCTGCCTGCCCCGTCCATGTGCACAAGGCCTAAGAGTGAGGGCGGCGCTGGGCACCCTCCCTCCCAGCTGCCACGAGCTCTATTCCCAACCCGGAGCTGACACAGGCAAGACAAGACGTGAGACCACGGGGACTCTGCCTCACACGTTCCCTCGTGGGTACGTCTCCACCGCCTCGGTGTGGGGCAGGTAGAAAGGGCCTGGTGAACCTGGGGAGACGAGAAGGGAGGTTGAGGGGTCCCCACACGTTTGCCGGGACACAGGCTAATGAGACTCATCCTGTGACAGGACAAGGAAGCAACCTCTCAAAGTCTACCCAGAACCTTCTTCCTGCGGCAGTTACAAAAATGCAGCTTCATAAGATTGACTGGGAAACTGTGACAATCTCATTCATTCTGGTCTCTTCCAGCAAGATAGCAATTAAAAGACCATCTTTAATGAGCAGTTCCCAAGGAATGTCCCTTAATTATGTTTCCAGGCCTTGGCAAGTTTAATTGTAGACACTTCTCGCTTCTGTTACACTTAAACACAGCAGAAGACAGAGCTCCACGGCCGAGTCCCTACTCCACGCAGGCTTTTTGTGTCAGACACCGCAACCCTAGCACTTCGGGCAGGAGTATCGGGCCTTGCAGACTGAGAGCTGTCACCGTGACTTTGAAAGGTGAGCGACTGGAGGGCAGCTTCTGCCTCGGCGGCGCATTCTGCAGCAGACTCGCTGGCATCTGTGGCTGCACCGCGGAGGTGGTTTCTACCATCATATCGAATGTCAGGGACAGCTGCTAGCTCCTGATGGACCTAAACCTTGGTGGTAATCAGACTTTTGTAAATCTCAGTGTCAATCAGGCTTGTCCCACTAGTTTTCTAACCAAGAGTTTGCGAGACTAGATATGAAGCAGAAATGTGTCTTTGGAAGCAATATGATTTTATTCTATTCCCTGGTGGTTCAGATGGTAAAGAACTGCCTGGAATGCGGGAGACCCAGCTTTGATCCCTGGGTCAGGAAGATTCCCCGAAGGAGGAAATGGCAACCCACTCCAGTGTTCTTCCCTGGGAAATCCTATGGACAGAGGAGCCCGGTGGTCTAGAGTCCGTAGGGTTGCAAAGAGTCGAACATGACTGAGTGACTAGCACTACTAACAAAGGAAAACCAGATAAAATGCCAGACAGAGACCTTAAGCTACATGTTTTTGCCTGTAAGATAAATATAGAAAGAAGATACTAGGAACTACCCTAATATGAAGAAAAAGTTACCAACGCATTCTGAAAAACAGAAACCTTCAATATTCACTTCAATATTTCATGGATTCTTATAAATTGAAGCTATAAAAATATCATTTTAGAATAAAAGATGAAAATAGGACTTGCTCAAAAGTATGAGATCTACATTTCTATTACAGAAAACTGTGGGTAAGTTACATACCAACGTTCATCTCTTTTGGACTCCATAAGGGAACCTACATGTAGGTATTTTATGTATTTGTACTGCCCAGGCAGAGAAAAGATGTTGGGTGAAAGTTTTTCTCAAATCTAAATAAATTTAAATTAATCCTGATTCTTTTGTTGATCTGATCACTGGGTTTGAAACAGAAAAGGGGGTGATTGACATACGGCAGACGGGAATCCTGCTAAGCGTGACTTGACGCTACAGTGTGGAAACCCGAAGGGGTATAACCCGTGTCGTCTTCATGGACGCGAGTCTCGGGCCGGGTACCCATCCTTGTGGGACTGCGATTCAACGCCTCGGGCACGGGCCCCAGTTCCTGGAACAAGCGTGGTGAAGGTTCACGAAGGGCCCCAGCGAACCCAGCTCTTGGAAACCCTTCTCGGCCAGTGTCAGGTTTCTGATCCCACACACTCAACCAGACGTGCGCAGGGCCTTTTCCAACCCTGCATTCAGTTTTCTTTGGCGATTTGTTACCTCTTCTGGGACCCTTTTATGCAGCAAGTTCCTCCTGAATTGGTTGAAAGAATTCTTTTAAATCTTGACATGGATTCTAAAATAGAAGATGCTGTGTTATTAGGGCACCCCCAAAAAGGCTGCTAAGTTTGATTTCGCCGTGAGATATTATTCAGTGCTCACTGTCCTTCTGCTCACACGCATTCAATTTCTGAAAGTAAAGAGGAAAAAAAATCTCTTCTTTCTCACATGATTTACCCTCTACAGCATAATAAGATTCTTTACTAATTATTTGAACATGCAACATTTTTAGTACATAGTGAACTAGAAAAATTCAGCCACTGGTTTTGTGGAATACCCAATTATACTGAACATGTACATCACAAGATGGAATTTGAGCAGTAACTACTTAGATGTGAACCTGCTTAAATACTGCACCACGTGCTGGTTATATGACATGTTAACTTAGAACACGCACTCCTCACTGATAATTACAGTCTAACAGTCAATATTGTGCAAATTACATGCTTCTAAAGACATATTTTGACGCACAGCAGTATTGTGCTTAAGGAGTGCCCGGAGCGTGGTCTGCTGCTGGCTCACGGAGGAGCTCGTGTCATAAACACTTCGGTCTTAACATCTGCTGTCACGTATCCAAATTTTCCAAATTTGAAGTAAAAAAAAGTACTTTCTGTCCTCAGCTGTCAAATGGTTTGGAAACCCAGCCTAGCAACAGGACAGGCTCCGTGTTTACTCGGTACACGTCAGCTCTGCCTTCAAACACAGTTTGAACCAGCCTCAGTTCCTAAGAGACCTCTCCTGGAGGGCTTCTGGACAAAGCGCCAGGGAAGGGGCCCAGGGTATTTTAATGCCTAATGTTAGTCTTGGAGGAAACAATTATTCAAAAAATTGGACATCTTTTCTAAGTTTGAACTGAATTTATAAAATTTGACTGAACACATCTTGGCCTCAGCCTGGCTTTCTCTCTGGGGCAGACATCTTGTGGGAGTCCTCACTTTATCCTCAGGGATGCTCGAATTCCAGTTCCAAGTCCACCCAGTCTTCTGTATTCACTGTTCTTTCAACTGAGCAGGAACAGCAGTGCTGACTATTAGATGGAATCCGGGCTGAAGCGGCCATTCCATCCCCTGTCTTAGGTTTCTTTACATGTACGTGTGTGTGTGCTAGTCGTTGGAGTCGTGTCCGATCCAACTCTTTGCAACCCTATGAACCGTAGCCCACCAGGCCCCTCTGTCCATGGGATTTCCCAGGCAAGACTACTGGAGTGGGCTTCCATGCCCTACTCCAGGGGATCTTCCCCACCCAGGGACTGAGCCTGCATTTCTTACATCTTCTGCATTGACAGGCAGGTTCTTTAGCACTCACGCCACCTGGGATGCCCCTTACAGGTGTATATCCATGTAAATCTTTGGGGGCAGATATTAAAGGAGCTAATTTTCAACAACTACTATATGAATACTATTTAGAGATTCACACGTACCTAGCACCTGTAACAACCTGGTGAAATTTTACCGTACATTCAAGTTCACATAATCTTCACCACAACACATGTGATAAGCATTGCCTGCCCATGTTGTGGACAGAGAAACTGAGGGACAGGGAGAGTAGCCAGCTTGCCCCAGTGAAGCAACTTGCCCCATCATGGCTTGGAAGGAAGCTGTCTGTCTCACAAGCTGAAATGTGAAATATAAAGCACGCACCTGAGCCCAGGACCCCAGCAGCCTGTGGGCCTGCAGCCTTGCATGCCTCCCTGGGCCATCTGAGCTGGATGGCAGCCTTATATCCAAGTGTAGGTCAAAGACACACAGGGCCAGCGCCTGGCAGCTTCTACGAGGATGACTATCGGTGGCCGTGCTTTTCTGTGAATCTGCATGATTTACTTCAGTGTTCACCAGAATCAAAGGCGATGAGAACTAGGATGAGGACCACTTCCCTACACGTTCAAGTCTTTGACCACAGAATCAATATGGCCACCTACTGTGGGGGTCAGTATGCTTATCACAGCTACTGGTCACTCAGCTCCTACTGCACCCTGGCTTCTATTACGGAGGTCATGACTACATACTGCACACAGGAAGTTGGGTGCCAGCACCTCTGTATTGCAGAGGAAAAAGGGAAGTCCCTCACTGCCAGTTCTCCTGCGGGCCAACTGGTCTACCAGACATGACGACATGGGCTCTCATGCATTTAATATTATCGTATCTTTCTAACAAAGAAGCACCTTTTCCGTGAGGGCATTTTATGGGCTCTGCCACAGGAACAGTCACTGAAATTG
>ML661340.1:13178804-13376304 GCA_007570785.1 Antilocapra americana | reverse complement strand
CGTCCAGACCTGACTTCCTCACTTGAACGGAGGACTACGGCCCGCTCCCGGCGCCTCACTCACCCAGGTCAACCTGGCACACACAGAGCCCCCCTGCTCCACGGCCTCAGGGCACCTGCCTCCGCAGTGCCCTTCAGAAGACCAGAATGTGTTTCATGTGAAGATTTTGGGGGTCGGAGGGCTTTCTCCTCCATCACTCACTTTCATCCCACAACACCGTTAGGGCACGTGGAGCAGATGTCCGTCATTCCCAGGTGAGGACAGGGTGGCCTGGGGGAGGGCCAGCTGGCCCTCAGTCTCATGGTCAGCCCAGGGCAGGATTAGCCTTGGCAACTATCCTGTACTTGCTCAGCTCTGATCTCTTTGTTTGGTTTTATCTAATTCAGATGTCAATCGGAGTTTACATTTAGACACAAAGTTTGGTATAGTCAAAGCTGTGGTTTTTCCAGTAGTCATGTATGGATGTAAGAGTTGGACTATAAAGAAGGCTGAATGCTGAAGAATTGATGCTTTTGAACTGTGGTGTTACAGAAGACTCTTGAGAGTTCCATGGACTCTCCCAAGTGTCTCTCCCATCAGGAAGCTTCCGTAAGCCTCTTATTCTTTATTTATTAGAGGGCAGACAGAATGAAAACCACAATCACAGAAAACAAGCCAAACTGATCACATGGACCACAACCTTGTTGAACTCAGTGAAACTAGGAGCCCTGCCGTGTAGGGGCACCCAAGACAGACGGGTCACGGTGGAGAGTTCTGACAAAGCATGGTCCACTGGGGAAGGGAGCGGCAAACCAGTTCAGTGTTCTTGCCTTGAGAACCCCGTGAAGAGTATGAAAAGGCAAAAAATAGGACACTGAAAGATGGACTCCCCAGGTCAGTAGCTGCCCAATACACTACTTTAGAAGAGTGAAGAAATAACCCCAGGAAGAATGAAGAGACGGAGCCCAAGCAAAACCAACTCCCAGTTGTGGTTGTGACCGGTGATGGAAGTAAAGTCCGATGCTGCAAGACAGCATTGCACAGGAACCTGGAATGTTAGGTCCATGAACAAGGTAAACTAGAAGAGATAAAACAGGAGATGGCAAGGGTAAGCATTAACATTTTAGGAAGCAGTGAACTAAAATGGGTGGGAATAGGCAAATTTTATTCAGATGACCATTATTACTTACTGCTGTGGGCAAGAATTCTCTACAAGAAAGAGAATATCCCTTATACTCAACCAAAGAGTCCAAAATGCAGTACTTGGGTACAACCTCAAAAATGACAGAATGATCTCTGTTTGTTTCCAAAGCAAACCATTCAATATCACAGTAATCCAAGTCTATGCCCCAAGCACTAATGACAAAGAAGCTGAAGTTGAACAGTTCTATGATGACCTACAAGACCTTCTAGATCTAAGACCAAAAAAAAAGATGTCCTTTTCATCCTAGGGGACTGGAAGGCAAAAGTACGAAGTCAAGAGATAGGTGGAGTAGCAAGCAAGTTTGGCCTTAAGAGCACAGAATGGAGCAAGGTGAAGGCTAGCGGAGTTCTGCCAAGAGAATGCACTGCTCAGAGCAAACACCCTCCTCCAACAACACAGGAAAGGACTCTACACGTGGAGTCACCAGGTGGTCAAGGCCAAAATCAGACTGATTATATTCTTTGCAGCCAAGATGGAGAAGCTCTATTCAGTCAGCAAATATGACCAGGAGCTGACTTGTGGCTCAGATCATGAACTCCTTATTGCCATATTCAGACTGAAATTGAAGAAAGTAGGGAAAACCACTAGACCATTCAGTTATGACCTAAATCAAATCCCTTATCATTATACAGTGGAAGTGACAAATATATTCAAGGAACTAGATCTCAGACTAGATCTGATAGACAGAGTGCCTGAAGAACTATGGACAGAGGTCCATAACATTATACAGGAGGCAGTGATCAAGACCATCCTCCCTCCAAAAAAAAGTGCAAAAAAACCCCCAAGACGGTTGTGTGAGGAGGCCTTACAAATAGCTGAGAAAAGAAGAGATGTTAAATACAAAGGAGAAAAGGAAAGATTAACCCATTTGAATGCGGAGTTCCAAAGAACAGCAAGGAGAGATAAGAAAGCCTTCCTCAATGAATGATGCCAATAAATAGAGGAAAACAATAGAATGGGAAAGACTAGAGATCTCTTCAAGAAAATTAGAGCTACTAAGGGAACAATTTATGAAAAGATGGGCTCAATAAAGAGGTGGCAGAAATACACAGAAGAACTGTACAAAAAGATCTTCATGACCCAGAAAACCATGATGGTGTGATCACTCACCTTGAGCCAGACATCCTGGAATGTGATGTCAAGTGGACCTTAGGAAGCATCACTACAAACAAAGCCAGTGGAGGTGATGGAATTCGATCTGAGCTATTGCAAATCCTAAAGATGATGCTGTGAAAGTGCTGCACTCAATATGCCAGTGAATTCGGAAAGCTCAGCAGTAGCCACAGGGCTGGAAAATGTCAGTTTTCATTTCAACCCCAAAGAAAGGCAATGCCAAAAATGTCAAACTACCACACAATTGCACTTATCTCATATGCTAGTAAAGTAATGCTCAAATTCTCCAAGCCAGGCTTCAACAGCACATGAACCGCAAACTTTCAGATGTTCAAGCTGTATTTAGAACAGGCAGAAAAACCAGAGATCAAATTGCCAACATCTGTTGGATCATAGAAAAAGCAAGAGAGTTCCAGGAAAACATCTACTTCTGCTTTATTGACTATGCCAAGGCCTTTGACTCTGTGGTCACAGCAAACTGTGTAAAAGTCTTTAAGAGTTGGGAAAACCAGACCAACTTACCTGCCTCCTGAGAAATCTGCATGCAGGTCAAGAAGCAACACTTAGACCCTGACATGGAACAAAGGACTGGTTTCAAATTAGGAAAGGACGATGTCAAGGCTGTATATTGTTACCCTCTTTATTTAACTTATATGCAGAGTACATCATGCGAAATGCTGGGCTGGAAGAAGCACAAGCTGGAATCAAGATTGCCAGAAGAAATATCAATAACCTCAGATATGCAGATGACACCACCCTTATGGCAGAAAGCAAAGAGGAACTAAAGAGCCTCTTGATGAAAGTAAAAGAGGAGAGTAAAAAAGCTGACCTAAATCTTAATATTCAAAAAACTAAGATCATGGCATCCGGTCCCATCACTTCATGGCAATTAGATGGGGAAACAGTGGAAACAGTGACAGACTTTATTTTCCTGGGCTCCAAATCACTGCAGATGGTGACTGCAGCCGTGACATTAAAAGACCCTTGCCCCTTGGAAGAAAAGCTGTGACCAACCCAGTGAAAAGTGGAAGTCGCTCAGTCGTGTCCAGCTCTTTGTGATCCCACGGACTATAAGGTCCATGAAATTCTCCAGACCAGAATACTGGGGCAGGTAGCCTTTCCCTTCTCCAGGTGATCTTCCCAACCCAGGGATCGAACCCAGTCTCCTGCATTGTAGGCAGATTCTTTATCAACTGAGCTATCAGGGAAACCCTATGACCAAACTAGACAGCATATTTAAAAAGCAGAGACATTACTTTGCCAACAAAACTCCATCTAGTCAAGGTTATGGTTTTTCCAGTGGTCATGTATGCATGTGCGAGTTGGACTATAAAGAAAGCTGAGTGGTGAAGAATTGGTGCTTTTGAACTGTGGTGTTGGAGAAGACTCTTGAGAGTCCCTTGGACTGCCAGGAGGTCCAACTAGCCTGCCTCCCCACATGGTCTTCCCTGCATCTCCTTCTTAGGGGCCTTTGATTTCAAAGCCATCTCTGCTCATCAAAGAAGGAGGGAGGTGGGGCGTGGCTCAGAGCAGTTAACGGCTGGGGACCCTCTGAATCATGAGACCCTCCCCCCATATTCCCAGATCTCACGTGTTCCCCTTTAGTTTCTCCAGTAGAAGAGTAAGACGGTTAAAGTACATTCTGGGGAAAAAGAGGCGCACAGATGTGTCCCATCCATTGTCCCTCACATGTTCTATCTTCATTCCTGGAGAGTCTGCGCAACAGAAAGGACAGCACCCGCGGTAAGCCAGGCCATCATCAACAGCCTCACCACGATCCTGCTTCATCCTCCCAGCTGAGAGAGTTCGAATATAAACAGCACGGGAAAGTCCATTAGAATAATTTACTATTCACCATGAATTATAAATGACATGATGTACTGTTCACACATGTCTAATTTAAACTTAAAATTTTGCCCTGTAAATTGGTTATTGAATGTTAAAGACACAGCCGTTTTTCCTGGGGCCAGAGTCGGGGTTCGGCCAGGATTTCACCTCCTATTTGGCCATCAGGGCAGGGTGAGGGCGTGCTAGCAGGCCAGGAGCCCCTGGATGCCCACGCCGTCAGCCTGCTGGTGGATGGCCGAGGGGACTTCAGGCCATATTTCCTCCCTGAATCCAAATTAGTCTCGCAGCTGGAGAGGCCTCAGCGGCTGATAATGGCCTAACAACCTCCAGCACTAACAGATATGACCTCGGCTGCAGTGATGGGAATGCCAAATTCAGCGCCTCCTCTCCAGGCAGAGCTGGGCAAGCAAACGCCGCCACGGGAGCTGGGAGCCACCTTGAAGAGGGAAATGTCCTAAAGTGAAAGGAGTGAGACAGGCCAGCCTCCAGTGGGGTACACAGCGCCCTCTTTGAGACACAGTAGCTGATACCCCTCCAGGGCCCAGTAAAAAAAAATTAAGTTTATGGGAATGCTGAAAATGATGGTGGACTTCGCCATGCAGGTTATTCATTAAAGGAGGATTTATGAAAGAATTATGCTTCCCTAGTGACTCAGATAGTAAAGAATCTGCCTGCAATGCTGGAAAACTGGGTTTGATCCCTGGCTTGGGAAGATCCCCCTGGAGAAGGGAATGTCTACCCACTCCAGTATTCTTGCCTGGAGAACCCCATGGACAGAGGAGCCTGGTGGGCTACAGTCCATGGGGGTCTCCAAGAGTCCGACATGACTGAGTGACTAACACTTTCACTTTTATGAAAAAGTAGATACATCTATACGAATAAGAGTTACTTTGCTGTACATCTGAAATTAACACAACACTGTGAATTGACTATGTGCTGTGCTGTGCTTGGTCGCTCAGTCATGTCCAGCTGCCTGCGACCCCATGGACCGTAGCCTGCCAGGCTCCTCTGTCCATAGGATCCTCCAGGCAAGAAGAGTGGGTTGCCATGCCCTCCTCCAGGGAATCTTCTCAACCCAGGGATTGAACCCAGGTCTCCTGCATTGCAGGTGGATTAGCCAGTATAAAATAAAAAGTTAAAAATAAATAAATAAAAGAGGAATTGTACTTCTGTTTAAACCAATCACCTCATCGATGTGGTTCAAGCCAGTCACCCCCTCTGAGCTCCTCTGATGTGCCAGGAAAGACACAGACCGGGGGTGGGAGCTCCTGGCAGAGACGCCTCCCCCGTCCCCCTCTGAGGATCTGCAGCATCAGGGTGCTCCCTTTCTGTGCTGTTTGTGGAAAAGGCTCTCTTTACCTGAAGTTCACACGGCCGTGGGTCTCCAGACCCCATCAGTAGACAAGGGCTGTCTACCCGGCACACCAGGCTGGGAACACAGAGGGCCTCGCGAGGAGCTCTGCCCCAGCCAGAGAAGGACATGGCCACCTGGACGCTGGCGCCGGGTAGTGGACAGAGGACCCCTCCACATGGGCATGGTTGGACGACCGCAGCCCTGCCCCTCGCCCACTGCAAAGTCTTCCACTCTGGGCTCACAGGAGCCCTTCCTTCCTCTAAGGAAACAGTGATTCTAGGTCCACTTCAGCTTCATGAGACAACAGATACTCCTGTCTTAGACAAGTCAGCAGAGGGGCAAACCGATGCGTGTGGAGCCACCAGTCACTGAGGTCTGAGCGGAGACTCTGGAAAGTGAGGGCCCCTCCCAGCCCGTCTGCCTTGTGAGACCACGTGACCCGCCCAGGCAGGGCCGACCGAGTGATCTTCAGAACCTTAGGCTCCAAAACCCACACTGATGGAGAAGTCACGTCTAATGCTGGACAGTGGTAATGCTTTGGGAAACAAAATGATCAGAGAAGAAATTAATAGTGCTTTTGCATATATTTCTGTTTTCAAAGGCAGCTCTAATGGTTTCTGCATAGAGCAATAATATTTACACATAAAAGATCTACCGATTTTAATTTCATCATAAAAGACATATGACTGCAAAAGGCATTTGAGAAATGCAAACATATTTGACTCAAAAAGAATGGACAAACGCAGCAGCGTGTGGGGCCAGCACGCAGCCGGGGAGCAGAGATGCTGTCGGGATGGACATAGGGCAGCCAATGCCTCTGTCGGAGGTAGGCACACCCGCGTGCAACACACGCGCACACACTTACACACTCAGACACACACAGGAGGAGAGTCTAACAGCTCGCCGACGCCCCGTTATGCTCCCAGAATGAGGGGCCAAAGGCCGATCACAACACACAGGGACGGGTCTTACTGGCCTTCTCCACCTTCTTAAAAAGTGATGATTTCAATCTGCGTTGATTTCAACTGATCATGATCACAGAGACACTTCTCTGTCTCCAAAGCCACGTGAAAGGCTGGGGAATGCTCAGCGGGGCCCCTGTCCCCACCATGAGCCTTGATCCACACGCACAGTGGCCATGGATGCACTGATGATTTTCTTAAAGGTACTGTTGGATGTGCACCTTCCACTCCTTTTGGTAGGACTCTGGGATGTCATCAAACACACATCAAAAACTAGCCGAGTGTGTTTAAGTGTGAACCCTAATCTGAGGCACCTGAGACTCTCTCACAGGGATGGCTGCAGAGTGCGATCAGACAGTGGGAAGCGCTCTCTAGTGTGAGAACCCACTAACCTCCACGAAGCATTGCTCGTTCATTTGCCCATTGTAAGATGCCACTCACGGCACGGGACTTCTCAGTGTCTGACATTTCCGGCCTCACTATCAGCGGCCTTCTCTTGACCATGGGGAGAACCCCCTGCCCATCACAGCAGGCTGGCAGCCTCTGCTCCACCTGGTGAAACGCACACCCACCAGGCGGGGTTCCGCAGATGTCACCCAGGTGTCCCAGGATCTCCTTCTTTCAAGACAGACAAGTACATTCCGTGTCATTTTCATGAATATCAGTCTTTATCTCCTCCAAATCTTTTATCCAAGTAAATACCGGCACAGTTTACACTTAACGATTTTTCCGATAATAAAATCATCTGATTTTATTTTCACGTGGATGTGGGAACATCCTTGGTGGCTCAGATGGTAAAGACTCTGCCTGCCAGTGTGGGAGACTTGGTTTCGATCCCCAGGAAGGGAAGATGCTCCCGGAGGAGGTTATGGCAACCCACTCCAGGATTCTTGCCTAGAGAATCCCAGGGACAGAGGAGCCTGGCAGGCTGCAGTTCATGGGGTCGCAAAGAAATGGGCACGACTGAGAGACTAAGCCACTTATCAGTGTACCAGATCTTCACTGCAGCTCTTCAGAGCTGTGTGTGGCTTGTGGGAATGAAATGAGAATTTTGGAAACTAACATTTTCTTTTATTCTGTTTGCCAAAAGCTGCACATCTTTCAGTAGCAGGACGGCAGTGCGTCTGAGGGATGAGGGTACATACATGCATTCTGGTGAGCACGGTCCTTTTTCTCCCTCTGTGTCTCTTTAAGGAATCCTACTGATCCCTTTTCTCAAAGTCTTTCTATGAGCTATGCCAGTGACCCTTTGTCCAAAATTTCAGTGTCCTCTCAAGGAGACCAAACCAGTGAATCCTAAAGGAAACCAACGTTGAATATTCATTGGAAGGGCTGGTGCTCAAGCTGAAGCTCCAATCCTTTGGGCACCTGATGCTGAGATCCAACTCATTGGAAAAGACCCTGATGCTGGGCAAGATTGAGGGCAAAAGGAGAAGGAGATGGCAGAGGATAAGATAGTTGGATGGCATCACTGACTCAATGTACATGAGTTTGAGCAAACTCCGGGAGATGGTGAAGGACAGGGAAGCCTGGCATGCTGCAGTCCATGGGGTCACAAGGAGTCAAGGTCACAAGAGTCGGAAACAGCTTAGAGACTGAACAACAGCAATTCCTGTGAGAGGCAGGATAGACCCCAGCACAAATCCTGGCTTCCCCACCTGACACAATCCCCTCAATCCAGCTTCCAAGCATCACCTGGTCACCCCCGAGCCATGAAGCTTCAAGCCTGCTTTCTAGCCCTAGGCTCACAGTGACCATGCAAGTCACCACCAGGCAGACTTTCTGCACGGAGTCCTAAGCTCCCTATTACTGGTTGTCACTACTTGAGGGTCTGGAAACTTCCATGCTGGTTCTTGAGGCCAGGCCTTTGCTCTGTAGGTATTCACGAGCAAAATGGACCCCAGTCTCCTCACATTCAGGTGGCACACAGCATCCTCTGGGTGTGGGCGGGTTGAGGCAGCCTTTTCAGGGTGGGTGTGAGTAGCTTGGGGCTCTTTTTCAGGACTGCAGCCCCACATGGGGGATACAGACAGAAAACAGGCAGACAGACAGTGCGGTGATTAGGGGGGTGACACGGAGATATAAAACATATGGAGAGCAGTTCCGTAGTCAGCGCCTTAGAGGTCCTCGGGACCATGGAATTCATGATGCTGGCTGCATTAATTATGGAGGCCCTTGCGTTTACTCTGCACTTTTAAATATTGCATATGGAATGCACGCTTCTATAAGGCTGATTCTGAGTGACACTTTCAGAGTGGTTTTATTAAATAGCAAGCCGTATTTGAAGAAGAAGTAATTTGTAGCAAAGAACACAAACCTGTAGGCAAATTGATTTCACTGCATTTTGAGCACGTGGCACTGACTTTAAGATACAGTAGACAACAGACATGGTTAGAAGAAGCACGCATCTGTTTGAGGTGGACATCACATGATGACAAAATATTTTCTATTGGATGGAGGAAATGGGAAATCGAGTCTCCCCACAAATGGAAGCATCATCCCACCACCTAGTGAAGCTCGGGCTTCAGACAAGGACCCCCACCTCTTTGAGCCGGACAGCTGAAGACCGCGGCCATGGCCAAGGCTGGTGAGAGAGACCGCGTTTTAACTGCCAATGCATCGTTAATCCACATGCCTAAAGTCCTAGTCTGCTTGGTTCTTGAGAAGCCGCCTGGCAACTTTTTGCTGGTTCTCAGAGGCAGAGGCAGCCGTGGCTCCAGAATCACAGAGCTGTGGGAGAGAGGACTCCGACTCACAGGCGCCCAGCTCCTCCCGCAGCAGCTGCAGGAGCACTGCCTTCAGCCAACTGTCCCAGTCCTCTCTGCAACTTCATGTCAGAAGCCTTGGCCCAGTGCTGGACCACCAGCCCCATCTCATGTGAGGCTGAGAAAGCAGATGGCTTTGACCCCTGCGGGGAGACGAGCAAATGTGGGGAAGGTTGACATGGCCCTGCCTTCCTTGCATGCTGGCTTCTCCCCCGTGGTTAACCACGCTCTCCCATGGTTAATCCACTCTCTAGTAATTAATCCACTCTACTGCAGGGAACTTGGCCTCCTAAGAATTAATATGGTCTCCAGGGATCAACCTGCCCTCAGTCTAACCATCCTTGCACTTGACTTTACAGTCAGATATCACCGTTTCTGGATTGCTCCAGATACACATTCTTCTGCTGCTGTTGTATCAGGCATATTCTTTCTACAGAAGGAGCACCATTTTTTGGCTCTTATAAACTACATAGTGAGCCCAGGTCCAAAGTGAGCCAACCAGCGCCCAGGAGAGAATCACGAACAAGGGCCTCCTTTTCAACACTCAGAACAGTCTTCATGCAGGCACTGACCTCAGGAGACACGTAAGGACGCAGTGAAGGCACGAGGCAATGATGATGATAGCTGTACATTAAGAAGACTCGCACATGGACCATAACTGCGTGAACACTAATTCAGTGATCCAACAGTTGTCCTATTACTGGTGTGTCAGGATCCACACCGATACATATGGAGGTGAGTGCCCTCCTGGACTTGGCATATTCCACACGGGGTATCTGTGCTGGGCTCCTCGGCTGGTCCCAGCACAAGAGGACACGGTTTTGACCCCTGATGTTCTTTGGCTGGAGACGGCGAGGCAAAGGGGAGAAGACAACACGAACCGATGCTAAGAGCATGGTCGTCCAGACTGGTTACTACGAGGGTCTGATAAGGTCGCCTGTGACCACAGCCGGTGCAGGGAAGGTGACGCATCACATCGCGTGACTCCTCAAGGGAGTTCTAGATTGCGCTGAGCCCGCTAGTTTTAAGAAAACATAAAGTTATCTAAAAATGTGGGAGGAGCTTCCTCCAATGGGCCCATTCTTGTTCACACTTTGATGCTTAGGTCCAGATAGGGTTGGCCTGAGAAGGCAATACACGTGGGGCTCCCCTTCCTCTGCCTGAGTGAGTGAGGTCCTCCCACAGACAAGGCCATGCCAGGCAAGGCACCCCCAGCATGAGAGCGAATGGTTTACAGAAGAGCTTGTCAAGATGAGCCACTGGCAGGTGATGGGATGAGCACCCCATGGCCACTCAGAAAAGAGCAGGAAGGAAGCAGGGGAGAGCGGGTGCTCTGACCCCTCCCCATTGCCTGCTCTGCTCACTGTACCTAAAACCGTTCCAGGGTAAGAGGCCCCCACCTCCTTCAGCACATTCCAGGCAGGCAAGGCACCCGATTTCAAAGCCCCCAGCAGTTGCAGGAAAGAGGAGCTGACTGATAGACGGGATCAGAAATGCAGAAATATTATTAATGACCCCGCTCTCTACAGCGGCTGCATTCACACCTTGAAGAGTTCAAATTAACGTTTTGGTTCTCAATGTTATTTGAGACAAAGCTGCAAAAACAAAGGAGAAAAGTCGGAGGACACAAAAGAACACAAAGTCTTTTGAAATAATAAGTCAGACCTGAAGAATTACAGAGGGAGCTAGAAAATCCCCAAGTGGGAGCCGGGGAAAAGCTAAGATGAGCAGCAGACACTGTAACCAAGGAGCTATTGATCAGTACAGGAACACCAGGAATGTTGCTCTGTTAGCTGAGCTCTCATTTCTTTCTCAGGAGGGTTAGCATATTTTGCATAGAAGTAATTAAATTAAGAAAATGGTTCAACGGTACCACCTGGATTTAGTCCATGCTCTGACAAAAATTCTCTCCTTCTATTTGTAATCAATTAACACAGGCAGTCTCTCATTTTTCAAAGTGACTGAACAATTACCCATTTCCCATTTTGAATAACAGCCATTAGTATGAGATTCAACCACATGAACTGGCTTACATTCGGCCCTTTGACCCATGAAAAAATGGTGGTTTCCAATGGCTCAAATAAATACAGAGTTGGCTGCCTTCTCTAGTAAGGAAATCCACATCCTGGCCAAAGATTCCGCACTTTTACAGATAACCTTTTCCTGCAAAAATTTAGCCACTTCCAAGCCAAAATCCCAGAAGTTGAGCCACTTGTGAAGCTTTCACAAAACCGCTTCTCCAACATAGTCGGCAAAAGCCAAGGGGAGATTAGAAGTCAGTGGGTGTCAGAAAATGCAGAGAGTAGAAAAAATGAAGTCTCCAGTAAACTGGGTGAGAAGTACATTCCTTTTGATTGTTGTCTCTTGCTTTTTAATGTTCTCAGCAAACGTCTGTATCTTTCAGAGTCTCTCAAGGATTTTTAGATAAAAAGAGAGGTTTTATCTTTGCATGTCTATAAGCAGAGGAAAACTCCAGAGACCGAAACCTACAGGCAATTCAAATAAACTAAATCCGATCAAGGTAATATCAATGCCAGAATTAGAAGAAAACCCAGAGAGAATCTCAATAACAACATTAAAACAGCAGGTTTCAACTGGAATCAATAGACAGAATAAACAGAAAAAATTAAGTCACAAAGTGTTAGTAGATAAAAGCTCCTCACTCATTAAAATTCTGTTTGTCTTTGTGTCTTTTTATCAATGTACCTATATATGTGAGTATATCAAAGTTGGTAATGTAAAAGAATGATGAAATAATCTAATTAATTTCCGGTGTCATTTCACATATTTCTTTCAAGTTAGAACTGCAATATTAATAATGGTTTGCAGTTTAATAAAATATCTTTATGTCCTATTAACTCCTATATCAGCTTGTTATAAAAGCCACTTTCTATCAAATAGCTGAACTTCAAAAGAGTTTTGCTTTGATCAGAAAAAGGAAAAAAATCAGGTTCATTCCATTTATACTGAATAACCTCACTCAGTTTCATAGACGGCTGTCTGGAGCCGCTGTTCACTCAGGAAAAATATTCCAATGGGCAAAAAAATTCAAAAATGTAGTGAGGCAACCAGGGCACATGGGAAGCTTACTTTTTAGGAGCAAAGGGAGCCTGGCTGCAGGGAGCCTGGCTCCTGGGAAGAGGGCTCCAAGCACAGGGAAGCACCACTCTCCCCCCGCCAGTGGAGGTGACCAGCTTGCACCACCCAGAGCATCCACCAGTCCTGGCCCAGGTGGTGGAATCTCAGGAACTCGATTCCATCACTGTGTCCTTCTGTCACTAAGACCCGTGAGATAATTTTGCACCCTTGCCAGGGTACACAGCTTGTTCTCTGCCCGCTTTCCTCCATTCCTTTTGACTGTTGACTGTTGTAGTGAGAAGTCACACCCCATCCTCACCCCAGAGGTGCAGTCAGCCATCTTGTTCCAGCTCAGTTCTCAATCACCGGACACATCCTCCCTCTGTGGTCTCTGCTCCTGCCGATGCTTCTGCCAGGCACCAGGCCTGCAACACCTGGGTTATTCACTAAGGATGGAACGGCGGATCCCAGGAGGTAATGTTAATGTCCGGGGTGTCCTCAGTTCTTTCTTTGTAGGATAACAGCTGAAATAGACATTAACTACTAACCAAGGCATTTCATCAAGGCTTTGTTTATTTGGGGTCTCTTCCCAAAGGGGACTTAAAGTGTGCCTGTTTTCTTGGGAATAAGCCCAAGTGGGTCCCTAGGAAGATCAGCATGCGGAGGGTCCACCCACAGGCCCCCAGTCACAGTGCCAGAGGCCAACTCCATCCAGGGAGGGGTGAGCAGCCTGGGGTGCAGATGAGGAGAGCGATCTGGCTTGGAGCCCCTTAGGTGGGGTGAGCTGTGCCCCAAGCTTTCCATCCCTGCCCTTCCCAGCCTGGTGCCTTGCACCCGTGAGGAGCCGCCTCATTGCTTTCTGGAAGAGCGAATGGCAGGTGCAGACAAAGGTCTGGCGGGATCATCTCTGAACAGCTTCTACTAAGCCGGCGCATCCCTGTCTCCCCGCGCTGAGGCGAGGTCCTGCTTTGTGAGCCTGGACGGGAAGCAGAGCTGCCCTTTTATCTGGGCTCTCCTCGTGGCTCACACAGTTAAGAGTTTGCCTGCAATGCAGGAGAGCCCGGTTCCACCCTTGGGTCAGAAGATCCCCTCAAGAAGGGGATAGCAACCCACTCCATATTCTTGCCTGGAGAATCCCGGGACATGACTGGAGTGGCTAACGCTGTCACTTTCTTTGCCCTTTCATCTGAAAAGGAGGCAAGGACATCGGACTCTGTGCCCAAGCAAGGGCTCCTTCTTCTCAGAAGGGGGTGGGAGGCCACCTTCCAGCCCCTGGGGAGAGCTCGCCCTGGCCTGTGGGTCCCTAGTGATAGGAGTGTCCCGGTGACATCCCTGTTCTCCTTGGACTCACAGTGGACACCCCATATTTTAGGCGCAAACACACACTTGCCCTTCTCCTCACTCACAGGCACCCCCATCCCCTGCGTCCAGGTCTCCTGTAGTCCAGGCAGGTAAATGCTTCACCTCCTACAAACAGAAAGGAGTTTGGACCTAATCAGACGAGAGAGGGTGGCAAGAAACCATCCTGCCCTCCCGAGAGGGCGAATCCGGAGGGGGTCACCTTCACCATGGACAGTATGTTCCCAAGAAAAAGCCACTCATGAAAACATCAGTCCAAAAAATGATCCTAGGAAAAAACCAGGCTGTTGAGAATACTTATTGTGGACGGAAGACTTGAGGAAGGTGGGGGGAGCTGTCCTTTATTCTCAAGCTCGCAGACGGTGAAGAATCTGCCAGCAATGCAGGAGACCAGGGTTTGATCAGCGGGCTGGGATGATCCCCTGGAGAAAGGCATGGCTCCCCACTCCAGTATCCTTGCCTTGGAGAATCCCATGGGCAGAAGAGCTCAGCGGGCTACAGTCCATGGGGCCGCAAAGAGTCAGACATGACCCAGTGACTACCTCATAAACACAGGCATGCTCAGTCGCTTCAGTCATGTCCAGCTCTTTGGGACACTACAGACTGCAGCCCACCAGGCTCCTCTGTCCGCGGGATTCTGCAGGCAAGAATACTGGATATCATATTTTAATGGCATTCATACTGAAGCTTGCCTTCAGAGTGCATCTAGCGTGATCAGGATGCTTCACTGCAGGACCTTCAGGCTCTAGGGTTCCAGCTCCAGTCATCTGGGGTGAACTCCCCTCCACCCTTCAGCACCTCCTGCCATGAGCACAGCCTCTGCTCACTGTGGCTGAAACTGGTCCAGATGCATTCAAAGGCCATGTCCACCTGTGTTCAGGAGGAAGTAGGTCATCCGCCGTTCACACAAATTCAGGCCGTGTCTGTGTACCTCTCCACAAACCTTACCTTGGACCCGTCAACAGTAGCATTTCATCCAAGCTGACTCTTTCTGGACGCTTTTCATCCTCTTGCTCTCTTTTAACCCTGCAAAGTCTGTTGAAAGACCTCCAGGAGTTTGGCATGGTTCCTACAAGTCATCTCCAGCACTGATCATATGAGCAAGAAGACACTCGGAGGGCTGAGTAAGAGCTAGAAATAAGAGCAGGGAGAAAAGAGACTTGCTTAATATCTTTATACTGTCAGTTACTTTGGGTATAATTTAAGAAAAATTTTGCATATACTGACTGATTTTTTCCACTTGTGTATGAATTATTTAATGAAATGGAGACACCTTTAGTCTACCACAGAGGTTCCCACATCAAGGTGATTCAGGACCCTAGGGCAAATGTCTGGGGATATTCTGGTTGTCACCCCTGGAGGGGCATACTACTAGCTTCCAGCAGGGCCAATCCATTGTGCGTGCTCAGTCGCTTCGGCCGTCATGTCTGATTCTGCAACCTCATGGACTGCAGCCCACCAGGCTCCTCTGTCCATGGGATTCTCCAGGCAAGAGTACTGGACTGGGTTGCCATTTCCTCCTCCAGGCGATCTTTATGATCCAGGACTCTAACCCTGGTCTCCCACATTGCAGGCAGATTCTTCACCGTTGACTCACTGGGGAAGCCCCAGGCAAACCCGTGGATGCTGCCAAATATCCCATAGTGCACAGGGCGGCCCCACAGAAAGGATCACAAAGGGTACGTGTGGCTTGAGCTGAAGCTGGGAAACACGCCTCCACCAGCTGAAATCCAAGAACTCTAGACCCGAAGCGCAGGGCCCTCTGGGGCCATGCCCCCGGGTCCAGGAGGGGTCGCTCTGCCCTACCAGCACCCCCACTCCCTGAGCGGTTCTTATCCACTCACCCCACGAAACCTGCCTGAAGGTCCAACCCCAGTCTACTCGTGCTCCCCTGAGTCTACACCGAGTCTTCCAAGTGTGGGTGACCATTCACGAGAAAACGCCAGCCTCTTCCATGGGCTCAGTGGCTTCCAGGGGACCCGTGTGTGTCATCATCCTCAACTCCAGAAAGGTGAGCGGGGTGATCGCTAATGTATCCTGGAATTGGATGACGTCAAGGTTTTTAGCAGCCGGATGTGTCAGATCATCGACCTCCACATCCTCATTCCTGAGGCCTGGCAAGATGATGCCACGGTTCTAGGTGACAGGTCTGGCCATCCCGACACCAGGGAGAGTCCACTCCACCTCGTCCGCTGGCCTTCATGGCCAGTTTTAACAAGAACTGACATGAAGCCCTTTGTGAGTCGAGACCGGAACAGCATCTATTCTGCAGTGAGTTTATGTTTCACTGGAAAACATTTGCCTGATTTCTGCTGCATGATGGATGCCTCGGGGAGACTTCAATTTGCTTCCATGAGCAGTGAGACAAAGTTCCAACAATTTGCCCCCAAAGGAAGCCAGTGAGTGAAAGTTGCTCACTCATGTCCGACTCTTTGCGACCCCATGGACCATACAGTCTGTGGAGTTCTCCAGGCCACAATACTGGAGTGGGAGGCCTTTCCCATCTCCAGGGGATCCTCCCAACCCAGGGACTGAACCCAGGTCTCCCGCATTGCAGGCGGATTCTTTACCACTGAGCCGCAAGGGAAGCCTAAAGACTTCATAGAACTCGTGGGAGTTGGGGAACTGGAGAGGCCCTTACCTAAGCATCTCACTAGACCTTCCAGCTCTCCACGAGGACTGGTTTGTGTCTTTGGCCTCAGAGCTCTCCTTCAGCACTTTTCAGCGGTGGGTGAAGTGGGCACTCAGAGCTTGCCATCCACAGCTCAGCCTCCCGGTACGTCTATGCTATCTCCAGCCAGATCGAAGTATCATAACACCGTGGGCCGAGCTCGATGCCAAAGAAAACTCAGCTGGGCTGGGTGTAGCCCCTCTGAGCCAAATTCTGCATGTGACAAAAATTAACTAAAGGAAGTTCTGTCAGAAAGAAAACAGTGGCAAAGTTTTTCAAAACAGGTTTCCCAATGCGGTGGAGATTAAGTGAAATGGATCCTTCATGAGGGAGGGCTTATCTTCTGAGAGATGGTGTGACGACAGAGTTTGGTTCCAGGTTGGGACACGGAGACTACGGCCCTTTGCCTTGAGAGCAGGTCCGCTTGGTGAGGGCTTCCACCAGTGTTGTGAATTTCTGTGCTGTCTGAGCAGGGCCTTTCCTGGGGGCCTCTCAGACGTGTTCAGGGCCATTCATGAGGTGAGAGGAAATCTGGATGAGGAGATGGAAAGGCGCTGCTCTTTTCCTGCCTCTGCAGGCACCCCGGGGGGGAACACCCGGTGCTCTATGCACAGATAGAGCAAAGGAAGATGGGCCAGCCAGAAGTGACTCGGCAGAAAACGGTTGTTATTACAATCTCTCTGAATTGGTTCTCCCTACCAAAAAAAAAAGGCATATTCAATAGTGTATTTTGCAATATACTTTACCCACAATGCTTAGGTGGAGAACACATGGAAATATTTAAATACCGTGCAGTGACCACACGTATGTCTATTTCCCTTCTAACCCATACGCAGAGCTCTCATGGCGTCTGAGCTGATGGTAAAACAATGGCCCAGGTCACAAAGTCATCTCCCTGTGGGACCTGAGCAGAGTCAGGACCACCGCGAGGGGCGGGTGCCCCGTGGGAAGCCCACAGTTGACCAGCACCTCACTTCTCAGGCTTTGTTCGGCTCACTGACTCCTCAGTGTGGGCTCATAAGAGAAACATTTCAAAGTTCTTTAAGCAGCAAGTCTTCAGGGGACTGATTATGGGAGCACCCTGGAGTTCCGGTACAGATTCTTTATGCTAATAAGTCCTCGCCTTTCTCCTAAAGGCAAGTCGCTAATGCAAAGACAGTGTAAGGACTTTGGACTCAGAGAGCCAGGCGTTGCCCATCTCCGCAGCCGGCCATCCAGAAACCAAAGGCAGGAGCAAGGCAGGTCCCTGCCACCGGCTGCTCCCCCAATGCCCAGTCAGTGAGGCTGAGGGCAGGGGCCCTAGTGGAGGCCCTCAGCCCCGCACAAGCCCTGCATGTTACGGGGGTGGCAGCTGTCTCCAGAGCCGGCACAGAGGCAATCCCAAATTCTCCTCTGTTCAGCTGCTGCCCGCCCCAGAACTAGCCTCAAGGGGTGAAAAATGTCGTGTGAATCCAAGAATGAATTTTTATGCCGAGTTTAAGTGACTCGACTTCAACCCTGGGTGCTGGTTTGCGGAGCAGCAGGGAAACCTTCCTGGGGTTCAGAGACCACGCTGCCACCGACGCTTTCCCACATGCTGAACTGGACTATTCACCAAGAGATTCACTGACAACATAGCTGGAAAAAATAAAATTCGTGGTTGATCCAACCACAATCTAGGAACACTTCCCAAACCAAATGTGTTCGGGGACAACTACGTCCCCAAGTCAGAATAAACTTTCTCCCAAATCAGCTTCATCTTCCTGTGAAAAATCCACCTACCTGCTCTGTTCATGCTGGGAATCTTTTTAAGTGAATTGGAAAGTAACGCTTGGGCAGGAGGAAAGTGAGACTAGCGAGGGGGTGGCTGGCCAGCTGGGGGTGCCTCGTTAGTAAAGGGGCTGCTTGTTAGGGTGAAAGGGGCTTCTGCCTGTTTCACTGCTGAACGAATTAGAACCTTATAATTAGATTAAAATGTGTGTATTTTGACTTTAATCTGTTTCTGTATTTGAAGGAAAAGTCCCCAACTCACCAAGCCTGCCTCCTTTCTCCTTTGCTCCCACCTGTTTCCATCTCAGGACCCTGTCTCCAAGTCACAGAGAGTATCCCTTATTGGAGCGCCCAGAGTCCCAGAAAGTTAGACTTGGAAGGGACCTTCATATTAATTGAACCCACATCTCTCTTCTCACCAGTGAGTAGAATGGGACTCAGATGTTTCCAGTGACTCCCCAACTTCTGAGACAGAAACCCCACTCTGGAACTTGGCCAAGTCACAGGGGCCTCACTGTTCTGTGACCTCCAGGCCGTTTCTCCCCTACAGCTTGCTACCTGGCTCTAGACTCTCATCCGTCTCCCTAGTGTACCAGAAAAAAAGCAAAGACAGTGTTAGTTGCTCAGTTGTGTCTGACTCTTTGGGATCCCATGGACTGTAGCCCACCAGGCTCCTCGGTCCATGGGATTCTCCAGGCAAGAACATTGGGGTGGGGTTGCATTGGCCTCCTCCAGGGGGTCATCCCGACTCAGGGACCGAAGACAGAAGTGTTTGTCTATAACAGCGGCAGCATTCCAAGTGATGGGCCCCATGGACTCGACACAAGAAATCGGGCCCTGGAAGAGCTTGTGTGCCCTTCACTCTGGGCTTCCAAGGACAAGGAAGAGGCTTCTCTGGGAGCGATGTCCTCTCCCCTGCTCACCTCTGTGTGAGGATGGGGGCTGAGGGGTAAGCCGGCTCCCCTCAGTCCACGCTGCGTGTTTCGCGGACATGCGTAGTTGTCCTCTCTTCTGGACCGAGCCCTTAACACGTGAGCACGTGAAGCTGTGGCTCAGTGCTGTGGGGCCGCCTCCTTCTGCACCGACGCCCTCCCCGACACGGAGGGCCTCCTCATGGTCAGACCGAGCACAGCAGCATCAGCTCATAGCCAGCTCCTTCCTCCTGGCCCCACTGCCGGGTGGCCTCTTGGCTCCAGGCCTGACGCTCCTGCTCTGGAGGGAATCCCGCTCTGGAGGAAATCCCACTCTAACACCGCCTTTCAGCAGCTTTGGCAATGAGACATAGGCCCTGCAGGGTCCTGAGGAACCTCAGGAGGGTCTTGGCCGGCCCCTGCCACAACATGAGGGGTCAGCCAGCCATAGCGCCCACCGATGAGCCTGCCTCCCAGAGGGCACATGATCAGCACCCCGATGCCCACCCCCCATCACCCACTGCACACCCCTGCCATCACCACCCTCGTCTGGGAAGCATCTCTGACTCCACTCAGAGGGGACCTGGGGGCCTTGTGGTCAGTAGTACACATGCCACACCCAGATCCCTGAACTCGCTGGCCATCAAGACCACAGGAGGTGTTCCCAGGTGTGATCAGAAAAGAGGGATCCAGCCCAGGGCTGGGCACTAATGGGAGGAGGACGAAGGCAGTCTCTCCAGGGATTTTCTGACCTGTGACATGGGCATGGGGGCAGCATCAGAGAGCTGGCCAGGCACTGGCCTCTGGGCCTTAGGGGCACTCACAGCCCTGAGGCCCCCGCGGTGCGTCCAGCCTGGGCAGACCCTTGCGGGTGCCCCCCAGCCCAGAAGGCAGCCCTGTTGACTCCCTGTCTGCTCCTCCCCTGGGTCAGCATGGGACGGGGGGGACGGGGTCCCAGCTCAGAGGGGAAGAAAGCAAAGGGGCACTCAGCACACGGACCCCACAGCCAGTCTCCTGCCCGGACACGCAGACCCCTGGGGGGGACAGGTGCGGGCTCCAGTCCACCCCGGCCTGGTCGAGCGCCTGGCACAGGGTGAGGGGTAGGTGAGCATCCCCAAAGAGCTCGGGAGAGAGGGGAGTGGGGCAGGAAAGACAGGCAAGCGTCACCTCCCTCAGCTGATAAACGCCAATAAATATGCAAATGGCGGTTCTAGACCTGCTCTTCCTACTTTCCAATTCAATTCCAGTAACCCAGGGGGTGGATCTCTATAAATTAGAGTGGAGTGTGACTTGTAAATAGCATCTTTTCTAACATCCCTAAAGCACCGTTGGATCTTCGGTGTTTATAAATCGTTGATGTGTGTGAGTTTATATAACTACTCTGTAGCTAATAAGAGTGATCCTCAGAGCAGTACCAGAATCGGGGTGTGTTTCCGAGCTCCTGAACGTCGCGATCCGGAGTGTGGGGGCCGCAGGCTCTTGCTGGTTGCGCCCCAACCCTTGGGAGCAGAGCGAGTGAGGTCCATAGGGGGTGCAGCCCAAGCGAGGGTCTGCAGGTGTCAGCATCACCCCCACTGCCCCCTCTGCTCTGAATCCCCAGAAAGGTGGACCCTGAGCTGTACTTCCCCACTGCTGGGCACGGGGCTCTGGGCCAGGAATTGAGAGCACTCAAGATCCGGCCCTGCTCAGGGAGGACGGACTGATGGAGAGGGGTGTGCCCACGGCCGGCCAGCACAGACACACATGGGCGGTGGAGACTGCTGGGGCTCCGGAAGGGAGCCAGCCCTGACTCAGGATGAGGGGTGCAGAGCCGGTGGAGGATTCCAGGGGTCACCAGAGGTCACGGAACAGACGTAGACTAAACGGGAATAACCTGGGTGATGGCCAAACCCTCAGCAGGATCACAGGTCACACCTAGGGGTGACCATGCTCTGCAGGCCAGCTCGGGGGAAAGGCTTTGCTTGATGTCCACCTGGGGTCCACCCACCCACAGCCATAAACGGGGAGGGGTCTGACCACCTGGGGTCCACCCACAGCCGTAAATGGGTCTTGCAGGAGACAGGAAGTGGCCCGACCCCGTGGGGAGGTCTCACGTGCCGCTGACCCAGGCAGGAGCCTTCGCAGGCGCTCCTCCCCTGAAGGTCCTGGAGCCGGCCTCCAGCTTCCTCCGAGTGCCTCTGCGGACACCACTCCTCCAGAACCCTGGGAGCAGGCGCTGCCTGACCTGCCTCCCAGAAAAGTCCCAAATCAACACAGGGCCGCTGGTTCCTAAGGCTGCCCGTGGGCTACAAGTCAGAGCCGCCGGGGAGAGGCTTCATGGCGGGGGCCACCCACCCGCACCGCCTGCTCTGCTGGCATGCCAGACTCTTGCAGCACAGGGCGGGAAAGAGAGCTGATGCTTCCAGGACAGGAGCAAACGCAGACACCCGACAGGCACACACACACACACCCATGCCCCCACACACGCCTGCCCAGAGCACACACACAGCACACACACGCGTCTCTTTATCACTTTCCTTACGAATGGGAACACACACTCTGAGAACAGTGTCAGCACCCTAACCATCCCGAGCTTTAAGGATAGCATACTGCGCCCAGGGCAGATTTATTTAAGGGATACAAAAGGGATCTGAGCCCAGAGTGAAAGGTAGATGCTGCGTGGAAACAGTGATAACGTTTTACAAACACCACTGAATTTAAGAGTCTTCTCAGAAACCGTTGAAACGTCAGAAGACAGTTCTTTAATTTAGCATCCATATACCTGCCTCTGTATGTTTATGTGTCCCTGCGTGTGTGTGTGTGTGTGTGTGTGTGTGTGTATGCCTCTGTGTATGTGCATGCGTGTCTGTCCCTATGTATGTGTGCCTCTGTGTGTGTGCCTCTGTGTGTGTGCACGCGTGTCTGCCCGTTTGTACGTGTGTGTGAACGCGTGTCTGTCCCTGTGTGTGTGTGTCCCTGTGTGTGTGTGTGTGTGCCTCTGTGTGTGTTCCTGTGTATCTGTGTCTGTCCCTGTGTGTATGTGTGTGCCTCTGTGTGTGCGCACGCGTGTCTGTCCCTGTGTGTACATGTGTGTGTACACACGTGTCTGTCCCTGTGTGTATGTGTGTGCCTCTGTGTATGCCTGAGCGTGTGTGGCTGTTTGATCAGTGTGTCATCACACATGCAGCCCTGTGCACATAAGTCAGGAAACATCCCACCTGACGAGCCCAGCCCACCATCATCACAGCCCACCCAGGAGAGCACCGCGGCCAGACACTCCCACCCCAGGACAGTGCTGGTGACATGTGTACTTCCTGTGTAAGTAATTCCACCCGCTGCATCCCAAAAGTGTCCTGATTTCATTGATAAATTATGTAATCACCCCACCTAAGACATGAAATAAAAATAAATTTACTGCATTGCCAATAACTGGCCAAACATTTATTTCTGATGTTAAGATATCAGGAAAAATTAAGGAAGTATAAGGAAAAAAAAGATTAGAATTCATAAGAAAGTTCAAGCTCTAAATACATGTGTAAAAATCAGTCTTCTGTTGGCCATCAATAATTAGGTAAAAACACCGTGGATTAAAGATCCCAGCCCCAGTTAATGACAAAACTGCAAAATACAGGCAAATGTCAGAAACATGAAAAAGGATGTTGTTTAGTGGGTAAGTCTTGTCCAACTCTGCAACCCCACGGACTGTAGCCTGCCGGCTCCTCTGTCTATAGGATTTTCCAGGCCAGAATAATGGAGTGCCTTGCCATTTCCTCTTCCAGGGGATCTTCCCAATCCAGGGATCAAACCCAAGTCTCCCTCATTACAGGCAGATTCTTTACCATCTGAGCCACCAGGAACTGTCTTGAACGAAGACAAAGACCACCTAAGTTATTAGGGAGATTTCCGTTTTTCTGGATGAAAACCCTCCATATCAGAAAGTTGTCCAAACTAGTCTATAAATTAGATTTTAGCTTCACACAAAACAGCCTAAATTTACTTGAAAAATTGGTTTTAAACTTCTAGAAGAGCAAAAGCAGAGAATACTCAGGAAAGCTGTGCAGCGTTTATTGTAGCTGAGTCTTGCCCTAAAACCCTTTCCAGGGACAGTCGGTCCTGCAACCCTGTCACTGTCCCATTTTATGGATGAGGAGACGGGGGCCCAGAGGGGTTCCGCCATCCCCCACATCAGCCTGTGAACGTGCTGACAGCCGCACCCCGGAACGTGCTGCCCTGAGCTCGGGCGCTGAGCCCTGGAGCTGCTCACGGAGGGACAGGGTCGTAGGGTCTGTCCCCAGGGCCTGTCCACGCTCCCGTCCACTGCTGCTCTGCAGACACACAGGACCTGCTACCATGATCACGGGGTGCACTGGTTTTCTGGGGCCGCATAAACTGTCGCCTGAAGCTCAGAGCATCGCCGACTGACCTCAGCCAGACTCTGGGCTGCAGTCAGGCTGTGGGCTCTGGGGGCTCTGGTGAGCACACGCTTCCCAGCACTGCCTGGACATGGGCAGGATCAGTCCCCAGTCCTGGGGGCTGCTCCCGGGCTACCCCCACCTGGCCCTCCACGGCAGCCCCAGGGTCCTCCTGAGGCCAGTCCTTCTCCCACTCAAAACTCTGACTGCTGGGCCGCTGACCAGCTGGAGAAGACTCTCGGGCTTTTCGAAGGCTGGTGGCTGAGCTGAGGCCCACCTGCCAACCCTCCTCTCTTCACATGACAACCCAGCCGTGGGACGAAATCCGTCCAGTCTATGGTCCTGGGACCCCAAAAGGGAGCAGTGCTGGGTGTGGTGGGGACAGTCTGGGGATTCTGAGAGCCACGTACCTGAAGGGGTAAATTCCTGCACAAACAAAGACCATGCGCTTACTGCCACATGTCTCCTTGTTGCTCAGTCATGTCCGACTCTCGGCACCCCACGGACTGCAGCACACCAGGCCTCCCTGTCCTTCGGTATCTCCTGGAGTTTGCTCCAACTCATGTCCTTCGGGTCAGTGGGGAGGTCCTCTATCGAAACCAGAAATTGCAGTTGATCCTAGGAGGTTCTGAAGGTTTCTCACCAAGACACCACGTCTGGAGCGGCGCTCTATGCTGCTTATCTCGGTGTCAAAGGAACCGCAACGTCTATGACCCCCCCGCCCCCGTGCCTCCCACGTTGTGAACCAGTTGGGCTGACCACAGACACTCCTGCCTGGATTGGATCCCTTGAGTCAGGGGCCGATCTGGAAAGCAACGGGGCAGGGGGGGGAGTGTGGCCTGGAGCCACCCTGCAGGCTGTTGGTGGGACACCAGAGTCAGCCAGGCAGAAACCTGGGGAGTCCAGGGTGGTTGGAAGCAGTGGGGTGGGGGCGGGGCAGACTTCCTGGGGTGGGTCCTGAACTTGGAACCCCAACAGTTCTGCCTGCACCCGCCCCTCCCCAGGCAGCCTCTGAGTGAGGTCATCTTGGGTACCACCGGCATGACCCCCTCCTCCCAGGCCACTCCTGCTCCCCTCATCCAGCCCTCCACGTCACCCCAGGGTCCTCCTGAGGCCAGTCCTTCTCTGACTCAAAACTCTGACCTCCTGGCCTGGAAGAAGGGGATCCACATCCCAGGGGTGGGTATGTGCTGCAAAGGAAGCCTTCAGAGGGCATCCCAGCCCATCGGCCTCACCGCGTGGAGGTCAGGAGGTTAGGGTGCCCCTGGAACTGCACGCAGACGGTTAGTGTGGAATCGGGTACACTTTCTGTGAGCACAACTGTGTGCATTTCTGTAATGCTTAACTTCCATCGGGGCTTTCAGAAGCTATGACTGTCTCCTCTGACCTCCAGCAGAGAAGAAGATAGACTGTTGTTTTGGAAATAAAGCATCTCTCTAAAGCCAACAGCAGACACTGTCATGGCGCCACCCCGGGGGCATCACCACCCTCGGGTCGGTCTCCAGTCCTGACTCCCACCTCCCCGGGAGCCACGTTCTAGGTTCATGGGGACAGGCAGTAGGGGGAAGAACCCCAGATCTCTCTACTCTGCACCCTGGACGCGCCCCTGCAGAAAGGGAATCACTCCTAGGATCATTCTCCAAGTAAAGAAAGGGGAGTTGGAGACACACCTGCACCCTGGATGGTGCCCCTGCAGAAAAGGAATCACTCCTAGGATCATCCTCCAAGTAAAGAAAGGCGAGTTGGAGGCACAGGGATCTTAGAAAGAAGCTAGTTTGGAGTCCGGGCTCCCTCATCCATATCGACGGCCTGAAGGAACAGCTCGGGCAACCCCAGGCCGCACGTCGGGGACTGTGGTCTCCTGTCTTCTTGGAGGCCTGGCCAGAACAGGCTCCTGCTTCCCTGGACGTGGAATAACTTTGTGTCTGACTTTGTAAAGTGAGCCCAGTCCTGGTCCTCTTGCTTTTTCTCTCAGGCAGTGTTTTTCTTCTAACTGGGGCTTAGGACACCCCCCACCAAAACCCCAGCCAAGACGCCTTGGGCTACGGAGAGGGGCTGCTCCCGGCAACTTGACGGGTTCTCCCGGGAGAAGACGCAGACCTGTGGGTTCATCCAGAGGGGCTCCAGGAAGTGCCTCCCGTCTCAGCGAGGAGAGATTTGAGGTTTATCTGCAGGAGGACTCTGGTATCCTCAAACCATCCAACAGCCGTAACTCAAGATGGCTGGCGTCAACCTGTGCAGGCATGCCAAGTCCCCCCGAATCTCATCGCCGGGGTGTCCCTTGTCCCCAGGCGTCCCTGCTGACGTGTCCCCTGGGGAGCCCCAAACAGGGTGGGTGGGATGGGGAGACACCTCAAGATCAAGCTTTTGTGTTTCTGTCTGACCCCAGTGTGTGTTTGAGGCGGGTGGACATGGTCCAATCCATTTAGCATCCTAAGGAAACCTCCCAGAGATTCCGAGCTACCTGAGCTGCCAGCAGTCAGAGTCCATCCATCACACGAGGCTGCGGCCAGAAGTCTAAGCCAGACTCTGGTATCCTGGGACTCTGGGGTCCCGCGTGCCTGAGATCAGGCCGAGCTTTCCCGCATAAACCCCTGAGGCGCCCATCTGCTTCCTGCTTTCCGGGGTCGGCTCCACCCCACCCTGCCTCCCTTGGGCCCACAGTCCAGGGGCCCAAGTGGTGAGTGGGCTCCGTCCCCTCCCCTGAACGCCTGCCGGTCAAGATGGCAGGTGACCCTCTCCTTGACTCTCAAGACAAATGGCCCCCCCTGTCCGCCGGGGTTGTGCAGTCACAGCTGTTTCCATTTTATCTTGCGTCTGGGATCTCAGCAATGTCGTGTAATTTTCACATTTTCCCAAATTGAGAGGTTTTATTTTCTACTCCTGCTGCACGGCCACATCACAGGAGCAGTCTGGGCTCTCTTGAAAGAGCAGCGTTTTCAAGTTTTGAAAGACAGCTTCCCCTGAAAAGGAGCTCTGCAACCCGTTTTCTGGGTCTAGCACGTTCTGGATACTCTGGCCCACCTCCTCATTAGTCATGTATGTGTTTTCCATGTGACGTGAGGATAAATGGCCTTAATAAATCCCATTGTCCTGAAGAACAATAAGAATAACAGGTTGCTGACACTGGAGCCGTGACAAATCACATTTTTTTTTTTTTATTTTGCCGCATCATGATCATCTCTTTCCTCCCCCCTTCTCTTGATAGACTGTCTCCCTGCAAACCCAGCCAGGGACACTGGGCATCCCCCTTCCCGGGGAGACAGACAGCCTGGGAACCCGTCTTCAGGTGTCAGCAAGCGTGGAGGCAACCATCCCCCGCGGTCAGGGACAGACCCCGATGCTCCAACCACGGGACCCAACAGTTCCAGCCTCACAGCCACCCCCACCCCTCGGTCTCCTTAGCAGAAGAATCTGGAATCCTGGATCTCTGCACCCAAGGTCTGATCCGCTCAATTACCAGAGGCCCAAGCCTGGAAACTAAGCGTTGCTCAAACTCGAGCTACTAGGGGAGCATGGAGGACGTCGGGACAATCTGATAAACTCTGAGGCTCTCTTGGAAGTTCTGGCCCACACGCCCAGATGACGGCTTGCTCCACCAGCGGCCTCAAGAGAAGGTGACTTGTTCCTAAGCTGCCTGTCACACCCTTCACTTGGCTAACGGAGTAGAAGCAAGCAGCCACGAGAAGATGCTGGAAAAATGCTCCATTAGGAAATACACCATGCTCAGCGGCCCAAGTTCTAGACAGGTGGTGGGGAGGAGGACTGCGGTTTGGGCTGAAAGCCTGCAAACGCAGTCACCAGCCTGTCTTCCTGAAGCCACAAGTGAGCGCGACCATGACCTAACGCCTTCCTTCTCCTTGAATCACCCTATCAATTGTTCTGGGGAGTTTGCATCCCCCCAGTGCCCTCGCTCAATCCCCTAAGCAGCCCTCCTGCTCACCTGTCTGATCTGAGCAGGTCCAGGGTCAGTGTTTCCTGGAGAAACTCTCCCCTTTTCATTTACACCAACGCTCACAGACCCCCCAGCCCTCCACCCAGGCCTGGCCCACAATGTCCCCGGGGAGTGCTGGTGACAGGAACAGCCCTCTGAGGACCCTCTAAGGGTCCTGAGGGTCCGTCTTACTCCTCACACCCACTGACCCAGCAGAGCAGGACCCTGCACTTGGCCCCCTTCATGGGAGGGAGCAGCTGTGCTCTCTCTTTGGAGGCAGGAAGAGGTCAGGGCAGAGTTGGGACATCCGGGCCCCCCCTGAGTGGCCTGGAGGCTATCTGAGGGGTGCTGGGCAAACCCTGCATCTCCTCTGGGCTCCGAAGGTAATTGTCCAGGAAGGTAGACCCCTCCTGGAGTGGCCGGGATGCCCTGGGGGAGGAGACACGGCACACAGGACACCAGGCTGCTGGCCACCCCTTCCTCCCCATCAGACCTGCTGGCCGCCCGCCTTTCCCCTCTGACCACCCCTTCCCCACACCCAGACCCGTCCGCTGGCCACCCCACCATCTCATCCATCCGGGATGTCTGCCCCTCCTCCCCGACGTTTTGCATTTGTTCCAGTTTGGAGAGGACCTGAGCTTCAAAGTCAAGGGCTAAGGGTCTGGGAGTCTTCTCCTGGAATTTCTCTGTGCCCCACCTCACTCCACACCCAGTCTGGTGTCTGCATCTCAGGCCTGTGACATCCACCACCACGGCCAGCTTCGGGGCTGTGGCCTTCAGTTTCCCAGGGGAACCCTCCCTCAGAGGGCCTCACACGTGGTTTAATGCCAATCTGTTGCCATCTTGAAATTCTTAGTAATTTTTGAACCAAGGTCCCCAGAATTTTAGTTTCCCCTGAGCCCTGTGAATGATGTAGGTGGCCCTACTCACCCCAAACACAGTCCCCAAAGGATGCTGTGGTGTCTTTTGTCTGGAAAACTGGGTGCCATTATTTGGGGGAAAAGGGAGACTTTGGGGGATTAAGAGTGCATAACCCCAGAATATTCCTCGAGAGAAGCTCCCACTTGGAGTCACTGCTACAAGCTGCATTGCGTGAGGGCTGGGTTTCTTTGGCATGGCGCCCTGGGTCTTCTTTTTACTGACACCAAGAGTTGAGCACGTGAACCTCTGGACCAGCGCCTACCAGGTCTGGACATTAGCCTCTGTCCCTGGGATGCCAGCGACCACTTGGCAAAAAGAGAGACATCTGAGTTGTGATGAAGAGTCTCTTCTCTAAATACTGGGTCAAAAGCTCAAGTTTCTTGTAAGTATCGTGAAAATCAATTGGTGGGTCCATAAAACCATAATCAGATTCTAGGCCTGTTAATATATGTAGGATTCTTTGAGTCCCTCAAAGTTTGTGATTATTCTGACTGAACAGCACTTGAATGCACATGCTTGCTAAAATCAGCTTCCTGATCTTCTCCACAAAGCACATCACTATGAGAAAGAAAAAAAAGAATGAAAACCAAAGGAAGAAGGGACAGCCTGCATATTCTCGGAGGCAGGAAAACAGGGCCAGGCTGACTTGCATAATATTAGATCAAAAGAGAGAGGTCCAGAGGAAATGTGGCAAACAGCCCTCTGGGCAGAATATAGGTTTCCAGCGACACCTACCTCTCAGGGATCGGGATTTGTTAGTCATTTTAACAGTCGTCAGTCTTAGATTCCCCAGAAGGGTTCAGATGTTGGGAAGGGCGAGCGTTTTGGGGGAAAGGATAAGTCTTTCCTTTGTACTCAACAGGAAGTCTGGAACCGAGAACCGTGATTTAGAAGCTAGAACATACACAGTCCTTCAGGCGTCCCTCTGCCCCACTCGGAGGGTCAGGAACCAGGGGTGGAACGCAGACGGACCTCCAGCCCCCCACGCTCCTCAGGGTTGCCGCAGGAGGATGCCCACATGGGGGGATAGCAAAGGTGCCGGCGGGGTGGAAGGGCACCGTGCTCTGTTCAGGCGGCCTGCCTTACGCTGGCGCTCAGCGCCTTGGGAGCTGGCCCAGGGTCTGCACACACAGCCCAGCCTCCTACGACCCCAGCCCACTTAGCCGGGGCATGTGGCAGCTGGAGAGAAAGCCAGGGTGGGAGGCCTGCAGCTCTTTTCATGCATTTTCCTGGTTGATCATCAGCCAATCTGGAAAGAATCCACCCCTGTGTTCACAAGAGTACTAAGAAAACAACCCGTTATTCTGACTTAGAGGAGACGCGAATGCATAACTTAACTATTCACAGGGCATTCAGACCCTCCGATCCAGGAAATGGACTGGTGGGTCCCCCTCGGATCAGTGGCCGATGCACAATCAGCTTTGATAGTTTAAGCACTTGGGGATTCCCCCCGGGGAACTGACAGACATAGTGAGTTTCAAAAGGACAGGCTTCCAACTAGCAAGAGAATGTTTAACAGCATGAAGGGGAAAGTTTTTTTTTTTAACTTAGGGAAATAGAGAGTCCACTTGCAGGCTCCATAGAAACGCTGCAGCTTTGCAGGAGACACCCAGAGAGGTTGAAATGCAAACCCCAGCAGGCGGGGGAAGAAAGCCAACCCTTGTGAGCAGGAGAGGAAGCTGCTTGGCCCCCCAGAGCAAGTCCTGTTTAAGGAAAATCCTAGCGCTGAGGGAAAGCTCAGGGCAAAAGCAGAAAAGGACAAGGGGTCAACAGAGGATGAAGCTGGATGGTATCACCGACTCGATGCACTTGAGTTTGAACAACTCCAGGAGTTGGTGAAAGACAGGGAAGCCTGGCGTGTTGCAGTTCATGGGGCCATAAAGAGTTGGACATGACTTGTTGACTGAACAACAACAGCCAAACATAGCGCGGAGTCTCACTGGCCTCAAATGAGAGGGCGAAATGGCAGCGACAAAGAGAGGGAGATGAAACGGTTTAGTACAAGAGCCCAGAATGGCAGGTGAGACCAGAAGCCTGGCTTGAGATCCAGGGCCCCTTCTGGTGAACCCAAGGAGGTCAAGCTACATGAGGCCCTTACCTTCCCAGGTGACAGTTGGCCAGGAGCCCAATGAATGAGTGACTGCTCACTCCTGGGCCCCTGAGGGGAAGGATCTGTATCATGACCAAGACCAGGGCCTCCAAGGAAGAGGTTTCAGAGTCAGCGTCCAAAACGAGGGCTGGCCAGGTGAGCTGAGGCAGGTGTGACCGTCTTCAGTTCCCAGTGTGCGGGCGTGGGGGATGAAACCTCAGTGCTGACGTCAGGAGGAGAGAGGGGACCCACGGTGGGTGGCCCCACAAAGCTCACTTCCACGTCAGGGTAACTCCTGAAAGAGCCTATAGAAACCAATAGGGCAGCCAGCGCTCGGCTGGTCATTCACAAAGTGCCGGTTGAAAATGGTCACGATTTAAAACCATGTGGGCAAATTTCAACCAGGATGACATGGCAGTCATCTCCTCAGGGGACCCCAGCTTAGCTGCTGAGCTAAGAGACCCGGAGACAGAAGCATCCACAGCAACCAACCAAGGACACAGCTGTTCCATCTAAAAACACGCTCAGTGATGCCTGGGGCAAGGGGCAGATGAAGAGCCAGGCCTGCAGTGAGCATCAGGCTCAAGAGGCAATGCCGACTTACCACAGCCCATGCGTGACCCAGGCACACTGGCCTTCTCCGGGAACACTGAGCTGCTTACAAACGAACCGTGATTTTCAGCAAGGTCTCTGGCGTCAGTGCACCCAGGTTAAATCCTGGATTCTTCTCAGATTAGCCATGAGACTCTTGGACTTTAAATTAAGGATGAGAAAGAAAATCTCTCGAGAGGCACTGTGGACAAGAAAAGGATAAAAGGGTGAGAAGTGCTTTGTGTGGCTTTGGGGGGAGAGTTAAGCATTCAATAAGGCATGTTAGAGTCTTGTTATTGTTGCTATTATCCAGGCTAGACTACCGCAGTGGGTAACCATTCCCTTCTCCAGGGGCATCTTCCCAACCCAGGGATCCAACCTGGGTCTCCTGCATTCCAGGCAGATTCTAAGCAATCCAGGGGTTAAGACTCCGTACTTCCACCGTAAGGGGCCCAGGTTTGATCCCTGATGAGAGAAGTAAGCTCTTACAGTGCCTCTGCCCCCCGCCCCCAAGAAAAAGATTCACTGGGTGGAGGTGGCTCAGACAGTAAAGAGTTTGCCTGCAACACAGGAGACCCGAATTTGATCCCTGGGTCAGGAAGATTCCCTGGAGAAGGGCATGGCAACCCACTCTAGTTCTTGTCTGGAGAGTCTCATGAACAGAGGAGCCTGGCAGGGCACAGTCCAAGGAGTTGCAAAGAGTCGGACACAGCTGAGCACAGCACAGCACTGGGTTATACTGGGAACCAATAAACAGGCTAGCATCTCATTTGATGTCCTGTTTTACTGACTCATCAGCTCAAACTTCCTTGCCTCCATGCTTCTCCTGAGATTTCCCAGAGCTAAGTCTTTCTACCTGGTAGAATAAGCAACAGGAGAAAAAAAAAATGATGAAATGCTGCTTTTATTAACCAGTGTAGAGCGGAGACATCACTTTGCCAACAAAGGTATGTATAGTCAAAGCTATGGTTTCTCCATAGGTGATAGCTGTGGTTTTTCCAGGGTGATGGACAGGAAGGCCTGGTGTGCTGCAGTCCATGGAGTCAAAAAAGAGTCAGGCGTGACTGAATGACTGAACTGAACTGATGGTTTTTACAGTAGTCATGGATGGATGTGAGAGTTGGATCATAAAGAAGACTGAGCACTGAAGAATCAATGCTTTCCAATTGTGGTGCTGGAGAAGACTTCAAGAGTTCCTGGGACAGTTAGGAGATCAAACCAGTCAATCCTAAAGGAAATCAACCCTGAATATTCCTTGGGAGGACTGATGCTGAAGCTGAAGCTCCAATACTTTGGTCACATGATGCAGTCGGCCCATTGGAAAAGACCCTGATGTTGGGAAAGACAGAAGGCAAAAGGAGAAGGGGGCAGAGGAAGAGATGGTCAGATAGGATCACTGACTCAATGGACATGAGTTTGAGCAAACTCTGGGAGATGGTGAAGGACAGGGAAGCCTGGCGTGCTGCAGTCCTTGGGGTCACAGAGAGCTGGACACAACTGAGGGACTGAACAGCAAGAGCGTATCACTCAAGTCCCAGAACTGGAGCGAAGGCTGTTTTTTGATATCCATTTAAAAATAAAGTTATGGTTCTAAAGAGATATAAGCAACCTGCCCAAGCTCACAGAGTCGGGAAAGAGCAAAAGTAACAGAAAAGCGCTTGGGTCTGGTCCTCTCTGCATCTCCTCCCAGAAAGGCCTGGGACCAGAACAAGCGGAGGCAAAGCATTGATTCTTCAGTGCTCAGTCTTCTTTATGATCCAACTCTCACATCCATCCATGACTACTGTCTGCGTCGTTTTACGGCTAAAGGGACAATCTCTGTGGGCGAAGTCTTGTTTAGCAAATTTAAAGCTGAACTTGCCTCCGCTTGTTCTGGTCTTCTCTCCTAGGAAACCATGTCCCCAGGTAAGAGGAGCTCGAGGAGGACCAAGTGGAGGGGGTTGGGGCTGGGGGAGCTTCTGCAGGACCTCTGAGATCACTCCCAGAAAGCAGGATTAATGTGAATTTCACTTGCCAGCGGTGGCAACGGTGTCGGCCTCCACGGCTGCACCTGCTTGTACGGTTCAAATTAAAACCCGAAACCCAGCAAATCCCACTTCACAATGGCTTTCGTGCTGGAGCCTGTGAATTAAAGGGCTCCCTTGTTTGGGCGGATTATTTCCCCGCCCCTGCCTGCTTCAAAGAACCGCGGGTCTCCCCTCACTCTCTCTTCTATTGATCCTCAATCAGGTGACTTTGTTTTGGATTCCTGTGGAAACAAAGACAAATAGATACATTTTAAGCACTTTCATGTATGGCTTTGTTTCAGTTCAGAATTCTTGCTGTGTTGCTACCTCCTCCTTACAAAGATCACCAGGCAGTTGGGGGAAAATCAGGGAATTACCATAAATTCTCTTGCTAAATACCAACACTTTCAGGCAAATTATCTCAATTGTAAAATACTTCGGCATCCCGAGTAATTATATGCAATTAACACCCCACCGTTGCTTTCCCTTCCCTTGTTAATTTATAACAGAGTACCTGCACTCAGGAAAACGAAAAGATTAGCCAGCAGCGGAAATCAGAGGCATCTCAGCGCCGCCAAAATAAAGCCAAACATTTATCCCACTCATCGGGCACTTCAGATTTCAGGCGAAATTTTCTCATACTCTCCTGCTCTTTAATGAACTATAAAAGAATCTGAAGAGTATTTCCTTGAAGACAGAATGTTCTCAGGCTCTTTGTAAACACACCAGGAGGGTTTCTGCCCTTGCGACTCTCCATTCCAGGGCATGACTCAGGTACCTGGGCTGGAATTCCTGAATTTCCCTTTGGACCACATCGCACTGCTTAAAAAAAGAAAAAATAACTTTATTTTGTATCAGGGTGCAGTGGCTTAACAAACAATGCTGTGACAGTTTCAGGTGAACAGCAAAGGGCCCCAGCCACACATAACGCCTGTGTCCATTCTCCCCCAACTCCTGTCCCACCCAGGCCTCCAGGCAACCCTGAGCAGAGCTCCGTGAAGTGCCCAGCAGGTCCCTGTCATCTGTCCAGTCACACTGCCCTGCTTCTGACCTGCATCCCGTCCTCCAGGGACAGAAGCTGAATCTGCATCTAAACTTCCAATCAGTAAGTCAACCTGCAGCCACCCAGCACCAGGCACCCTGGGAACCTTCCTGGGCCTGGCCCGTGGAGACCCCTCTTCTCCCTACCTCCCACCGCCCTCACCAGCAGTGGCCTGGGGTCCAACTCTCCCTCTGCCAGGGGCCTGCCCTGGGACCCGCAAAAGCGCCGCTTGGGCAGAGCTCCTGCCCCTAGACGGAAAGCCTGAGCTCTGTGTAAGTGACATCAGCATATGCGAGATAAGGGAGCAGCTCTCTCATGAACAGTCATTGCAACCAGCTATACCAGAGGGGGCTTCCCATGGACAGAGGAGCCTGGCTGGCTACAGTCCATGGGGTGGCAGGAGTCGGGATGACCTAGTGACTGAACCACCACAAGCAGTGCAGCGGTAAAGAATCTGCCTGCCAATGCAGGAGACACGAGCTTGACCCCTGCGTTGGGAAGATGCCCTGGAGTAGGAAAGGGCAACCCACTCCAGTATTCTTGCCTAGAAAATTCCATGTGCATAGGAGTCTGGTGGTCTACGGTCCATGGGGTCCCAGACTCCTGAGCACACTTGCATACCGAAAAAGAGAGAGACTTCTTTAACAAAATTGTAAGAACTCAGTCCATGCTTGCTAGGATGCAGGGATGACCAACAGTCCAGATTTCCCAGATGGAGGGCCTCTCATGACGAAGACTTCCAGTGTGGGAAAGCAGAAGCTCCTGGGCAAATCCGACAAGTCGGTCGTCCTCACGTACCTTGCAGTTCAGGTGTCTACATGACTTGATGGCTCGGGTGGCTCAGCTGTGATCCCTGACGGCAGTGACCCACCAGCCCTGGTCTGGCCTGCACCCCGACCACCCTGATCCAGCACCTTAGGAGACCCTAGGGTGCAACCCTGATCCAGACAAGCCCCCGTGTTGTCTCACATCCTCATGCTACCCCACCCAGCCTTTATCAATAAACTAACAGGATCTTCCTTACCAGTCAACTCATCACCAACCTGTGTCCAAGTCTAGCAAAGGGGGAATTCTCCCAGCGTAGCAGAGAAACTCATCTGGGCTGAGCCTGCGTTTCTCGGGAGAAACATGTTAATACTTCCATGAATATCCTTTTCTGCAGTATTTGAGCTTCAGGGTGGGTAGGGGCCTATGGAATGGCTGTTCTGCTTTATTGCAAGCAGGCTTGGGTGCAGGCCACTGCCCATCTTGAGTCCACTCTCCCAGGACACGCATCACTGTTCATGTCCCCAGGCCTTGGGGCTGCCCGTTTCAGAGGGGTGCCTACCACCCCCCTCCAAGGAGCACGTGGGGAGTGTGGCCGCCCCTCCTCGCCCTGAGGGACTGAGCAACCTCAGGGAACCGAGGGGCATTCAAAGCACCCACTCCGCCTGGGCTGCTGCCCGAGGGAAAGGGGAGCGGAGCGCCAGCCCCTCACCCCAGGAGGGCTCACCCCACACCCCACGTCCTTACGGTCGTCCGCTGGAATGTGAGCTCACCAGATTTCCAAAAGCATGCGGGAAGCGTTTCCTCATTGGAAGCCACATCCTGTGGCTTGCCTTTGAGATCCTTGACGTGAGGGCTTGTCAATGTTCTCAAATCGAAGTCGTAATGAAAAAATAAAAACAAAAATCCAAACTGCCCAGACACGAGCCTCAGCCTGACTGCTGCCCACAGTCTGTCTGGAGAAGGACTTCAGAGCCTGGAGCGAGCAGCTCACCCTTCTCCTGCTGACCTGGCACGGTTCTTCAGGATTGGGACTCTCTAAATGGGGCAGCAAATCTCCAAAGGTAAAGTTCTGGTAATTACTGTATTTTAATAATACATAGTAACTTTTCCCACTAAGTTATTTTTACCATGTCTCAAGGACTTCCCTGTAGCTCAAATGGTAAAGAATCTTCCTGCAATTCAGGAGACCAGGGTTTGATCCCTGGGTTGGGAAGATGCCCTGGAGGATGGCATGGCAACCCACTCCAGTATGCTTGCCTGGAGAACCCCATGGACAGAGGAGGCTGGCAGGCTGTGATCTGTGGGGCTGCAAAGCCGGACACAGCTGAGAGACTAACACAAGGCCTGGAGAGGTCACGATCACCAAAACTATCACCAGTGAAGCTGCGCAGCAGAGCCCTTCAGAAACCGGGCATGGAGCTAAGCCCGGGTCATGTCAACACAGCCTGTGTCTTCATTTAAAGTCGAGGCCTGGACGTTTCCGGGTGGCATCAAGACACAGGATGACCCTGAACCCAAGTGGGAGCCGTGCTCTCATCTCTGACTGATGGCTCTGCCCCAGGTTGCGGATGCTCCCAGACTCCAGCCCTACAGAAGTGAGGTGTTAGACCGACAAGCTGGTTGGAGAAGCGAGTTACCAAGAGCTGCTGGGGTCCCGAGAGACACAGGGCCCACGTCTGCGAATGCAGGTGGTCCTTCCCAGCCCAAGCCCTGAGTGTGGCTCTAGAGCATCGCCCCCAGAACTTCTGGCCACCCTGAAAATGCCCTGTACCCATACTGCCCGCTGGACCAGCTGTTAGTCTCGAGTGGTCGCTGAGCGGCTGACGTGTGCCCGGTGAAACTGAGGAACTCCATCGAGGGTTGTGTTGTGTCTGCACTCGGATTCAAGAGCATACTGCACGAGCTGCTGCCATGCTGGGTGGCACAGCTTCCACACTGAGCAGCTGGAGTTAAAGATTAAAAAAAACTTTGTAGTGAAACAAATGCAGAAGAAGCCAGCAGCGATATTTTAAGTTAACACATATTTGCAACATTTCTTTTGTTTTTTTTCCATGTAAATATTCAACGTTGTTGAGTATATGGAGAGATGGCCCCACCATAAAGCAGTAAAGCTTGTATATATTGATATATGTTTGTTGCTGTTGTTCAGTCACTCAGTCCTGTCTGACTCTTTGCAACCCTGTGGATGCAGCACCCCAGGCTTCCCTGTCCTTCACCATCTCCCAGACTTCGCTCAGACTCATGTCCATTGAGTCGGTGATGCCACCCAAACATTTCATCTTTTGTCACCCTCTTCTCCTTAAATGTGTTTGGGGAGAGTACAATTGGAATCATTTAGGAAAAACCTTTAAAAAGTATATACTCTTTTCCCCAGTGATTTCATTCCTAGAGATCTATCCTAGAGATCTAACTGAGGTCTCAAAGTTTATGGTACATGATGATAAATAATACTGTTATTCAGAATTATTTAAAAACCTCAGTGCCCAAAATAGAGAAATGACTAAATGGATTAAATTTATCTAATAGGTTGATTTACTTCTAAGAATATTAAATGACATCAGGAAATGTTTATGATATAATTTTAATTGAAACATCTGGATGCAAAGCACTATATAGAATGACTCTTATTTTATTCATATTTGTATTTATACCCCCCAGAATATTGCCTGGGGTCATGCCTGAGTGAAAGAATTATTTCCTTTCTACAATTTTCTATATTCTCTTCAATATGTCTAAATTGTTTTTACTGAAAGAAAAAAGCAAAAATCAATGGCATGAATTCATTTAGTCCCCCAATGTGTCATTCAGAAAGTGGGCATTTGGAATCTTAAATGGCACCCAGGGAGCGGAGGAAATGGCTCTCATCACTTACGGTTTGGTTCACGCCATTAGGGTACCACTTAGGTGCATTCGTAGTGGAGGAAATTAATTGACTGTTGGTTTAATGTGTGGATCCCTCCCGGATCTTCTGTCCCTTGCCTTGCCGTATGCAGCTTTGCACCAGTTTCCCTGGAATCTCTGTTTCCAAGAGGGAAGTGGCAAAGACCCTGACGCTGAGGAAGACTCAACTAGTTAAGACAATAATAGCTGCGAGGCAGTCAGATGCAAAAGCCCAGTGACAGGCGGTGATGGGCTCTGAGCAGGAGCTGCCTTTCGCCCACTCGGGAGCTCTGGGAGGAGGAGCTAAGTGCTCCCTGGTGGATCTGGGTCCTTCCAGAGCTTCTGCTCTGATTGGTCCTGCAGCGTGAGACCAGCCGGGTCTCTGGGAGAGACAGCAGTCTTGATTCCTTGCCCCCCGGGAGGGCCAGGCGACACCTCCAGAAGTGAACTCTGTGCAAACTGGTGCTGACTAACTCAGTGAATCACATCGAATTTCAAACTGAATTTTACTTTTTTTTATCAGCTCCTGGATAATTGAAGGACAGGAGATGCCCAACTGACGTGCGCCCCAGGCATCCGCCTGACTTGCCACAGCCTCGCCCGCCAAGACAGGTGTCAAGACGAAGCAGCTTCGCCCAGGAGTGGCCGCCCTCTCCCCTGTCAAAAGCTGCCGGCTTCCCCCAACGGCAGAAAGCATCTTCCCTCTCCACTGCTCCAGCCGCCACTCCCAGTGGAGAGTAAACAGCCTCCCAGGCAATAATCAATGGAAAGGACTTTAAAAGAAGCAGTGACCCTCCGATCTCACCTGGACATTCTTGTTTTGACACGACCAGTATCTGTTATTTTTAGAAACCCACCAAGTCACAATTATCAGCCAAATAAAGTCTAAATCAGACTACATTTCCCCCTTCCCTCCCTGTATGGAACTACTTGCGGAGGAAGGTGCCAGTTTTAAAAATAAACCAAGCCTGAGTCATCCAGTACACTCCATCTGCGGACGAAATCGGGTTGTCAGTCACAAATGACCCCGCGGACTTCCGTCCCATCACACCGTCCACACCAGGGTGGCGAGCTCAGCTCCGCGTGTCCGTATTTGGAAGGGGATCTCACACCAGAGTCAGAACCTGCCCTATTGCAGAGTCTAACTTGAAGAAATGGATATTCCAACAGTCTGTGGCACCCCATATTAAATACGCTGCGAGAGTGGCAGCCCAGGTGGTTCAGTGGTGAGGAGTCTGCCCGCCAGTGCCAGAGACCCCGAGAGACAGGGGCTCCACCCGGGTGGGGAAGATCCGCTGGGGAAGGAAGCGGCAGCCCGCTCCAGGGCTCTTGCCTGGAGAATCCCGTGGACAGAGCAGCCCGGCAGGTTATGGTCCGCAGGGTTACAGAGAGTCAGACACGACGGAAGCGCCTTGGCACGCGTGCACGTATGTGCCTGTAGAGGTGAATCACTCTGTTGTACATCTGACACTAACAACACCTGTAAATCAGTTATACTCCAGTATCAAATAAACAGTTTTAAAAACTAAAAGGAGATCCCACCAGTTCTATTTCCAGGGCAGTTTTACTTCACATAGAGAGGATCAGTTCAGTTCAGTTCAGTCGCTCAATCGTGTCTGACTCTTTGCGACCCCATGAACGGCAGCACGCCAGGCCTCCCTATCCATCACCAACTCCCGGAGTCCATCCAAACCCATGTCCATCGAGTTGGTGATGCCATCCAACCATCTCACCCTCTGTCGCCCCCTTCTCCTGCCCCCAATCCTTCCCAGCATCAGGGTCTTCTCCAATGAGTCAACTCACACCAGGTGGCCAAAGGATTGGAGTTTCAGCTTCAGCATCAGTCCGATAATTCCAAATGAAGACACAGGGGCAGCAGGTGGTAGCTGCAGAGAGTGGACCTGGATTTTGAGCCACTTCGTGTGGGCCGTGATCTTGGTAGTCAGTCCAGACTTTGAATGCGAGTGTTCGGGGCTGTTGGTGTCTTTCACTGTCCCTGATTCTGACTCTTAAGTAAATGCACTGGTGTCTTCGGGATAGGTTGTAGGTAATTATTTATTTTTCAAATATATTCATGATTGCCCTCATCTAAACATTAAGCCTCCATATGTATTTTAAATTAATTCATTTACATTGCAGACACACACATTTTCTTTTCAAATTGAAATCTCTGCTCCACAGAGGCAAGCACACCCATCACATGGTATCCTCTGTGGGCAGAATTAATGGGTCAGGGTGGGAGGGGCTGAAAGAAGATGATCTTTTTTGGAGAATAGGGTACATCCCTGAAGCCCAAATCGGTGTTGAATGCTCGATCATTCCTGGTGCTCTATTCATTTTTACCCTTTGTCCTCATCCCCTTGAAACAGTGATGGGTAAATGAAAAGAAAGGATATTAATTAAAAGCATTCATGAAAGTTGCTTCAGTCGTTTCCAACTCTTTGCAGCCCCAAGGACTGTAGCCCGCCAGGCTCCTCTGTCCATGGGATTCTGCAGGCAAGAATACTGGAGTGGGTTGCCATTTCTGTCTCCAAGGAATCTTCCCAACCCAGGGGTTGAACTCAAGTCTCTTGTGCCTCCTGCATTGGCAGGCAGCTCTTTACCACTAATTAAAAGCAAATCAACATAAGAACTAGCTATTGTGCACAGGATAAAGCCAAAGGGAGGGGGCAAGCTCTCTGCCCAGAGTGATGGTTGAGGGAGCTGGCAGACCGTGAGATGCCCTTGGGTGGCCCTGGCGTCCCTGCCCCCTTGGGAAAGCCACAGGGATGTAGCACATCAGGGACGGTGAGAACCAGTGGGCTACAGGTACCAACCGATACCACTGCGTGTGCCCTTTGGTCCCGAGGGCACCGTCTCCTACTTTAGTGCGGCCCAGAGTCCCTGACTTGACAGGACACAGTAAGCGACTCAGACACACTTCCGAATTCCCACATGAAAGCAGCTGCAGAAACTCAGAGGGTAATTAGCTGTGGAGAAGTTAGGAAGTCCACGCTTGGCAACAGCAATTGAAGCAGCTTTGAAAGGGCTCCCCTTTCCTCTCGCGTCCTTAATGAGGGGAGCTTTAATTACGCGACATTAAAATCTGGCAGCTTTATCCTCTCGAATTTGATCAGTTGTAATTCAGACAGCTTTGGTGCCAGTTCTCAAAGGATGTCTTTCTAGTTTGCCAGCCTGACCGCTGAAGTCTAGGATGATCTGTAAGACAAACACACGTCGATTTTTAGCTTGGAAAAGAGGACATTCGATGAAGCTCCATAAAATCATGACGGGCATGAAAAGAGTTAAGAGAAAACTTTCCTCAGAGTTCTCAGTCTGATTTCGATGCTCATGAAAATGAGACGAAGTCCTCATGTACCTGGCCGGTGACAGAAGGAAGCAGACTCCGTGACGTCTGGGCTCCGGGTGCAGGGGTTGCGGGGGTGGGTGGGGGCTGTCCCCGCGCTCACTCTCGAGTGGGCACGGTCCTCCTCTCTGGGAGGGTCCAGGCTCCTTGCAGAAACCTGGGAGCTGTGTGAGTCGTCTCCCCCTCCCACACCACGCCCCCAGGCCGCAGGGTCCATGAGGCCCAGACCCTGGGAGTTTGCCCCAGACTCTCTCCACCAAGAGGAGGAGGAGCAGGTGCCAAGTCCTGTCGCAGGCTGGACGGCAGCCTCCACAGACACGCCCACGTCCTAACCTCGGACGAGGGGACGGTGGGACATGGGGAGATAGACTCATTCGGAAAAGGGGTCTTTGCCGATTTAAGAACGTCAGTGGGAAGCTGGCATTCAGGACTGACTGGCTGGCCCCCACGTCCAGCAGCAAGCATCCTCGTGAGACACAGAAGGGACCCAGACACGGCGGAGGAGACACCGTGATGTGGCTTAGAGGTCAGAGGGCCGTGGCCAGAAGCCCAGGAGTGCCCGGAGCCCGCGGCCAGGTGGGCGGGGAGGGTCGGCCCTGGAGCCTGCGGAGGGAGCGTGACCCCAGGACACTGCGGCCTCAGGCTTCGCCCCAGCCTGTGGGGGACACAGGTCTGGTGCCTCAAGCCCCCCCAGTTTGTGGTGCTGTGTTAGGGATGCAGGGATCGTCGCCGGGTCCTGGGCCCCTGGGCGCCCGCCGAGTGGCTCTCTGAGGGCGGGGCTGGACTGTCGAGGGGACAAGCGTCCCCTGCCGGACCCCTCAATTCCAGATGCTCCGCCTTCCTGGGCCTCAGGTGCAGGCCGAGCTGAGATGGACTGCTGACCATCCCTCCGGGCTGCCCAGACCGGTCCTTTCTCTGCGTGACACCTGCGAGCCGGCTCCAGACAGGCCACATCTCCCCCCTGGGGCCCGCAGTGACCCTGCCTAGGTTGGAGCCCCCTCTCGGTTCCCCAGAACTCAGACTGGTGGCTCTGTTCATCTCTGTGACACCACAGTCTCTCCATCTGCCCCAACCCTGCTTTGGGAAACATGACAGGCCCCTTCGATACCTCATGCCTGACCCCGGGCCCAGAGACCCACAGCGCTGTGATGTGGAGGCAGAAGTTTCCATCAAGGCCGTGTGAAGCCCCATGTATCACGTGATCATAAGTGTTCCCTGAATCCCCTGGTTAGGTCTGGAAGGACCAGCTGAGTGCAAGTCTCCATTTCTGATGTGGGCAGGACACGCTCCACTTGGGTCCTGAGTTACCGAACTCACGGCTGTGGGATGGTGTCCCTGTGGACATGGCCGGGAGCCTGCTTGCTCTCTGGTCATCCTATTCCTGACCCCAGACTCACAGCAAGTGGGAGACTGTATGCAGAAACCAGTCCATCTTTTGTATTTGTGGTTCATCGGTGATAGTCAGTGAACAGAGAAAATAAAAATGTGAGGTGACTACCCATTCCAAGAGAACAATCCCAGAATGTTCCATGAATCCCCAAATAAGATTCTGGAGGGCAAAATGACAACCACAAAGATACTCAGAGTAGACAAATAAATGTCCCATCCTCTTTGAGCCCTTAGCGTTAAGGTCTATATAAACATATCGCAAGGTCTAGGTGCCCTGTAGCCATAGCTGTGTTTTCTAAAGTCAGCTGCATTGAGGTCATATTGTTTGACCCTAAAACTGACCCTTTAAGGGTATGGCTATGGGTGATTAAGGCAATTATTAAGGTCATTAATTCTGCCCCATGACTCCCCCACAGGAGCTGGTTACCCCTCAGGTGTTGAAAGACACACAGCCTGCCCTGAAGACAGAAGTAGAATTCTCCTGGAATGGCTTTTGTGAATTTATCATCAAAATATACCCCTTAGCTACAGACACCCAAGTCCATTTACAGAGGAAAGCAGACCCGCTCAGTTGAGAATAAACAGGAGGGCAGAAGGAATGATAGCAACCCTGAGAAATTGAAACAAAGAAATAATTGGTAGAAGCACAATGCAAATCACCCCATTCGTATTTCAGACAATGACTCCTGTAAAAGTCTGTGAAGAATGTTAAGGCTTGAATTAGACTTTAAAATACATGGCCCACATTGGAAAGGAATAATTAATAATAATAATCATAGAGTAGCTTTCCTAAACTAATGGGCTGGTGACTGACCTCTGAAATGGGACTGATGATCTGGGCGCTCTGTCCACACGGGCTTGGAGGAGCGTCTGCCACGTGCAGACAGTGCGCACCACGGGGATGCCGAGGCTGGGGCCTGGGGCACCCTGCCACCCTCTGCCCACAGGGTTCTGGGTGCCGCCCTGCTCTGGATCCTGCACGGAGAGTGGCCCGAGGTGGCCCTGGTTACTGGGCTGCTGTCCCTTGTGCCGGACCCAGCCGCCTCCACCAGCCAGTCCTCCGTGTCCCTGCAGGCACCCCAGCCGCCCCTTCATTCAGGACCAGTCTCTTCCTTACGGTCCCAGCCCGTCTCCACCCCCAGGGCCCCAAAGAAGAAGTGAGTCTGTGCCACATCTCTAGCGCATTAGTGCCCTCTTTATATGTGGGATCCTGGGTTCCTGGGTGCCCACTGGTGGCCTCAGGGGCTGGCCTAGGACCCGAAGGCCACAGCAGCACGCCACAGTTCTTAGGGTGGACATGTGTGCAAGCACCCTCTGCCTGCCCCCCGCCTCTCGAGTGAGGGGCTCCCCGCTGTGTGCTCTGTCCTCGGCGCCCTTCACCCTTTCACCTGGACCACCCCAGGACAGACAGCATTAAGGGCAGCAAGCCCTCCAGAGGGTGTGGTGGGGCTCCCATCCCACCAGTGGCCCTGGCTTCCCCACAAGGAGTCACCCCCTGTGCTCAGAGGGCTCCCCTATCATCATTGTGGAGAAGACCTGGGCACTTTCTCAACAGCAGCCCCAGCAGAAGTGCAAACACATCCAGCCTGGAGAAACCTGTGCCCCGGATGGAGGCACCTGGGCCAGACTATGCGGCAGCGCCTGCCTGCTGTTGCTGTGCAGTTGCGCAGTTGTGTTTCACTCTTTGTGATGCTGTGCACTGTAGTTCGCCAGGCTTCCTGGCCTTTCACCATCTCCCAGAGTTTACTCAAACTCATGTCCATTGAGTCAGTGATGCCAACCAACCATCTCATCCTCTGTCATCCCTTTTACTCCTGCTCTCTATCTTTCCCAGCATCAGGATTTTTCCCAACAAGTTAACTCTTCCCATCAGGTGGCCAAAGGATGGAGCTTCAGTTTTAGCATCAGCTTTTCCAATGAACACCCAGGACTGATCTCCTTTAGGATGGACTGGTTGGATCTCCTTGCAGTCCAAGGGACTCTCAAGAGTCTTCTCCAACACCACAGTTCAAAAGCATCAATTCTTAGGTGCTCATCTTTCTTTATGGTCCAACTCTCACATTCGTATATGATTATTGGAGAAACTCCACAGCTCAATGTGGCTAATAACTGATTAAACACCACTGAACTGCCCCTTAATTGGGAGCTCATTCAACCAACTCTGAAATCCTGAGCAACAGTGTATGACATGCAGTCAGGATCTGTACGTGCTGCCATGAAAATAATAAGGATGACGTCCAAGATGAGCCTGAGTTGTAAACGATTGTCAGAGTGGGCCTGTGTCGGGTGCACAAAGACACACAGCCACACAGGCACGTATGTAGGTGTGCAGACGACCATCTGTGAGTGTACTGAGGGGCAGGAGAGATGACCCAGGGATGGGACAGCAGCTGCCTCTGTGAATGGAGCAGACTGACAGAAGAAGGCAGGGGATGGGGTTGTCAAGGGATATTTTATTTTATACAAAAAACCTCAGTGAGAAGAGTATGTGTATGTTACTCCCCCTGTAACTGAGAGGGACCCTACAAGGCCTTCCTGGAATGACTCCCAAGCCATATTCTCAGCCTGCCATTTGTATAGAAAAAACTTTAGTCAAAGAATAAATCAAAGGCACCACTTTGCTGACAAAGGTCTGTATAGCCAAAGCTATGGTTTTTCTAGTAGTTATCCATTTGGATGTGGGAGTTGAATCATAAAGAAGGCTGAGCACCGAAGAATTGATGCTTTCAAACTGTGGTGTTGGAGAAGACTCTTGAGAGTCCTTTGGACACTAAGATCCAACCAGTCCATCCTAAAGGAAGTCAGTCTTGAATATACATGGGAAGGACTAATGCTGAAACTGAAGCTCCAATACTTTGGCCACTTGATGCAAAGAGCTGGCTCATTGGAAAAGACCCTGATGGTGGGAAAGATTGAAGGCAGGAGAAGAAGGGGACAACAGAGGATGAGATGGTTGGATGGCATCACCAACTCAATGGACATGAGTTTGAGCAAATTCCAGGAAATGATGAAGGACAGGGAAGCCTGGCATGTTCAAGGGGTCACAAAGAGTCACACACGACCAAGCAACTGAACAACAATAATGAATAAGGGGACAGTGAACAAGACAGAAGTGAAGGTGGACAGCTTAATGAGGCGTCGGGCTGGCTGCCAAGATCTGAACTACATCCAGCAGAATGGGACCCTCCACTATCATTGCAGAGACATGAAGAGAAGCAGGTATACCTGCCTGTTGCCAGGTGAGCATGAGGCCGGTGCAGCTGGGTATCGGGGTCTGTCGCTTGGCTGAGACTTGGATGACAGGTGCAGGTCTGGGAGGCCAAGGGTGAAAGTCCAGGGTCTGGGGAAAGGTCTCCACCAAGGGTGCCTAGATTGAGAGAAGGGGCAGGGCAGAGCTCCTAAGGGCACCGAGGTGGGCAGGTGGGCAAAAGGAGAGGTTAGGGGCAAAGTGAGCAGACCAGGAGCAAACAGAGAAATGGAGACACTTGGGGGCTAGTATCAGTGAGAGGGGGTGTCAGGATCAGCCACCCACACAGGCTCCAGGGTCTGCAGGAGAGCTGAAGCATCAAACTGCATCTAGAACACTTTTTCATGAACGTGTTTTTCATAAAATGTGGGTTTTCTAGCCTAGAGGGGTGGAAAAGGTGGGAGGTGGGAGGGAGATTCGAGAAGAGGAGGACACATGTATACCTGTGGCTAATTCACGTTGATATATGGCAGAAATCAACACAATGTTGTGAAGCAATTATTCTTCCATTAAAAATAAACAGTTTTTTTTAATGTGTGTTTTCAACCAAGTTCCAAACAAATTTATTTAAAATTCAGTTGTGGACCCACCTCCATATCTAATAAATCAGAGGGTTCCTAGGTAAGAGCCACACATTTTAACATGCTTTCCAAGGAATTCTGAAGTTTTGGAATTGCAAAGTAATATATGGGTTTTCCAGCTGGATGCTAAATACCAAAGAATGAAAGATGAGCTTGGAAAGGAGAAGACAATTCTGGGCTCAGACTGTGGGTTGGAAAGTAGAAGCAATCGGAGTAACAAATGATAGATCCAGACAAAAGCCAAAGCTCACATTTCACCAGGAATACTCTCTCCTCTAGAGGAAGCACTCAATTGCATTAAAATAGACCTTCCAGGAGATAGGAGAAGAGCCACAACTGCTCAGCTCCTTCCAGCTTCAGTAAAGACATTCCAAGCATGAAGGCTGACATTCAGTGTGCTAAGGAGGTGAGTCCCTTTACTCTGTAGTCAAGAGGAGACCAAGGAGACTTCAGCAGGGCAGTAAAATGAAGGTCACTGCTGGTGAAATCACCCCACGCACCACGGAAAGATGGTGACTCAAGGGCCCTTGGGACAAGCTATGGGCTTGAACTGCAGCGGGGCGTGGCTAGTTCTGAAAGACTTTCTGGAAACAGAAGTCACAGCCATGCGAAAAAGGAAAGTGAGTTATCGGAGGAGGGACACATTTGGAGGTGGACAGACTAACGGGTGGGGGTGTCGAGTACAGGATGATTCTTCAGGGCAAGAAAGTCAATATCTATTTTAACGAAGTTCTGGAAAACCCACAGGTTTGTATTTCAGGTGGGCGGTAGTAAGGCTTAGAGAGGTGGTTTTTCCTCGGATGGCTTGGCTTGATGATAAAATTAAATAGGGAATTCAAGGGGCAGGGAAGAATTTGCAGAAAGTCAGCAACCATCAAATTCTTGAAGTAAATCCACTGTGGTCCCACAGTGCTCCAACACCGCGCAAAATGAGACTTGAGAAGCAGAAGCTTTCATCCTTGTGTGAGGATACAAATCTCCACGCGTAGACAGGGAGACTTAACACACACACACACACTGTTCTACAAAATCGCATCACTTCTGATAAGAGTAAATCTTCCTGTGAGGATGAGTGTTAACCCCAGGGTTTCAATGGAGCTTCTTTTACTTAACTTCTTACATAACCTGGTTACATTGTGATATAATGAAGTTAGGCTTGAGCAGCCCAGAAATTGACAACAGATTTGATGAGCTTGTAAACTACCCAACTGTTAACGAAACTGCAACAGTAGCTTTTCTGCTCACTTCCTCTATCCACATAAAACCAAGTTAACTTGGAAGCCAAGAGGGGTTTATCCCCCAGTGAAGACATCAAGGGGCACTGATAAAATGAACTAATTGACACTGAGTTTGTCCCGTGCATATGCTAACCAACGATACATTTTGCATATAGTTTACATGCATTATGGAGTCAGGATGGAGACCCCTAGATAGCGTCGCTTTCCCCTGTGATATGGAGGAACTCCAGCTTGTGTCGGTCGGGAGTTTGTGACACAGCACAGCCATGGAAAAATTGTCATCCCACTTTATGACCACTCTGTTTATCTGCCCTTGTGGTAAAAGTATTAACCCAGCCTTTGTGTAATGGCCTGAAAGTTTTCATGCCAAGGGAAGGCTTGCAAGTTGATTGTTCTCATCTGTCAGTGAGGACATATCAATAATATCATTAATAATGATAATAATGGTAATTGCCTTTATTAGACAGCATTATTTCCCCCTTATATTTGTGTCACTCCAGATTTCTGTTTTAACATTTCATACATCATGAGAAATCAATCAAATTCTTCAATACCCTGTCATAAAAGATAAGATTGTACGTTCTGGACATGCAGAGAAAACCTACTGAATCCAGACAGAGCAAGAAGCTGTGTGAATACGCCAGGTGTCACAGCCAATCGGAGGTTTAGGCATCTGCAGACCCCTTGAAGATAAGAGAATCCAAAACCTGATGATCACGCACTTCAGTGATTCCTGACGTTCATATTAAGGCAAAAAAACCCTTTTGTTCAGACAAGATCTCTGGAATCTAAGATGTACAACGAAGGAGCAGAGCTGTTCTGCCTGGAGGCATGAGCAGGAAGGAGGGCCAGTCACCCCGCATCACTTTACCTGGTGGCCCCCTCACGGGCCGCGGGGCGGCGGGAGGCAGACCGTCCCCTTACCTGCCCACAGGAGCACCCGGGTGCTTTGCTCCCAGAGTGGGCACCAGTATGGCAGCCACCTGGGCTGAGATGCTTTCGGCTCTATGTCTCTGTCCTACACAGGCTCTTGATTCTGCTCTGACCCATGTAAGGGTCCCCTTCTTCCCCTCAGGTACCTGCCATACCGCCTCAGGGCCCAGGTGTTGCTGTCCAGTCCCAAAGCCATGCCCAACTCTTTGCAACCCCATAGACTGCAGCACACCAGGCCTCCCTGTCCATCACCAACTCCCAGAGCTTGCTCAAACTCATGTCCATTGAGTCCGTGATGCCATCCAACCATCTCATCCTCTGTCGTCCCCTTGTCCCCCTGCCCTCAGTCTTTCCCAGCATCAGGATCTTTTCCAACGAGTCAGCACTTTGCATCAAGTAGCCAAATAATTGGAGCCTCAGCTTCAACATCAGTTCTTCCAATGAACACTCAGGGTTGATCTCCTTTAGGATGGACTGGTTGGATTTCTTTGCTGTACAAAGGACTCTCAAGAGTTTTCTCCAACACCACAATTCAGAAGCATCAGTTCCTAGGTGCTCAGCCTTTTTTATGGTACAGCTCTCACATCCATACATGACTACTGGAAAAACCATAGCTTCGACTTTCTGTACCTTTGTTGGTTAAGTGATGTCTTTGTTTTTTTAATACACTGCCTAGGTTTGTCATAGCTTTTCATGGCCCAGAACACAGTCCAAACTCATCATGTGCTTCTGAAACCCACTCTGCTGCAGCCCCACTTCCCACCGTGTCGCTGATGATGCCAGCTGCAGCCTGGCCAGTGTGATCACAGCTTCTGAGACCTGTTGTGTGTACTTGGGAACACCCTCTGCTAAAACACGCTTTACCCCTCTCAAACCAGGTCACCCTTCAGTCCTGGTTCAAGTAGTAGGTCGCTGTATCCTTTCCTCACTGATAGAGTCAATAACTTATTCCTTTGATTCCTATGTCTGGGTCCCTGGCATCAGCCCCAGCCTACTATGGGAGCAGAAATAACCTAGCTATTTGGGTAGAGGAAAGTTAACATGACAAATTCTCAATTAGATATTGGCATGAGTTGAATTGGGGCTTCCCTGGTGGCTCAGCCATAAAGAATCCTCCGCCTACAATGCAGGAAATGTGGATTCCATCCCTGGGTGGGGAAGATCCCCTGAAGAAGGCAACGGCCACACCCTCCAGCATTCTTGTCCAGACAATCTCAGGGACAGAGGAGCCTGGTGGGTTCTAGTCCCTGGGGTCGCAAAGGAGGCAGACACGACTTAGCGACTGAACAGCAGCAGCCAGCCGAACTGTTCTTCCCCCACTCAACGCCCAGATTCCCGTGTTGAATTCCTAACCCTCGTCACCGCAGGATGAGACCTGATTTGGGAACAGAGTCTTGGCAGCTGTAATGAGTTGAAATGAGGTCACACTTGAGTATGTATGAACCCTAATCCAGCATGACTGGTGTCCTTGTGAAAAGGGGGATTTGGACCCAGAAATGCACGCAGAGTGAAAACCACATGAAGATGAAGGGGGAAAGCAGAGTGACGCCTCTCAAGCCCAGGGACCCCAGAGATGACCAAAACCTCCAGAGGGAAGGAGAGAGGCCTGGGGCGATTCTCCCTTACAAGTTCAGCAGGAGCCAGCCCTGCCACGCCTCAACCTTGGCCTTCCATCTCCAGACTGGAAGAGAGCCATTTCTGCCCTGTAAGCCTCCCAGTCTGGATACTTCGCTACAGCTGCCCTAGCAAACAGTACAAAGACTTTTCCAAGTAGTTAGTGGGAAAGGTTCTGTGAGGCTCGAAGCCCAGACACAGGACTCAGCTGACCCTACAGGAGGGAGCCGCTGCCACCGCGCAAAGAGTGCCCGGAGGGTGGTGAGGGTCACAGGGAGTGATCCGGGACAGGCTCCTTCCGTCCTGCAGGACCCACCCTACACACACCACCACACCGCCAAGTATCCCCTGTTGGCAGAACCTAAGGGAAAGAAACTAGCATTGCAGACACAGGACTTGCAGGGCTCAGCATCTCAGAGCCAAACGTACAGGGGGATTCAGAGCTGAGATCCCAATGTTCAAGAACTCGGAGATCCCTCTTGGAACTTCCTCCTGCCTGGCAGAGCAAGGAGGTGTTTGTGTGTGTTTCACCAAACTGTCAACCTCCCCTTAGACACGAAGGTGATCAGGACAGCTGTCGCCTTTATCTTAGCATCCCTCACAGCACGTGACATTGTCCGTTTCTTAACGTGGTTCCTCCACAAGTGCCTGTGAGGAGAATAAATGAAAAAAAGGGGGTAAAAAGAAAGGATGGAGGCAGGAAGGAGCCAAGAGCTCCCCAAGTTGTCTGCTGGTGGTCTCGAGACAGGATCGGTGGACTCAGGCACAGGGGCCCCCTTGGGGTTTGGGAGGAGAGGGTGGGAAGGAGGTCACATCCGGAGATCAGCGAGTCTGTCTGTCCTGTCACACAGTTGAACTGCGTGCTGAGGTTCTAATCCTGGATTTATTACACACTGGCTAAGTGACCTTAGACACACCACTTAGCTCAACCCTAGAGATAATGTCACACGGTCCTCAGCCTGTAAAATGATCGCCAGAGCTCTCCCAACACCCTGCCGCCTTGCTGATGATGCATCTGCTGGCAGAGAGGTGCAGCTGCTGATAAAAAGACGGAATGGGGCTCAAATTTTCCATTTTTCTGGCAGTTCCTTCCTGATCACAGACTTGTGTCCACGCACTAACCCTCCACCTTAGGGCCCCAGCAGATTCGAGCCAGAGGCTTAACTACTGTATAGTCTTTGCCTCTTTAGCGAAATCTGGGAAACAGGGCTTACCCGATACCTTTGAAATTTTCCTGAGACAATTGACAGGAAGGCTGGGGGGCTGCATCTACGGAGCCTCCTAGAGCCAGTGGATGGCCTGGGAGGGATGGAGACGAGGCAGACGTAGCTATAGGATTAGCATAAAATACACTTTCTCAGACATGCTTGCCTCAGAACTAAGGCTCTTCTTGTCTAGAGAATTTAACCATGTTATGTGAAAGTCCTTTTATAGTTGAGATGGACAGAGTGGCCAATTTTAACCTCTGACAATAACGAACACTGAGAAGGGTTCATATAGGGAATATAATATCTTACTGAATGTTACTTATTTTTGTTTTTGTTTTAATGACGGTGTTCTTGTTCTCTACAAAATTGAGGAGGGATAAACTCTGGAGCATCTTCTAAGATTTTTCTGCCTCCAAACTAAAGGATGCATTGTTGCGTCAGAAGTGAGCAGGGCTTCAACTAATGCACCCTGTTGCCGTTTGGAGTGGGAGGGGGCCGGGTGGCCATGGGTGGTATTCTGAGCTGCACCGTGTTCTCTCAAAAGGCCTAACCCCCAACACCTTGGGATGTGACAGTATTTACGGATGGGCCTTTAAAGATGTGATTCTTTTAAAATGATGGGGAAGGAAATGGCAACCCACTTTCAGTATCCTTGCCTGGAGAATCCCATGGACAGAGGAGCGTAGAGGGCTACAATCCATGGGGTCACAAAAAGTCAGACATGACTGAACGACTCTCACTCACTCATCTTTTAAAATGAGCTCTTAGGTCGGGTCCTCATCCAATCCGACCAATAATCCTAAAAAAGAGAAACCTGGACTCTCAGAGGACCAGATGGACCAGAAAGGAAGCCATCTGCAAGCCAGGAGGAGAGCGATCAAACCTGCCGTCACCTTGACCTTGGACTTCTGGCCCCAGAACTGTGAGAAGATACACTTCCCTTGTTGGAATCACAGGCTGCAGGGTCTTGTTGTGGTGTCCGGGGCAGCTTAAGACAAGTGGCAGGATTCAGATGGTCTCTTCCAAACTTGCTTCTGCCATCAGTGGCATCGGAGAGGCAGTGGTCATTGGCCAAGAGGGTCATTGGCCTTGCTTCAAAGAGAGGTTGGGGAGGACCAGCCCTTCCCCGCAGCCCTCCATCCAGAGCACGGGTCTCTCCGGCAAGCTTGTGTCCATGCACAGACAGTCCCTTAGCAAAGCACAACGATATTCCCTGTGCAAGAGGATAAGCTCACCCACCTCTGACCATTGACGGCCATCCCAGGTTGAATCAGGGGCTAGGATTAGCCTGACAGTCACTCAGTTTATTGCCAAGAGGGTGGACCACAGGCCAAGTGCTTTTGGATTAGAGGGCAAGGGGCGCCTGAAGCAGGTGGCGTGGACGGTCCAGCTGGGACCCAGGAGCCTTCCTCAGCTGGAGAGCATTAGGAGGGGCTCTGAGAGCAGGGCTCGGGGAGGGCAGGCATGCGGAAGTCAGAGAAGGGCATCTTCCTGACCTGGGGCTCTGCCCAAAGTAGCCTCCTCCTCCGTCATGAGGGTGCTGTGCTCCCTGGGCCAAAGGATAAGAAAACCTCCCCTCCTGCTCTTCTTCTTCCTTCTCTCAGCACCTCATTCCCACCTTGCATCCGCACTCACTCAACACCCTCAAGGATGGTGTCACCTCGGGTGGCCTGGGGCCTCTCTGTGTGGGCTTTCTTGCCAGGGGTGAAGAGAAGGGGAGGCGGCAGACAGACAGACACCCTGAACTCCCGAGGATCCTTGGGCGCCCTCACAGTGCAAGGTGATGTCCGCGCAAGAGCAGGTGAGGGTCCCCCTGGTCTGGGGCTTGTTAAGGTTCCCCCCTCAGGTCGTTCGGGCTTCCTGGTGGATCAATGGTAAAGAATCCATCTGCAATGAGGAGACTTGGAGATGTGGGTTCCATCCTTGGGTTGGGAAGTTCCCCCTGGGGAGGAAATGGCAACCCAGTCTCATATCTGAGAAATCCTTCAAGCATTCATATTCTCGGTTTTGCTCTTCTATGAGAATGGTCCTAGAAGACGCTGGTGGTCTCTAAGTATCTTCAGAACTTTCTAGAAACTGACTCCTGAACTCCCAAAGAGTCCTCTGTGGGGTATTTTTGTTGAACGAATGCCTGTTAAATGAATAAATTTTTAACCTATCAGCCAGTGACTTCTGGTCCACACGTTCGTTATTCACGGAAGATGAAACTTCCTACCCAGACTGTTGTATGGACCTATATTTATCAATTGGTGTTTTGCAAAGGTATTTCTAGTAGGTAGGTTTTATCTTTAACAACATAAGTGATTGAGGGCTGAGAGAGACTCATGGGAGATGGAATACTTTTTGGTCTAAATTTCAAACATTTTGGAAAGAGCCCAACATAAATATGCTATTTAGTATTTTCCTTCTTCCATCGCTCACAAGCCATTTTCTTTGAGGGTTTTACTAGCAAATCGTCTTTGGACTTGCTCAGATCTGAGGGATGTATTATCATCCCTAAGCCATTACCTCACGTCCTTTCTGGTTGTTATTGTCAGTTGTTATTTGGAAGAATATGTGAGCAAATTTATAACCAAGTTTAAAATGCATATTCATGTAGATCTATTTCTTAGGAAGAAAGATGCTACTGTAACCATAACTTAACATGATTAAGTTTATAATTTATTAATAAGCATTATCCATTGTTAGAGCATCAGTTTTAAAATGCACAGCTATGATACAAATCAGAGACTAAAAAAAGCTAATAATTCTTATCAAAGTTTTTTTTCTCATAAGCCTATTCATACTTAATTGAACACTCTATTATTAATACTTAGTATTTATGTGATAATAGTGCCCAAATCTGCAATTAAATATTTGGTTAATGAGCCATGAATGAAAATAACGGTGGACTTCAACCAGGTGGATTTCATATATGTTCAGCGGGAGACATATCCCCTTCAGAGCCCATTGGAAAGGGTGGCATGGTTTGGAGTTATTCGCCCTTGCAAAATGAGAGGGAATGAAATCGTTCCATTATTTAGGAATTACGGGTTAAGATCACAGCCTGGGCCATTGTAGCTTCCCTTCCTCTAAAGTTTGATGACCTCAGAAAGCTTTCCTGTCACTACTCTGGAGGCTCAGGCACCCAGTGAAGCCGGGCTGGGGTGTTCCTGAAGGAGACGAACCACTTCATCCCAAACACGAATCATAAAATGAGTCACAATAGGCAGCTCTCATCTGGCACACACACAGAAAAAGACTATTGAAAAATGAAATAGATTTAAAAATAGACGTGTATGAGGAAAGGGGTTGGAGGCTATTAATTTCGAAGGGGCCCTGCCTGCATAACAGAACTAAGCCTCTGCTCGGCCAACAGGAGCCTCTGCCCTCCCCTCAGCCTTCCTTCCAGAGCTGATCACAGTGTGTGCTTTGAGCGCTACAGTAAGGATTACACACTCAAAGAGCTAAAACACAAACCGTGCTGCATGACTGCTTTATACGTAATGTCCTTATAACACAAGTTCTTATCTGAGGTCTGCACCGCACTTAGCAAACAAGAAGTTCTACCTTTTAAACAAATAATTCATTAGGTAATTAAATTCAAGTGAGATTACTCTAATTAAATACACACTGCTGTTGAATCATAATTTCTATGTGGTCTAGTTAAAGATGAACAATCTCTTATTCCCGATCCCACCCCCCCCCCAAAAAAAATCTTTAAAAGAATTCCCAGGTGTCTGGGAAGAATAATTTACCCTCATTGCACAGAGGTCATTTCAAGAAGAGAAATGAGCAGGACCTGGGAGTTGGGATGGGGGTTCTCCTGTCTGGGGATTCCCAAAGTCCTGGCTGTTGGCCTTGGGTTCTATGAAAGGGCTGCAGAACCCCGGGGAAAGAGGCAATAACCTCTCTCCAGCTCTGGGTCGGTGTACACGTGCTCCCAGCCAGCCGGGCATCCATCCGGGGAGCGAGCCTGACGCAGGGTCCCCTGCACCCACCAGGCCCCACGGCCAGGGCGCCCGGGAGGCCAGCTCTGGCCCAGGAAGCCCAGGAGTCCAGCAAAATGAAAAGTCACTTTGTCTCCCACGCCGAGCTGCACCCAAGACTCTCCCTGTCATAGCATTAGGAGCCGCTGCCACTGAGGCGCTCTGGGGGCGCAGGAGTCCCGGATGGCTTTGATCTGCGCCTCTTGGCTGCCGAGAGCTGACAGTCCGCCCGGCTTTCATTTGTCAGACACGCGCTTCCCCGTGTTCCTGAGCAGGCAGCTACACCTGTACTGCGAGAATTTACATCGCCGTGCTCCGGGATGGCATTGATTTGGGACGGGTGAACTACAAACACAAACTAATTAAAAACTGCATAACGGCGCCCTGCAGGAACACGGGAGAAAAACAAATAAATACAAGCGCAGCTGGCGCGGGCGGTCACACCTCTGCCCCCAGCACCCGTCTTGGGGCATCAAATTATAAACCCTGCAAACCCTCACACCGCTGCGGTGGATGGGGCTGGAGGCATAATGGAAATGATCTGGTTAATTAAGGGGAGGTTTATAAAATATTGACATGTGCGCACACGCATGTAATTCGCTTCCTCCGACACTCCAGGCCCGGCCCGTGGTCCGCGTCTCCACCGGGGGAAACGGAGGCCGGCTCAGGAGGCTCGCGGCGCCTGGGGCGCACATCCCGCTCCATCCAGACACGCGCTCTTCCTTCGTGCGGGGCTTGGCCCCGAGCATCTGGCCGGCCCACGGCCCTTGCCGCAATGAGATTTTCTCCCTGGGCTTTTCTGGAATCTCCTCCACCGGCCCCACTGGGCGTGTCGTGCGGAGGCAGGCGCGCACGTATCGCCGCGGGGTCTCCGCAGCCCCGTGCGCTCAGGACCTTTGCTGCGTGCTACTCCAGGCCGGGAGGCACAAGGGCTAACCGGTCGGGCTCCGCTTGGGTCTGGGCTTGGAGTCGCCAGAGGCCGAGGGGAGTGCGGAATCCCCGTAGCCCGACCAAGCCGGCTGGCTCCGGGCTGGAGCCCTTGGGCTCTGGGGTGAGAGCTGGATGCTCCCGAGAGGGTCTCGGCTGCCCGGGGACTGTTTGACACTCTCCTCGCTGTCGCTGAGCGGGGGTGGCTTTCCAGCTGGATCCTGCTGGAGAAAGGTCCTAAGTGTTGACCAGGTTTCATCCATCAGGGTGCAAGCTTTGGGGCAGGGGACTGGCCGCGGGGGCAGGATGCCGCCAGGGTCCGGCTGCCCGGCCGGCCTCTGATCCAAGCTGCGGCCCAGGGAGGCAGCCCTGGTATCTGCAAACCAAATGCGGGCCGTTTGGAAAGGCAGGCGATGAGGCCGAGGCGCCGCCCCGCTGCGCCCGAGTCGGTCTAAGTGGCCCCGGCCTTGGCGACAAGGCAGGTCCGCGAGGGCTCGGGGGTTGGACTGGGTCCCCGGGAGACCTGGGTCCGCAAGGCTGGAGGTTTATTTCCGAGGGATTAAAATTGTAAATGAGGATGCCGTTTGGTTGACTTAATCTCATTCTTATGTAAACACAGGGTGCGGTGGGCAGGGGTAGGGAAGGGAACTGGAGGAACTTTGATGGGGGTCTAGGGAAAGAAGGAGTACAGGATTTGCTTCAGGTGGGTGATAGCAATTCCTTCCGGTTAGAAAACCAGCCCCCCCGCCGCCCCCAATAATGAAACGGAGCAAATGAACTTTCCGCCTTTGTTCACCGAGCACCCCGGGCCTGCCCCCTCCGGGTAAGCCGCTGGGAGCCTTTCTCCCCCGCTCACCAGAGTCACTTCCGTCCGGAGCCGCGTCTGCACACGCGGGCCCTGCACACGCGTGGGTGCCTCCCGAGGCTCCCGTCATAGCAGGGAGGGGCGCCAAGAGTCCGGGCTTTCCAGCCGAAGGGAGCTCTGCGGAGCGAGGGAGGCCAGCCGCCTCGGGTCCCTGCGGGGGCGGGGTGGGGGTCCTTACTGAGCACAGGGCTCTGGACCCAGCCCGCCAGCGCTCCGCTGACCTCGCAGCGACCCCTAGGCCCGCCTTTGCAAGGCCCTGCCTCTGGCTCAGGGCGCCCGGGCGGCGACCGGCTGGGGGAAGGCCCGGTGCCCCCGCCCGCTCGAGCACCCCCAGGGGAGACGGCGACGGGGGCTGAGGTTCTGCGAAGCGGGACTCGCCCCGCTCTCGGGCCCAGAGCAGCCGGGCTGGGAGCTGTGGTTTTCGAGGGCAGTTCAGCTGGGGCCCCACCGCCCACCCCTGCCCCAGCCTCCCGTGCAGGCCCAGGGTCGTCCAGGCTCGAGACCCCGTGCCTCTCGGGCCACCAGAACGATGGCCTGGACGTCGGAAGAGCTGCGCTGCTGAGCTGGGCTGGCCTCTTGGGGAAAGTTCTGGATCCAATAAGCAGTTATTCAAGTCAGCCCCAAGGAAGTTTCTGGTGGAGGGCCATTCTCCTGGCTCAAACACCCTGGGCCTTCCTGGGCTCTACTTCACCACTTGACCATTAGAAATGAGTAGAGGGCTACTGGCAAGTTGCTGAGCCAGGAAGTTTTGGATCTTTCTCTGTTCCCCACCTTGATGATCAGAGACAGATTTCTTAATTTTTTTTAAATTTTACTTTTTGTGTACATTGCTTCCATATTTTCCACGTGCAAGTTTTGGGGTTCCCGTGTACCCCTGTACCAGAGAAAGAAGGGAAGAGTGTTTGCCAGACTCCATTAGGATCCTGTGCCCGGCCCTTGGGGAGGCCTACAGGCACCCTCAGGCACCTTGCCCTGGGGGCAAGTCCACAGGCCTCTTTAGTACCAGGTCCCCCAGAACCACCTCATCCCCAGGCACCATTTCTGGTGGGCCCTTCCCACTCACCTCCCAGATGCGTTCAGGAACCTGAATCACTCCAGGACCAGAGAGGAGGTGATGCAGATACAGCCAGAGCATGGAGAGTGGCACTGCTGGGCCACTTGGGGGTCAGGACAAGGCCGTCCTGTCTTTCTCCTTCTTCCCCAGGCTGGGATGGCTACGGTGCGATGGGCTCACACAGATGCAGGTGGGGTGGGAAGAAGGTGATTCATCCTGTGGCTGAATCTTGACACCCGGGAGTTTCTCTGGGCATACATTCCATCTGGCTCTTCAGGTCTCACAAGAGGCCTTATCTTACCTGTGTTTACCTGTCACCCTGAAATGTGACACTGGAGTTGGGGGTGGAGAAAAAGGGGGGGGGTGTTGAGCATGACCAGGAAGAAAATCTGACTCTGAACACAGAAAATAAAGCCTGGCTACACAGCTGGTAATTAGTAATTACTATTAGGGGCATTATTGCTGCTAATTATAGGCTCTGGTTCTGTCCTCAGGTCCCCAGCTGGGGAACCCGAATCTTTCCTGATGCTTCCTGGGCTTGGAAGGTTGCTGGCAACTGGAAGAGGGGGTTAGAGGCTGGAGATGGATGCCTGGGTGTCCAGGCACAGCATGCGGGGGATCTGGCCTCAGTTCTGTGGTCTCCAGTGGGCCCAAAGCAGGCTGGTCATTCAGGTCTGTGGGTGCCATCCCGGCATGGTTCCGCCTGCCGGAATGCAGCTGCAGGGAGTACTCGCCGGGCTCTGGCCACAGCTTAGGAGATGGAGCCCAGGCGGGTACCCGGGGACGCGCTGCCCACCCAGTCTCCAGGACCAAGGCACGAGGGCCACGCAGGAGCGGCCTGCCGGAGAGCAGTCCAAGGCGCAGGCAGGGAGGCCAGCAGGACCAAGCATTCTGGGGGTCTGCGCCCCAGTCCCGCCAGACCCCCGGCACCCTGGACCCGCCCCGACCCCCGAGCACACGTGGTGCCCGGCCTTGTCGCTCTCGGCTCCTGGGCGGGCAGAGGAGAGAAGGGACGAGGGCGGTGGGAGCCGGACGCCCTGTCCCCGGCTCGCGGCGCCGCCGCCTCGGGCCGGCGCGCTGCGCACAAGCTGACTTCCAGCATCTGCTCGCCTAGTGAACAAACGAGGGGTGTCCCGGCCACGCTGGCTTCTCTAGTCGGCAGGGCGGGGGCGGCTTGTGTCTCTCCCGCCGCGGTGGTTCTTGCTACGCAAAGAAAAGGTACCCTCCCCCCTAAAGCACCGGCCTTTAGCTTCCTCCAAGCTTCCCAGCCGGTGGCCTTTCTCAAAGTTCACACCGCTGGAAAAGCTCGCGGTGCTCGGCGGCTGCCCGCCTCTCCGAGTGCAGCGAGCCAGCCCCTGCCGGAGGGATGCCCTGTTAATCCCTGGTGGGGGCCAGAGGGACACCCTGCCCGCCTCGGGGTGCCATGCCGCGCCGGTTTAGCGGCACTTCTGCCAAAAGAGGTCCCGGGGCGATGCCCAAGGAGCCCGGAGCTCGGAGGAGAGGGCGCTCCCCGCCGGCTGGCACCGCGCCTCCGCCAGCCCCTTCCCCGCCGCCCCAACGGTGGGAAAGCAGGCGCCGAGGTGGTGTTTTGTGAGCGAGCAAGGCGCGCCCGGGCTGCGAAGCGGCAGACCCCGGTGTCCGCCAGCTGCAAACCCGCGGCGACAGGTTGTCAGACGGCCGGGCGGGCCGGCCGGGACGCGGCCTGCGGGCCCGCCCCGGCCGCCCGGGCGCTCGGCGGGCGGAGGTGGCCCGGCCGGCGCGGGGCACCACGTGCTCGGCGGGAGGGGCGGGAGCGGCCGGCGAGGGCGGGCGGCGGGGAGGGGGCGGGCGGGGAGCCGGGGGCGGGGCCAGCGCTCTAGGGGATGCCAATCAAAGCATCAACTTCAAATTGTGTCTGAAAGCCGCGCCGCCGAGCGGAGGGCGGCCGCCGCAGTCGGCGCGCGATCGCGGAGCCGGGCGCAGCCGGGAGCCGGGCGCCAGCGAGCACCGGGCAGAGCAGCAGCCACCGGCCCCCGCCTCCGGGCCGGCCCGCGCGCGCCCGGCCGGCGGCCCGCCGCGCACCCCGCGACCCCGGCCTCCCGCAGCCCCGCGCCTCCCCCCCCGCCCCCCGATACTTGCCCGCCGCCGCCGCCGCCGACTCCGCGGACATGTCCTTTCCGCAGCTGGGCTACCCGCAGTACCTGAGCGCCGCGGGGCCCGGCGCCTACGGCGGCGAGCGCCCGGGGGTGCTGGCTGCGGCCGCCGCCGCCGCCGCGGCCGCCGCCTCGTCGGGCCGGCCGGGGGCGGCGGAGCTGGGCGCGGGAGCGGGGGCGGCCGCGGTCACCTCGGTGCTGGGCATGTACGCGGCGGCCGGCCCCTACGCGGGCGCGCCCAACTACAGCGCCTTCCTGCCCTACGCCGCCGACCTCAGCCTCTTCTCGCAGATGGTGAGTGCGCCCGGCCCGCTCTCACGCACTGCCCTCCGGCCGCGCGATCCGGGCGCCCGGGCCGAGGGGGCGGGGGCCCGGGCGGGAGACCGAGCGGCCCAGTCCGGCGGGGCGGAGGCGGCGGGGCCCGCGGGAGCGCGGAGAGGCCGGCCCAGTAGCGGCCCTGCCCGAGGGCCTGGGGAGCGGGGACGCGGGGAGGCCTGGGCCGCGCGGGGGGTCCGGGTGGGAGTCCGGAGGCCCAGGGAGCAGGCCCGGGGCCCGCGGCCCTCGCTGAAGGTCGGGGCAGACTCGTGCCCGACGCCCCCGATTCGGTGGCGGCGGCGAGGCAGGCGGGCGGGGTTCAGGCGAGGCGGCTTGGCCGCGTTTACCCGGCCGCCCCTTCCCGGCCCTTTCCGCTTTGGGCCCGGCCCCGAGACTCGATTCTCTCCCCCTTGGGCAGAACTCGTGCGGTTGTATCCAGCGCACCCGAGGGAACCTGTGAAAGCGAAATAGAGTCGGTCAGAATAAGGCTAACAATGGAGATCGGACGGGCCGAGGGGTCTCCAAGGCCTGAGTGCAAATTTGAAATTAAAAAGGCGAAATAATTGTTGGCGTCTGAAACGGTGTTTGCTTTGACTTTCGTAAGTTGTCAAAGTTTTCATTTCATTTGCACCGAAAAGAAAAGCACTTTTCTTCTTGCGTTATGTAATAGAGGATTAAAAAGAACAGTGTCCCTGGGCTTAAAATAAATGCTGTCCTCTTAGCCTCCTGTCCCAGTGGGTGTCAGATGTTGGGGTGGGGGTGGGGGGGAAGTGTGCTGCAGATTGAATGCTCCGCAGGGCCGTGGGTCTAAGGGATTCATTTCTCTAAGGTCTGCCTGCGAAGTCTAGTTTCAACTTCGAACTGCTGGGGACTGCACGCCGGGCACAGGGCTCGGGGAGGCAGCCCCCTCCTGCGCTGCTGCCCGCAGGGTCAAGCAATTTGCAGGCACCCCTCCCCCCGCGCAGGTCTCCCCACTCGGCGAAGAAGAGAGAGAAAATAAACACCCGGCAACTGTACAGGAGCAAGGCGGCCGGCTTGTTTTGCTGGAACTTTTCTTGTAGTTTTGAAAAGAAAGCCTATTTCTCTGAAAGCGACCCCAGCTGCCGTTTAGCTCGGTTGCTCTGGAAAAAGATCAGCTCCCATTTTGTTCAGGCGGCGGGGATGCCGGGGAAGCGATGAGAGATTTACAAGGTATCCTTTCAAAGAGAATTCCCAGCAGAGAGGAGGCTGAAATGTCTTCCTTACAGTTACAACCAAAATAATTAGAAACGTGCAAAGTACGTTTTGCAAAGATTAGGCAGAAAACGAAATCTAGCCAGAGAAACCTTGTCTGTGTGGCTTCGACTATTTCTTGGACTGCTTTTTGCAACTTTCTCAGAGTCGGAGGTCCCCTTCTGCTGACACAACTCGACAGTTTTTACATGGAGCATATATATATATATATATATCTTTTTTTTAAAAAACAAAAAATTTGAATGCAGCTACGTGCCATTTGCGAAATCTGCCTGTGTCTGTGCAGGAGTGTGGGGGCTCCGCGGTGAGGACCCGCTCCCATCGTGTTGTGGTTGAAAACAGAGATGCTTATTTTTTTTAAAAACGGCAAATTATATAGAATTCGCTCCCCCCTCCCAAAGGTATGTGTGAGTGTGTGCGTGTGTTTCCCCCTGGACTCCTGTCCCTTCTTGGAAAGAAAGCCTAAATTCAAACTCAAATTCTAGGCCTAGATTTTCCAAGCCCTTACAGTTGGGGATTTGGAAGTCAAAAGATAAAATTGTGAGTGAATGTCTGTCTGGGCAATTTATGGTAATAATGAGGCCTAATGAGGTTGTTAGAAAGATAAAATGTTATTTACCAAAAAACCTGATGGGATAATTTGACTTGCTGTGTTTTACTACCAATGATAAAAAGAATATTGATTGCAAATAAATCACCGCCTCTAAATGCCTGCAAACAGTTTGTGCTTGCTAGCTCCTGATCAAAGTCAAACTTGGGAGATAAAGTCCCTGAGAAGGGGCCTCAGAAGCGGTTCCGTTTTGCGCAGCCCACACTCAGGGCCTCACGTTAATGTTTTACCGGTTAAGCCCTCTTTTTGTATTTAAAAAAAACAAACGGTGTTTTTGTTATTGTTGTCGATCACGGCTAGGATTAAAATTTTAAATTGCCTGTCACCCACTATAGACCTTTAAGTGCGGGTGAGCCATTATATGCAGATTTAACTTGGGCGCTAAAAGGAGTGTGCTTTCATTTTAAATTGCTGGCGGATTTGGATTCTCTGAAAACCCGGGACGGTTTATTTTGTTTGACCCCCTCAGGGTTGAAGGGGGGCGGGGGGCTGGGCTCTCGGTTCTCCGAGTTTGGAGAAACTGTTTTATCAGCCCAGTTAAAAGGTTTTCCCCTCCAGCGAGTGTGAGATAAACTTGGAAATCCGGGCTTCTGGACTGGTTGTGGGAGGTGGGGGTCGGGGCAGCGAGGGCCGCCTCGGGAAATTCTAGGGGGCCCCGGCGCCCGCTGTGGTCTTCGGAGCACATTGCGAGGATTCTGGAACTTTTCTTGAGTGACAAAAAAAAAAAAAAAGTGATTGGCAGAAGCGCCGCTTCTGGGGGCGGCTGTGATCCGACCCCCCTTCCAACCCTGGTGGTGCGTTAGGGCAGGCTTCCCGGTCCAGAGCCGGCTGCAGTGTCTGCCCCCGGCTCGCCCAGTTTCGGGGACTCACCTCCGTCTCTCTGTCTCTCTCTCTCTGCCGCTTTCCCTCCTCCCTCGCTGGGCCTTGTGGTTGCAGGGTTCACAGTATGAGCTCAAGGACAACCCCGGGGTGCACCCCGCCACCTTCGCGGCCCACTCGGCGCCGGCCTATTACCCCTACGGGCAGTTCCAGTACGGGGACCCCGGGCGGCCCAAGAACGCCACGCGGGAGAGCACCAGCACGCTCAAGGCCTGGCTCAACGAGCACCGCAAGAACCCCTACCCCACCAAGGGCGAGAAGATCATGCTGGCCATCATCACCAAGATGACCCTCACGCAGGTCTCCACCTGGTTCGCCAACGCGCGCCGGCGCCTCAAGAAGGAGAACAAGGTGACGTGGGGCGCGCGCAGCAAGGACCAGGAGGACGGCGCTCTCTTCGGGAGCGACACCGAGGGGGACCCGGAGAAGGCCGAGGATGACGAAGAGATCGACCTGGAGAGCATCGACATCGACGAGCACGACGGCGAACAGAGCAACGAGGACGAGGAGGACAAAGCCGAGGCGCCGCGCGCGCCCTCCGCGCCCAGGGACCAGGGCTCGCCGCTGGCGGCCGCCGCCGCGCTCAAGCCCCCGGGCTCGCCCCTGGGCCTGGCCAAGGAGCTCCCGGAGCCCGGCAGCACGCGCCTGCTGAGCCCCGGGGCTGCCGCGGCGGGCGGCCTGCAGGGCGCGCCGAACAGCAAGCCCAAGATCTGGTCGCTGGCCGAGACGGCCACCAGCCCCGACGGGGCGCCCAAGGCCTCGCCGCCGCCCCCGCCTTCCGGCCACCCCGGCGGCGCGCACCCCGCCTTCCTGCCCAGCCACGGACTGTACACCTGCCACTTCGGCAAGTTCTCCAGCTGGACCAACGGCGCGTTCCTGGCGCAGGGCTCGCTGCTCAACGTACGCTCCTTCCTGGGCGTGGGCGCCCCGCATGGCCCGCACCTGGCCGCGCCGCCCCCGCCGCAGCCACCGGTCCCCGTGGCCTCGGGGGTGCTCCAGGGCGACAAGGCCTCGGCCCGCAGCAGCCCCTCGCTCCCAGGTACGGCACCCAGGGGCGTCCGCCCCGCCCCAGGCCAGGAATCAGGGACCCGGGCAGGCCTGGGGGCTGAGAGGACCATTGGCTGGGGAGGGGGCTGGGGCGAGGGGAAGCAGTGACTCAGGGGAGGGGTGTCAGAAGGCTTCAGTGCCTTGGTGGGGGGCAGGGCGAAGGGAGCCCGGAGAGGGGCTGGGGCAAGAGGATCGGGCCTGGGGTGTGGTGGAGGAGGGGATCTGTGTAGGGGGGACGAGGGGTGCACTAATCTGGGGATGGTGGCTTGGAGGAGATCAGGGGCCTGGGGGGGATGGAGGGCATCAGGGGCCCGGTGGTGGGGTAGAGGGAAGCACTGGCATGGGGGATGTATATAGGGGAACACTAGCCCGGGGAGGATGGCCTAGAGGGGTCACTGGCCAGGAGGGGGTTAGATTGGGGCACTGACTACCCCGGAAGGTGAGGCCCGGTGACTACCGGGCCGGGGTTGAGCCATGATTCCTGCCTGAAGCAGAGGAGCTAAACCGATGCCTTGGGCTCCCCGAGAGAGCAGAAAGCCGTGCTCACCCGCTGGCCTGCCCCCGGGGTCGGGGTGTTCCTGGAGGCACTTTCGGGGGGGGGGGGTCGTGTGTGGGAGGCCCAGCGTTCCTCCACGGCACCCCTCCCCGCCTCGGTCCTAAGCTCCGCGTCTCCCCCTCCCTCCCAGAGAGAGACCTCCTCCCCAGACCGGACTCGCCAGCGCGGCAGCTGACATCGCCCTTCCAGCCGGTGCGCGACAAGTGAGTGCTCCTTGGCCTTTACAGCCGGGCGGGGCGGGGGGCGGGGGGCGAGGGCTTGGGGGGCGGGGGCGGGGCGCGCAGCCCGCGTAGACGCGCGCTGGTCCACCAGCCCCGCGGCGCCCCGGCCGGTGGCGGAGTCCACCCGGGTTTCTCCCGAGCCGGGAGCCGCGCCGGGCAGGCGACCCCGCGCCCCTTTCCGGGCGCTCGGCGGGCTGAGTTCCCCGAGGGATCCCAGCTTCCGTCCACTGACAGCGCTGTGTTCTTGTCTCGCTGTTTCCCGCCCCCCGCAGCTCGCTGGCCACGCAGGAAGGGACGCCGCGGATTCTAGCAGCGCTCCCGTCGGCCTGATGCAGGGTCGTCTCTGACTTTCCGCGAGGGGGGGAGGGGGGAGATCTTCGGGAGGGAGGGGATGAGGGAGGAATTAGGACACATATTTCAGACTGGTGCAAAGGACAGATCTGGCCACGAAGTCGAGGACTCGCCCGTCAGTCGCTTTCTGCAGAAGGGGGCTCGTCCGACCCCAGCTCCGCATCCAGGCGGCCGGCCGGCCTGTGCCCGCGCTCCGGTGGTGGCTGTCACCGCGCGCGCTCCGGGTGGCGGTCGGTTCGGTAAACGCCCCCACCACGTGCTTGCGTGTTCCCCCCCCTTCCTGTATATAGAGTGATTTCAGATTGTAAATAGCGCGTCAGCGAACTTGTCTAAATCATATATTTTTGTCTAATAAACTAAACGAAATGATGGTCCCTGCTCCTGCTGCTGTGTGTGGCTGGGCTCGCAGCGGGCGTCCTCAGCCCTGGAATCCGAAGTCCTGTCGGGGGCCTCTACCGCCCCTGGCTGGGGAAGGGGGCTCCTGGGGAGTTTCCGCCCACCCTCCCCAAGGTCAGTGTTCAGTTCCTTGCAACTCTTACAGATTTATCTGGGCATGCCTTTCTCAGGACATAAATGAGTTCGATTTTAGGCAGTTTATAAAACGATTTTTTTTTAAGTGGGAAACGATGGGGTGGGGGAATGAAAAGAATTTTCAATCCTGTCCCCAAAGGAGAACTTCGTATTTGAAATCAATTTATAACCAGTTGTCTGAGCGGTGCACTGTGGCGTCGGTGGCGTTTCGTGGGTAGAATCAGGACATAATGGAGTATGAAATTTTGCTTTCAGTGTATTTTTTAGTTATTTGGCTAAATCACACTTGGATAAATTGGAAGTTTCTTTCTTTCTTTCTTTTTTTTACACACTACTGCTGGCAGGCCAGGGATGCAGCTAGGCGGTTCTCTGGGCTTGAGCGAGGGGGCTGCTATAATGGGGGAGTGGGGTGGGACAATGACAAGGAGAGGAGCGGGTTTTGCTCTCCCAGGGGCGCCCCTTTAAACTCAGGCGCCTTGCCCTGGGCACACCCGGGGAGCCGAGGAGCCAGCGTCGCCCAGATGGCCACCTCGCTCTGGAGGCAGCTGGAGTGCTGGTAGGAAAGAAACAACGCGGTGGAGCTTGGATGCGTGGATGAGAGCCGGCCGGGCGCCTGGGGGGCCGCAGCGGTCAGGACTGGGGCGCTGGAGCAGGGTGCGCAGTCTGTGCTTCCAGAGGGTGCAGAACACAGCGCTGAATTCGTTAGCGCTGAGAAAGCAAACGTTTATAAAACCGCTCGCGAGGATGGAGGGAGGCCGCGGAGTTGGTCGGCGCCCTGGGCCGAGGCCGAGCTCCTGGTGCCGGGCTGTATTACCCTCCAGGGCCCGCTGTCCCCGGCTGCTTTCCGCGGCGAGGACCGCGCCGGCGGGGAGGGAGCAGGCGGGGTGCCGCTTCTCTGCGGCGGCAGAAGGGGCGCTGGCGCCTTGAACGAACGGGGGTCGCAACCCCCTGGTCCCCCGTCCCCAGACCCTGCGGAGGCGTCCTTCTCCAGCGCGCCCCCCGCCCAGCCCCCATCAGTCTGAAGGAAAAGGCTCCCGCCGCGCCCCCCAGGCTGAAGGGAGCCCGAAGGGGCGAGCACACGTGCGGGGGGTGCTTGGATGGGGGGCAGCCGGGGACGCGCCTCGAGGCCCAGCCCGCCGCGGTGGAGCCAACCGACGCGCTCGAGGCGCCCTCTATGGGTTGCGAGCGGGATGGGGGGCTGATGGAGGCGTCCATTCTGGGGGTCCTTGGCTCTGGGGCTCTGCTGTGGGCGCCAGGCTCGAATGATGGTAGAGGGCTTTGTCTGTATTCTAGAGTGCCACTTGATTGTTTGAAATTGGGGCCGGGTGGTGGTGCGGTGCTGGGCTTGCTAGGTAGGATGCTGGCATGGTGTTGCGGGGCGGGGGGGGGCGGTTGGTGAGCCAGGAATCCCCTCTGGCCTCTGCCAGGAGTCCGCACTGGGCTTTGTGAATCCGCAGAGAATCTCTGACCTGTGCTCCTTGCTAGAATTTCAGGCGTCAGTCCAGAGCCCTCTGCCAGAGCCTTGGGTTGTGCCTTGACCCTTGGGAACCAGGGTATCCAATCCTGCTTCTGGGGAGGGGGTGCGCCTACTGACCTCGGAAGATGTGTGCTCTGCCCCCTGATGAGGGTTGGAGCTCCCAGCCCACAGACAGCTTGCTCTCCAGGTGGGCACGGCATTGGGGGGAGACCACTCTGATCGCCTCTGGGAGGCTGCAGGAGGGACTTGGGTGGGCCCTGGCGTCCTCTGCTCCTGGCCCAGCTCCACCCTTTTCACCCCTAGCCCCCCACAGTCAAACAGGCTGGCCCGTGCCGCCCTCTCTGCTTTCAACCCATATTGCCGTTCTTTACTTCTCTCCAGTAAACGTGGGACCCCTGGGCCACACTGTGCTCACCGGGGAACCCAGCCCTATGGCTCAGAAGTGTGAAGGGTCTGTGCTTCCCTCTCAGGGACCAAAGCTCCCAGCAAAGAAATCAGATCGCCAGGCTCAGAGTTATTTTTTTCCTCCGGTGAAGAGCTATACATGAATTTTTAATCGAGCGTTGAAAGGCATTTGTGTCCTCTGTGTGCTATTTGTTTACATCTCTCCAGTGCCTGCAGCCACCCGAGGGTGTGCACACCCAGGGTGTGTGGTGGGTGCCCACAGGGAGGCCCAGAAATACCTGGAGTGGATCGAGAAGCCCCCTTGCCCTTAAAGCCAAAGTGGAAGTGTTTCCGGAACTTTCTGTGTGTGCAGAGGCTCTCTCTCCTGCCCTCCCCAAGCCAGGACAGTTTCAGAAGGCGACAGTTGTCTTATCAGGAGACCAGACCTGAGTGTGTAAGGCTGATGGACGTCTGCTGGATGAAAGCTCCGAACAGCACACTTCTGTCTTTCTTGGGTCTTACTTGAGAAAAGAGAAGAGAGAACAAATCTGGTTCTGAGACCTTCTCTCTCTGCTCTGACCGGCAGTGGTGTTGGGGGATGGTCCCAGGTGCGATTCTCTAGCCCAGCCCCCTCCCCATTCCTGGTCTGAGGTCTCCAGGAGCCGGTGCAAACCGTGTCTGAACCGATGACCTGCTGTCTCTGAGATCGTTCCCACCATCCTTCCTTCCCTCCCTCCCCCGATCAATTATATTCACCACCAGCACATTTATCTCGCCTGCGATATGGAGAATTCATATTCATATCTCGGTTTTGGTGGCCTGACACTGATTAATGTAATGCTCGCTGTGACTCCAAGGGGCCGCCACCCGATGAATCACACCCTGTAAAGTTTCAGTTGTCCTTGTCGATGGGACTTGGCCAGGACGCTTGGAAGCCGGAGGAGGAGGGGGGAGGGGGAGACAGTGAGGTCAGGGTGGGTGCTGGTCCTCTCCCTGCATGCCGGGGCCTTGGGGGGCCTGAGCCCAGCTCCTGAGCCAAGCCTCTTTCTGGTCCTCCTGGCCCTGGGGTTTCCTTCCCTTCCCCATGCCTGCGGGCCCAAGATTGCTCCGTGGCCGAGGCAGGATCAGGCTGGGGCTGCTGAATGTGCTGGCGAAAGTGATGGGGCTACCTGGGCACCGGTGGGAGCAGGGTTTTGCCCCTGGGGCATCCATGCTGGAGGTGGGGAAAGGGAGGAAAGAAGCCAAGCCCAGGGGGTGCTGCTGGTGGGGAGGACAGCTTGGAACAGGTTTGGGGTACCCAGACGGCAGGGGCTTGGAAGGCCTGACCGGCTTCTGGCGCGCTCTGCCCAGGGCCTGGACCACCAGGGCCCCAGTGCAGGGATGCAAGTCGGCCAGGCACTCAGGCCTCCTGGACCACTTGAGAGCCAGAGAGGGGGGCTCTGGTACCTGCTGCTGAGCACGCTGCCTGCGCCTTGTTGCCGGTGAGGTGCCAGGTGCCGGGAGCCTCCTGTCTCACCTCTCCGCCCCCCGACCCCCAAGATGTGGCTCCAGGTTTAGGTGGCAGTGTGTGCTTGGTGAGTCCAGGGTTGGGTGGCCCGGGGGCACAGCTGGGAGGTAGAGCGGGTGAAACCTAGGTTGGAGACTGCACCTTGCCACCTCGAGGGGCTTGCTGTGTGCACGTGGGAAGAACCCGGCCCCCAGGGAAGGGTCTCCTGGATGGCGTCGTCCACTCAGGGGTGGGGGTGACTGGTCTGTCCAAGTGAAGAGCCACCTGCTCGAGGCTCTGCTGGGGACAGGAGCCTGCAGGTCCACCCAGGGCCCCACCCTAGTCTCATCTCCCAGGTGCCAGGCCTCAGAAGGCCCCCGGGGACTTCTGGCCCAGCTCCTGAAGCTGGACGTGTCCCCTCTCCCTCCCAGGACAGACGTCTGAACACGGGCCCTCCTGGGGGCAGTGCAGGGAGTCAGAGGGCCTGACCCTGACCGGCCTGGCTGCACAGTGGCCGCAGTGCTTTTAGAGGCCCCAGAAGTGTTTACTTCCTTTTCAAATGAAAAGCCTTTCTTTTTTCGGTGGAGGAAAACATGTCAGTAGATAGGATCCGCAGATTCATCTTTAAAATCAAGCAGCCTTCATACCGCTTTTATCTATCGCTTGTGTTCCCTAGAGGAGGGGCAGAGGTCCAGGAGGGCCCCTGGAGTGGCCGAATATTCTGAAACTGTCTTCAGTGGGAGATCGGAGGAGAAGGGCCCGAGCCAGTGGCTTGCAGCCCAGGGAGGGAGGTTCCCGGGGCTGCTGAGCCTCAAGGCTGCCCCTCCCTGCCCCCACCAGCACCACCCCCCCTTCCCCGCCCACCTCCTCAGGCGGGGTGCGAGGGCAGCCCTTTCTGTGGCTGCTGTTTGGTTTTTGAAGACACCGCGGGTCTCTGATCCCCTAATCCATTTATCCAGCGTCCTGAGCACTGGCTCAATGCGGGGACACAATGGCGCTGCTGCACATGGGGCCGGGCGGGGTCGGTGCACCCAGACCGCCCCCCCACCCCACTGTCCCCACAGTCCCCAGGGTCCCCTGCGCTGGTGGGAACAACACTGAGATGGTTGACGTCTTCTAAACTGAAGGGCTTTTATTCTTAATTCCTTCTCCTTGAAACTGCCCTTTCCGATGGGATGGTGCCGCTGGGGTTCCTCTGCTTGGGGAGGGGCTCAGGCCGGCCAGGGCTGGGGAGGGGGCGGGGGGCACCCTCAAGGGCTGGAGCCAGGCGAGCCGGTCACCTGCAGCCTGTCCCCCTGCGTTTACCTGTTTGCTGTGCTCTGGCTTGTTACAGAATTTTAAACGTATGCTTAATTGCTGGGTCCTCCCGATCGCTGTGGCAGTGTCTGAAAATATTAAATACATCTGTGAGACGGTGGGCACCAGAAATTAAAAAAGGTGCGGGCTGCGCTGAATGTTAAGAAGATCTCACAATGAAGTGATTAACATTTTTATGAATAAAATTAATCACGCATTAACTCTGCGGCACAGTACATCTGAAAGCCAAATGTGGCCCCACCAGCCCCCTTTCTTACACCGGAGAACTTCTGAGGCCTCCCGGGCCCAGGGCAAACATCCAGCCATTAGGAATCTCGGAATATTTATGAGAGGATGTGTCAATAACGCTATCTGAATCTGAGGCAAGGGAAAGAGAAACTCCAAAAATACCACCACCACCACCCAGTACATATAACGGCCAGATTAAAAAAAGCAACCGGCTTTTTTTTTCCCCTCTCCTTTAGCAAACCCTTGGTCAAAACCGGCCTCTTCCGTGCTTGGCTATGCCTGTGGGCTTGTGTGGACCTGGGTCCCAGAGTGCAGCAGGAGGTGATGGGGGCAGGGGGACGCGAATCCTGAGGCCCCAGGAGAGTGATGGGTTCCCCTCCTGAGAGCCCTTGTCCGGGGGGCAAGGTACCCGTGAACACAGATGGAGCCCAGGGCGGACCTCAGCGTTATTACAATTTCCAGCCTCGCAGATAATCAAGCGTGATTTCCCGTGTGCCCGGCCGCCTGCTCCTCCGTTCTCCTCTCTTGCCGCTGTGCCTTCGGGATTATTCCAGCAGGCTGTACATTGGGAAGCGAAGGTATCTGAAGTGTCGCTCTGCAGCCCTGGTGCCCCCGCGGCCTCACCAGTTAGTTGCTGCTCCCAGCTCATGTGTGGAGCAGAAGGTGGAATCAAAGCTGTGCGTCTACTCCCCTCTGCACAGTCCTTTTTCACCGCTGTGGCGAATCTCTCCCAGCTCCGTGAACCAATAAAACAGCGGCCCCTGTTTGAGTTGATATATTAATATTTACTGAGGATTTGCCAGGTCGGGGCTAAGTGTCAGAGGATCGCTGGGGCCGTCCTGCGGGAATCATTAAACCAGTCTCGCCACACTTCGTCCTCCTAACATCTTTATTAATCTTTTTCATTTCCCTCTTCCCCCTCCTGAAACAATACATTGAAATATTGCTTTTGCAACCTTGGAGAAAGATTCAGACTAAGTAACTGGGTGAAAGACTCTGAGGGCGATGTGTTTACCTGGGTGGGTCTCCAGACCCTCCCCGGCAGGTGTTTGAGGAGACCGAGGTCCTGGGGGTGACTTAAGGCCCAGCCCTGGTGGTTTTCACCTGCTGGGTCCTACACATTTATCCTGAACGATTTGCCCGAGACAGTCCTCCCATTTCTAAGATGCGGGCCACACCCCAGCCATGTCTCGTGGTCCACTCTGCGGAGCAAGGGCTGCTTCCGGGGGTCTGCCTTCCTCAGAGTGATTATAGGTTACACTTAGAACAAGTTGGACAATTGTCTTTAATAAGCTTCATAATTAGTGTCGGGATGCCTCATTACAAGTCATCGCCTGTAGCAGTCCTGGGCCAAACAGCCCTTCTGCAATCTGATTTATTTTTTATCAGGCAGCAGGGGCTGTCTGGAGTTTTTGTTTGTATAATGGGGGTCTGCACCAGGCCCCCAGTGTAAAAATACCACCAGGAAATTAATTGCTTCTGTGTGGATCCACTGCAGATGTGTCCTGTTGATCAGGATAGTATATTTTTGACTTTGCTATCCTGGGGTGAGTAGTAAAAAAAGAAACAAAATATGAAAACCAGCAATGCAAACATATTAACATCAATATAGATTCAGTGTGGTGTAATTGAAAACATGGGGTTTCAGGGGAGGATGTGCAGGGAGAGGTCCAGTTTCTGGAAAGGTTTTCTTTTTTTTTTTTCCTTCCTGTTCTCTTTCACAGTTTTATTTATTTATTTGTTTGTTTAGAAATGGATATATGCATGCCTTCTAAGCAGAACCACCTCTGGGCAGACACGTGGCTGGGATGTCTTGTAATAACAGAAGCCCTAATGGAGGGCTTCTGCTTCCCCCGCTGAGCCTGAAAGCAGGGCCCCGGTTGAGGACCGTGGTCTGATGCTCTCACAGCCCAGTCTGGGCTGCGGGTCCAGGCTCCAGCCAGAGGGGACTTCCGGCAGCTCTGGGTGGATCGGCCCCGTGTGCTCCACCTCCACATGTGTGTGCACCTCACGTGTGACCAGGCCGTGTGCACAGATCTTCCTTGTATGTCCTCAGCACTGCTCCCCGGGGTTAAAAAATAAATGAATACTCTTTCATCACACGGACTGATGCCTGTATTCTGATGGTTGCAAATGACTCCCCCAACTTAGAACATTTAAAGGATATTTTAAGGCTAATTCATGCCCGATTAGGACTTGTCCCAAGTATGTTCTGTCCTTGGCACCGGACGTCCTTGCCCGCGATTCTACATGGATCTCCACACGAGGGTGGATGTGGTCCCCATGCTTAGTTGCTCAGTTGTGACCCCATGGACTGTAGTCTGCCAGGCTCCTCTGTCCCTGGGATTCTCCAGGCAAGAATGCTGGAGTGGATTGCTGTGCCCTCCTTCAGGGGACCTTCCTGACTTGGGATTGAATCTGTGTCTTTTCCATCTCCTGAATCGGCAGGCAGGTTCTTTACCACTACCCCTGCCTGGGGAGCCCGTGTAGTCCCCAGGTCCCTTGAGTTTTCTAGAAGAGTTTGATGAGCTTCATCCTTCTTTTTCTCCTTTTTGAGGCTGTGTGATGTCTGGTTTTCATGCTCAGCTCTGTGTTGGGATGGAGGTTGTCAAATTGACCACAGCAGACTCGACTTATTAATGAAAAAAAAAAAAAACAAGAGCAGAAGTGAAGGCGGATCACATGACGTCATGATAAAGGTCACAAAATGCTGAGGATTGGGAGGGAAGATAAATAGATTTCCTCTGGGGAAGAATGGATTGCGGTGACTCTGGGCTCCTGTGGATGCCTCAGGCACTTCTGCAGAGACGTCATCTCTAGAACGTACCTGGCTGGGTTAGCAGGGTCCTGTCCCTGGGAGGATCCTAGAGGTCCCTCTTGGGGTTCCACATCGCCCTGAGTACTGAGGTCTCATTGACAGCAAACTCGTATAGGTGGCAGCTGGGTGTGGGCTCCCCAACAGAGAGGCACTCCAGGGACCCGTTGCTGGTTGTGCATGAGGACACCGGGGGGCGGGGGCAGGGCCTGGGGGGCGCCACCTCCCAGGGTCGAGATGAAGCCAGTGGGAGACCTCCGGGAGCAGAGGCGGTGAGTAGGACCCATGAGTGCCCAGGGTGGGGTGTGTGTGTGAGACAGACAGACAGACAGTCAGAGACAGAGGTTGAGAGAGGCAAACTCAGAGAGATGAAAACCCAGGCCCATGTGTTTCTTCCCGGGTTACCACCCCACTCCATCCTCTTTCCCCGAAACCTCCCACCCCCCTCCCTTTAGGGAAAAGTGTTCAAATGCGTGTTTCCCAGCAGCTCCCTCCCCAGTTCCTGTTTCAGCAGGTGGTGGGCGTGGGGGTGGCTGGTCTTCTGCATTTTAAGTCAGGGTCATTCTGAAAGCCAGGTGGATCCCACACCCGGAGGACCATCGCGCAGATCCCAAGCTGCACTGAATCCCTTCCCATTAAAGAATCAGCTGGAGGGTCACCCCCTCCTGCCTCAGTGACCCAGAGCTCATGGGTCTAAACTCTGCAGGAGCACACAGACCCGTTTTTGGCGGGCAGAGTCATCTACATTCTCCAGGGGGCATCGCGCAGTGTGAGCTCTGCCTCTGGGCCGACCCGGGGTCCCTCACGCCTCACTGAGGCTGTGCTGAGCTGCCCCAGGGACAGCAGACTTTCCCTGACACCCTTCCAAGCCCATGGCCAGCAGGCCCATGAATCAACTCCCGGAAGTGAAAGAGGGAGTGATGGGATGTTGCCCATCCCTGGTGGGTCCCACGTTTGTCACTCCAACAGCCTCTCCAGACGCTTCCTTCCAGGGTCTGCCCCAGTTCTGAGGGCCGCGGGTTCTCCGTGCCCGTCATCGACCCTTACGTGTGAGTGGCGTTTTCTCTTTCACTCTTCATGCAGTTGAGGATCAATAAGTAGACGAAGGATACAGTCGTAGCCGAGTGGATACAGGGTGAGGCCGCCTCCTCTGGGGACCAACCAGGCTGCGGCTGCCTGAGGGGGAGCTGTTGTCCCGATCTCTCCGGCTCCAGGAGGGATGAACCGCTGTGGGCAGCGTCAGCTGGGTGCTGCCCACAGCTGGCTTCCACCCTCAGGGCGGGGAGCCAAGTACAGCGCCTGCTTCCTGGGCAAGAGTCTTGAATCCCAGCACCCACTTGCCTGCATGTTTTCCCTCCCTTCTTGCCATGGGCCATGTTACCAGTTCTTTGTGACCCCAGAGACTGTAGCCTACCAGGCTTCTCTGTCCATGGGAATTCTCCAGGCAAGAATACTGGGGTGTGTTGTCCTTTCCTTCTCCAGGGGATCTTCCCGAGCCAGGGTTTGAACCTGCATCTCTTATGTCTCCTGCATTGTTTTCCCTCCTTTCTTACCCACACCTAAATATAAAGATAAGAAAGAATTTCTCAGCCAAGTTTGAAACCAGCCTCATCTTTAAGGCCTGAAGTTATCTTCTCCTGGGAAATACTTCTTCCCATTTCTAAGAAAAATGAATTAAACCATAAGAAAGACCTCCAAACCTTCCCAGACATCAAATATCTGCTAAAAAACAAACAACAATTTGATAAGCTAAGTATAAACGGATCAGAAACATATGGCTTTGGTTTTCCCTAGAAGTCTTACTTTGAACCCCAAATATTTTTAGAAGGTTTGAGGTGTCCAAATGCTGTGCGTTTGGGAACACCCAGCCATCACTTTAAGGGGATGGACTCCATACACGTGTTTCTGATCTGTTTGCAATGATCAGAGTCAACTGCTCATTTTGGAGAGCTTTTGATGTGCAGGCGTCCCTCTGGGCTCTAAAATCCCTCCTGCAGCGTCTCTTCCTCTGACAGCAACTGCTTCTTCCCAGAGTTGCCCAGCTCCTGCTCATCACACTGCAGGAATCGCCGCACGTCTTCCACTTCCACATCTCAGGGAGGATCTGACCCGTTAACGATGCCTTTCCCGTGTTGGGAACGTGTGGTCTCAGAAGGATGGGTGAGGAGGCCCCAGGGCAGCTCGCTGTCACCACTGACCTGTTCGGGGTGACCGTCCCCCACAGCTGAGCTATGGAAGATGCTCTCTGGATGTCCCCTCATGGAAGGAATCTTGCTGGTGCCACCTTCATGTTGGTAAGCCAGGAGCCAGTGGGCTGTGGCCCTGTGTGATGGTCAATGTGACGCACGTCACGGGCAGTTAAAACCCCCTTGCCCACCACGCAGCCTCGAGGGGGAACTCCAGGGTGCCCTCCTGTCACACACACGCGTGCAGAGTGAGGGGACGTGGCGGATTTCAGATCGGGCTCACGGACACAAACATTGTCGTCTTGTCCTAAATTAGGATGGCCGTTAATTCCTACACTTGGAGTTCCCTGGCTAAGTGGTTAAGAATCGGCCTGCAATGCAGGAGACGTGGGTTTGATCCCTGGGTTGGGAAGATCCCCTGTAGGAGGACGTGGCACCCCACTCCAGTATTCTTGCTTGGAGAGTCCCATGGACAGGAGCCTGGTGGTCTATGGTCCAGGGGGTCTCAAGAGTCAGACACAGCTGAAGGGACTAAACAATGACTCCTGACATTTAGGGAATGACTGCTGACTGCCGGACAGTGTTTGTAATTTACACATGATAATAGGGAAGGGGGGAGTTGCTATTTTCTTAATTTTAGGGCTGGGGGCTGGAGCAGGAATCGCCCCAGAAGCCAGGGTTGTCATGATGCTGGGCTGCCGGAACAGGACAGGAGAGGTTTCCAGGCCCCTCTGTGCCCCGAGACCCCGGCCAGGCTGTCTCTCTGAGGTTTTTGGCTATCAGAGCCCCGCGTTTGGGAATTGTTGGGTGATGTGTGCTTCCACGTGGTAGAACTTCCCCGTTCCGTCAGAGACCTCTGTCACCCCCAGATCCTTCGCTCACCCCTGGGCATGGAGCCCGTCCATCCCAGAGCCGATGCATTTTAGAATCTGGTTGTCATTTTTTTGTCATCAGGAGGCGAGGCTATTTTTCTTAGTGTCTTTTTATGCCCAAATACGACAAGCTGGCATGTCATTTCCCACATTCTGTCTGTGGGAAGAGGACCTGGTTTTCCATGGGTGCAGACATTAATGTTCTGTGTAAACCAGGGTGCCTGTGGTTCTGCAGACTCGGGGTGTGGTCCATCCTCCCAGTTACCCCGGCTGCGTCCCCCGCGCACAAAGATCCTGTCCTCCTCCCCCCTCCTCCCCCACCTTCCCTTTCTTCCCTTCTCCTTCCTTCTTTCTCCCTCCTGCCTCCCTCCTCCCTTCCCCCTCCTCCCTTCTCCTTTCTCCCTTCTCCCTCCTCTCTCTCTGTCCTCCCTCCTCCCTTTTCCCTTCTCCCTACTCCCTCCTCCCTTCTTCCTCCCTTCTCCCTCTTCTCTTTCCCTCCTCCCTCCTCCTGTTTCCCTCCTCTTGTTTCCCTCCTCCCTTCTCCCTCTTTCCTCCTCCCTCTCCCTTCCCCCTCCTCCCTTCTCCTTTCTCCCTCCTCTCTCTCCCTCCTCCCTCTCCCTTCCCCTCTTCCCTCCTCCCTTCTATCAATCCTCCCTTCTCTCTCCTCCCTCCTCCCTTTTTCCTCCTCCCTCCTCCCTTCTTCCTCTCTTCTCCCTCCTCCCTTCTTCCTCTCTTCTCTCTCCTCTCTTTCTTCCTCCCTCCTCCCTCCTCCTCTTTTCCTCCTCCCTCCTCCCTCCTTCCTTCTCCCTCTTTCCTCCTCCCTCTCCTCCTCCATGTTTCCCACTCCCTGTCTCTTTGTCTGCCCCTCAAACTTCCCAGGTGTCTTAACACCAAGAAGAGCTTTCCTGAGAGGCCGTGCCTGGTTCGGGGCGAGGGGGAACAAAGGGGTGCAGAAAGCCCGGAGGTGTGGGTGCTTGCATGCCCCTGGGAGTGGCAGATGACGGTGAGCCCACCCTGGAGAGGCTCACCTGCCCCCTCGTGATGGTGACGCACAGTCTGTGAGGGGAGGGCCCCAGCTGTGTTCTAGACAGGTCCTGAATCTGAGATGTTTGCAGTTCCGTTCCTGAACTGTGCGTACCATGTGTGTGCACTTGTGCCTCTGTGTGTGTGTGTGCACGCATGTGTGGAGGCATGGCGTGGGGAGGCGCACCCTGGCAGGGAGTGGTTGCCTCTCACTTGACCCGGATTGTCTAGGGTGGAGCTCTGTCTACCTGGAGAGCGCTCTGCCCCAGCTGGGTTTGCCTCGCTTCGTGTAAGACTCGTAGACTGCCTCGGGCATGAAGATCCTTCATTTGCAGGTAGAACAATGAAGGAGCCACAAGCCTGCCTGTGGATGGAGGAAAGGGAGCCGTTCCCGGTGAAGGCACTGCAGTGGCCACGGGTGTTACGGGACGAGAAGCAGGGGTCCTGCAGGGATGGAGAGGAGGGGGCATGCTGACCGGGGTGCAGGCGCCTCCCCACCACAGGGCTGGCCTGCTCACCCAGGCTTCTAGGTCGCCCCCAGACAGATGGCCTCCTCCCCTGCCCTGAAACAGGGAGACCCTCAGGGAGAATTTACCAGGACCTGCTGAAATTCGCCCCAGGAGCGGTGACTGTTTCTGGCTGGATCCTGGGCTTCTGATCTAAGCATGTTCTGAGTGGCCTTTCTCTGCAAGACAGCCTGTGCCGGCCTCCTGGGGCCTCGCTTTCCCTCTGGCCCGAGACCATCTTAGCGGAGGGCCCTGCCCGCGGGGCCACCCGTCCTGCAAGAGGGGTGTCCTGACCGTGAGGCACCCCAGCACGTGGAGTGGCTCCTGTGCCCAGTGGCTTAAGGACGTGCCGGAGCTACCCACGGCTTCAGCCACTTTGCTTAAAATCAGACCCTCGGGTTCCGGTGAAGGGGCTCAGGGTCCATGCAGGGATCAGAACATTCCAGCAGCCAGTGCCAAGGGCCTGGAAGGAGACCAGGAAGCAGGGCTCCCTGGGGAGGCTGAGCGTGGGGAGGGGTGTGCACAGTCAGCCAGTTCGTGAGCTCCTTCCTGAGGACATTTCCTCATCTGAGGGGCTTCTCTCTCGAAGGGTCCATGGCCCGCGCTTGCGCAGTGCGCCCCCATCGCGTCTCCCTCCCTAGGACTTGGCTTTCTGGGCCAGGTAGCCAGGTGGGGCGGGGCAGGAGCAGTGGGGGGGCGGGGTGGCCCTGCATTTTAAACACCATCATGGGACCCTGGAGACATGTTGGCTGGTCTCCTTCCTGGAGGACCAGTCCCCGCTGTTTGCAGACGTTGCACATTCTATGGTAACTTTCCAAGAGCCTGCGGTGGTAGGCCCTCTTTCTGCCGGTGGCGAGAATGCATTAAATGCAATTTGCTACTTGCCTTTAGCGTCTTAGTCCATCAAGAGAGCAATAATTGGTGGCGTGAGGGCTGTCCCCCACCCCCCACCCCCCAGGGGCCTGGGAGGGGGGTCTTCGGGGAATTCTCAGAGATACAGCATTCCTGTGGCTTTGGGATTGCTCCCTCTGTGTATCAGATGAGATGCTTTAAGAACAAGAACAAGTGGGGACTCTGTTCCTCCAAGTGCGGTTTCCAGCCCTTCTGGTTCCTGCCTTCGGTGAAAACAATTAACTTTTGTATATTTCAGGATACAGGCAGGACCTTGTGGAAATCTTATTTAATTATGTGCTATATTAATGTTATATTGATTATGTTATTGCCTGTAAATCCAGTTGCTTAATAAAGCTGCAGTCATTTTGCAATAAAGTTGTGTTTGCAGTCAATTAACGGGTGTCTGGGGGCAGACAGCTATGTGCAGGGGGGCGTTGGCGGGAAGAAAAGTCGTCCCAGGGCCGAAAACCAGAGGAGCCAGCAGAGAACATCAGTTATTTATGCACACGTAGGAATGTAGGTAAGTATGTGTACATAGTTGGGCGAAGTCCAGAGGAAAGGCATATACCCCGTGCACTTATTTTTAGCACGGGGTCTGGGGACTTATGAACGGCGGTCTGTACGGCCCGACTCTCCGGGCATTGAGGCAGCATCTGTACGTGGGGCAGGGTGAAGCTTGGTTTGAAGAATCCAAGTGGCTGATAACTGCCGATATTGAGACCATGTGAAGGCAGGGGAACAAAGCATAGTTTTGTTGCTCATCACGCTGACTTCCACGGCGGAAAAGCACATCACCGAGTTCGCAGGAAATGCCACGGCCCCTCTGAAGATCGCATCTGCCATGAATACCATTCGGCATGTGGTCCGGCTTTTATCTCTCCACGAGAAATTCATGTCATGGTTTTCACATGATGCTAAACTCAGGTCCCTACAGAATAAGGAACAGCTATTCCTTCCTTTCTTGTCTTTAGGGATGTGTCCAAGATGGGTGTCCTCCAAACAGAATAGGAACTGAGTATTGAAGCTTTGCTAATTAAAAAAAAATACACCATAGCAAATGAAAGATGAGCCATTCTTCACTTCAGATAGATAAATTGATCCTTCCTATCACTGAATGTTCTCTGTCAATCATAGAGTGAGGCTTAGATAATCTTATTTGGGGGAGGCTGATGGTACTATTGTGATGATGTATCTTTGACCCTAAGGGTAGCATCTGTGTGTGTTTAGTCGCTAAGCTGTCTGACTCTTTGCGACCCCATGGACTGCAGCCCACCAGACTCCTCTGTCCATGGGATTTCCCAGGTAAGAACACTGAGTGGGCTACCATTTCCTTCTCCAGGGGATCTTCCAGACCCATGGCATGGAATTCAAGTCTCACACATTGCAAGCGGATTCCCATCTGAGCCAGCATGGAGCCCCAAGGGTGACATCCAAGACTGTATAATCTTGTGATCTTACAGTGAAGGGCGTGTCAGTGACCAGCTTCCTGTTGCAGGAGGATCCCCAAGGACCCAAGTTTGGGGTGACTGAAGCTCTCTGACTCCAGCTTCGGCTCTTGTCAGTGGCAAACAGCTTTCAACCATAAAGGAGAATGTACTATTTCCTCCAAACTTCAGTGGTTCCTTCTGATGAATTTTTCCTGTGGTCTCGCCTGTGCTCTGGGATCTGGTTTACCTGCCGTTCTTCACTTTGCAAGCTTGGTCCATAGCCGTCCTCAACTGCAGGCAGATAGCCATCCCCAGGGGCTTCACAGGGGTGTCCAGGTTAGATGGGTTGTTGCTGTCTGTGTTCCAAATGGCAGTTTGCTGCCACATTTCCAAACGTCCTTATTAGAGAGTGAACTCTCCACGTCAGACCAAGCTCAGCATCTCCTAGGCCGCTGTCTTTTTGGCTCTGAGGACCACAGGGTGATGAGGGAGTTCTCGGTTCTGTGAAAGGTGCTGAGGTGCTACGCTGGGCTCTACTGCTGTATCACCATTTGAGAGAGAAAGATGCTGACCATCACCAAAGGAGCGTGATCGCCGCGTGACCGGTGACACCCAGGTGTCGGAGCTGAGAAAGGAGCAGAGACCTTCCTATTGAATCTAACAGTCCTGAGTCTTCTGCTCAGGGGCTTCCCCTCCGTGATGGACCTATGCACAGCCCAGGGGCCCCTTCGAGCCAACCCCCTGCCCTTGAAGGTATTAGCGGCCCCCCTTCATTTTAGCATGAGTTAGAGTCAGCTCTTGGATGGCTGAAGACTGAAGTGGGTTTTTATTCTCTTGAGAGCAAATGTGGGAAGAAGCCAGCCAGCGAGGGAGTGGGGTGCATGCCTAGGACGGGTCGGGGAGCAGAGATGGAAGTCTTGGAGGGCAGAGGCCCAGCCTTTCTTGGGTTAGAGGGTCCTGTGCACAAGAAGGCAGCGCAACGCCCGGAGTTAGCGCAGCTGCTAGGCTGAGTGCTGTGGGGCCCAGCGCCTGCCGGCTGCCTTCTCCGTTACCACTGTGGCCGGACGCTTGCACAGGACAATCTCCAATCCTAAGAAGAAGAGGCATATAGACGCCTGCGCCTGCCCAGGAAGGTGGTGAGGGGGCCCTCTGGTGCCCAGCTCAGCACCTTTCACGGGACCACAGATGCCCTCGTCACCCTGGGGTCCTCAGAGCCAAAAAGACAGCAGCCTGGGAGATGTGAGTTTGGTTTACCGTGGAGAGTTCGTTCTCTAAGGGAGACACGCCTATCCCCCAGCTGGGCGGGGAGTCTGGGAGCTGCCCGGCTTCACGCAGGCAGACGGCCGCGCTGCAGTGCCAGGACGGTGCACACCGCGTCCTCACGGGCCCGCCGCAGCCCACTGCGGAAGGGAGCGCGGGCCCGCGGAAAGGACTCACGGAAATCACAGGCACATCACACGACGGCGGGCCGGGACAAGACTTGGGGAAAGGAAAAGTAAAGAGCGTCCCACTGCATGGGCTGCTTGGAGGTGAAGCGCGACCTCCAGGAGACACGCTGAGATCCGAGGGCGTGCTTCCTCAGGGGCCACCCTCCCCAGACCCCGCTGGAGGCGTGTCTGGAGGGGGTCTTGGTCCACCTGGAGTGGAATTCTCCCAGTGAGTATGGCCAGGTCCCCTCTGTCCCCAAACCTGAAATGTGTCAGCAGGCTTACGTCTCAGATAAAAACCCCCAATGGCATTCCTCAGTTTCTAAGTTGAAATGATAAAAGTTGACATTTTGGTCATGAAATTAATTTTTTTAAAAGAGCTTTTGCGGAAGATTGAGAGGCACAGGACCACTAGACAGCTTGGCCCACGTCTTCCTGCCACTTATTCATATGATGGGGCCCTGTTCCCTTCAGAACAGCACCGCGTGCCCACTAGGGCCTGCGCAGCCATCGTGGTGGGTGCAGAGAGGTGACCGATGGTCCCGGGCTGGGCAGTGCACTCACAGGGCAACCGACACCAGCGCCGACTGCTTCAGGACGTCATGTCTGAGGCCAAGTCAGTGATGATGCCCTTTAAACCACCTGACTTTTCCACTTCTCTCCCTTGCTGCGTTCCTTCTGAAGGTCCTCCTCTGTGTGATCTTTCTGATCACTGGCGCTTGTGGTTACTGTTCACCCAACAGTCACGACAAAACAGGACTTGAGAGATAGAAAGAGCGTTGTGGTGGGTTTTGGAGCCCAGGCTGGGTTGTGACTTTTGCCTGCGGCGATCACTCCCCGCCTCCGGGATGTCTTAGATCAGGACAAGACCACGGGTGTCCTTTAGTACCGTGGACTTGCTCTTGTTTTTCTTTCTTATAAGTACAAAACACAGACTAAGTCATGCACAAAATTTAAACGCATGAAGCGCACACACAGACGCTCACACAAACACAGAGTCCAAAAGACTTTATGAAGAGGCACCTACCATCGCCCGGGCAGCACACTGTTCCCCATCGTCTTCTCTTTTAGATGCTGACTTCAGCTGACTCAGTTTGTGCCATGACCTGTATCCTGGCAAACAATGATGACTTTATCCCCCCCAGGTGAAACGGGCGAGAACGCAGCCTCGGTGGTCACACCAGTTGGCATGTTTTTTCTACCATGGGAAGATGTTCAAGCAGAAGATGAGCTGAGATGCTGGGGCATCTCCTCACTCTGGAATCGTGCTCTAGGCAGGGGGTCTGGGCTTGGTGCTGCCCAAGACCCAGGGCCTTCTACCTGTCTGCTCTGCCTCCTGGGTGGGTGGGTGCAGGGGACGCGTCCCCCCTAGGTCACAGGAAGCCTCAGAATTTCCAGGGACCACATGTCTGGGACGTCACCCTTCAAGGAAAATGGAGGTGCCCTCCTGACGTCTGGAGTTTGGACGAGCAAGCCCAAGGACAGGTTTGTCCAGGCTGGCCCAGACCGGACCCCGTATCTGTGGAGGCTGTCACAGAGCCCACCAGGCAAGCACCTTGTTCTGGAACTCCTGGGATTTCGATAGACTCTGTGTACGCATAGTGAGAGAGAGTCGTCGGTGGGGGCAGCGGTGGGCCGGTGGAGGGGCCGAGGAGAAGGTGACGCTCAGTCTCTGCTCTTCATTCCCGTTGTCTGCAGGACACCATGAGGGTGGGATCGGACGTCTTCGGGACTCTCAGCAAGAGTTCGGACCTACGGAGATCCCACTTGCATCTGGAAATCTAGCCGCCCAACCAGGGACATGTGAGAAACAAGGAAGAATGTGCTTCGGGGTGAAGCTGCTGCTGGGGTCCCCAGAACCTGGGGCCACCGCCGTGCGCCCCCACCGGCGTGGAAGCCCAGTGCACTGTGTGCCCCCTCGTGGATCCGCACTCCATCGACGCGGCCACTTCAACCTCCTCCCTCCTGAAGCTCAGCACCCACACTCCCCACTGGCCCCTACTCGCAAGCCCTAACCTCGGCCCCTGAACCCCGAGCCTGGGACCCATCCTGTGACCTGTGACCCTGTGCCGAGACCGATGGAGGCTCCCTTCCTGCCAGCGTCCCTGTGCTGGCCTTCTCTCTCAGGACTCAGATCTTCTATGAATGTTTGTTTTTTTTTTTTCTTTCTTCTTTTTCTGCGTTATCTGGTTTGTTTATTTTTCTCTCTCTCCTGGATGATTTTCATCTGCATGCAGGCGTGTTCTAATGTCTCCCTTCTGAAACTTAAATAAACACCTTGCTGTCTCGATCTACTGTGTTTTCGTTCAAAACATCTTCAAAACCGACGTCACCCAGGGTTTGCTTTCAACTTCCAGCCTCCGGCCCAAGTTCCCCACCTTGAGGCTGCGTCCCTCCCCTCTCCCCGTGGCCTGCTCCCGCCGAGCCCACTGAGTCCCCCCTTCTGCAAACCCACACCTGGGGGCCCCCTCCGTCCCCCTTCTTCAGCCTCCGCCCACCGGCCCAGCCAACCTCCCACGTGCCGGGAGCTGGGAGTGCTCTGCCTTAGGCTTCTGAAATGGCTTCCTCTCCTATTGCCCCTTCCCGCTCACTGGCCATCTCTTTTCAATCGATTCCACTGGCTCCTCCCGACTGGGGCGATCCTTGGGTCGTCTTCCTGTCTAGCTGCACCTCTCCAGGTGCCCTCATCCACCTGATGACTACGAGTGGCATCAGTGCATAGAGGACTCCAGGTATCACCCCGCAGCCCAGCCTCACTCACTGATGTCTGCTGTGCCTCTGTGGGGTGTCTGACGGGCGTTCCAAACCCCGCACGTCCAGGGGAATCGCTGAGCACCTCCGTCTCAAACTGACACCCCCACCCTCTGAAATGAACAGGATGCCGTCTCCCCAGTGCTCAGCCAAAAGCCAAGAGGCTGCATCTTTCCTTCAGCCCACAGCCTGCCCATCAGCATGTCCTTCTGGCCCTGGCGCAGCAGGTCCAACCTGTCGGCCTGATCCCACGTCTGTCCCTTTGCTCAATGACCACCCTGCTCCCATCCGCCGTCTGCTCTTACCTGGGTCACTGGACACACCACTTGACCTCCCGTCTGGCTGCTGGATGGTAAAGGCTGCCAGGAAAGGCTTTTAAAAATGTTGAGTCAGATCACCTCCTTCCCATCATCGTGAGCTCTGCGTGGCCGTCACTTGCTGAAACCTGAACAAAACACACAAGCGCACACACTTTGCATCCTGGTTTGCGAGATAGCGTAAAAAGCTCAGTTCATAACTGGGAGAGAAGTTGGCCCTTCACGGCAATGAGCCGCTCAAGCCATCACCCAGTTGTGTGGGCAGTAGTTAATAACCGATGCATTTTGAGAGTTTCTTGGACATCAAGGAGATCAAACCAGTGAATCCTAAAGGATCATTGGAAGGACTGACGCTGAAGCTGAAGCTCCAGTCCTTTGGCCACCTTATGCGAAGAACTGACTCATTGGAAAAGACCCTGATGTTGGGAAAGATTGAAGGCAGAAGGAGAAAGGGATGGTAGAGGATGAGATGGTTGGATGGCATCACTGAGTCAATGCACATGGGTTTGAGCAAACTCTGGGAGTTGGTGATGGACAGGGAAGCCTGGCATGCTGCAGTCCATGGGGTCACAAAGAGTTGGACACGACCAAGTGACTGAACAACAACTTTGAACAGCTTGACTCTTGGCAGGCAGGAAGTATCAGGATGACTTTACCTGCATCATCACCATCGCTGTACAGAGCAGACACCGTTTGAATTCTGGCTCCACAGATGAGATGAGGAAACTGAGAGAAGGCTGGTGATCATTTTAGAGTTGGTGGGATTCGGTGTTGAGCCCGCTGCAGGTCAGAGTTCCCAGGGAGTGGATGATGAGACTGGGAGGGGCATGTAAATCATGTTCTGCGGAGGGGAAGGGGTGGCCAGCCTCTGGGGGCTGGGAAGGATGCTGGCAGGGTGTGGTGAGGGTGCGCTCCTTTGTCCCCTCGCTCACCCAGAAGGGAGTGTGACCTGGGTGCTCTCCTGCCAGGAGATGCCCGGAGGGGTGGAGGCCGAGACCGTCCACAGAACTTGGGAGCCGGGAGAGGCCGACTGGTCCTCATAGGACGTCAGAGCAGAGTCTCTGAAACACTGCGGATCCAGGGTGAGGACTGCCGAGCCTTCCTGACCCTGCGCCAAGCACAGAGAAAGTGCCCTCGGCCCCTCTCCAGGGCAGAGGAGCCACCACTCCCGAGACACTCTGCACAGTGCGTGCCTGCTAAGTCACTTCAGCCGTGTCTGACTCTGCGACCCCATGGACTGTAGCTCACCAGGCTCTTCTGTCCATGGGATTCTCCAGACAAGAAGACCAGACTGGGTTGCCATGCCCTCCTCCGGGGGCTCTCCCCACCCAAAGACTGAACCCGCATCTCTCATGTCTCTTGCATTGGCAGGCAGGTTCTTCTAGGGCCACTTGGGAAGCCCCACCTCTGCACAGGCTCAGCGTATAATTGAGCTATAACCCTTTCCTCCAGAAGTGCCCACCTGGCTTTCACGTCATCTTGCATTATTAACAGAAACCATTCAGTTTTTTTTTTTTTTTTCCTGGGGAAATGTAAGGATTAATAAGCAGAGTTGAAAGGTGTGATTGGGTCACTGGGTAAAGCAGGCTTTGCCTGAGGACACAGGTCTTCCTGCTGATGAGATGGACTTGGGTCTCCTGTGGTCATGCCCAAGGCTGTTTCTGTCTGGCTTTCATGGTGAGCTATGTTATCTGAGTCCGGGGAAGTGAAGAAGATGGCTCAGGAGGTTAAAAGGAGTAGAGGGAAAAATTGATTTTTCCATCCAAAATGTCATTGTTCATTGATAACAGACCGTGGCAGTAAGATTCTCAAGGCTTACACGCTGTGTCCACTGCGGTCAACCAGAAATTGTTCAGCTTCTTTTCTAATGTAAAGATCAGGAGTAATTAGCTAGCTAAACAAATTTTTATGAAATTGGATTCTCTGTAGCTACAAACGAGTAACTGAAGCAGCTTGCCATGACGGCCTTGGCATAAACCAAACATAAATAAATGGAAATTTAGAGCTTGCTGAGCAGTTCTGAATGGAGACAACCATGTGACCGTGGGTTCGTGAGGCCCATCGCCTTTGTGATGATGGCGTTGATACTCAGGGGTGATGGAAGTTTCTCTCGAACTTCCTGGTTCTCAGGCTCTTATGAGGAGTGGGTGGTCCAGTCTGGGCTTATTCCTGAATTCCCAGGCTGGGGCTCAGGGAGGCCTTCTGGGTAGGAGGAGAACCTGGGGTTACATCTTGGAGCTCTGTTTCCATGGCTAGAGTGCTGCTCTATTTATTTTTATTTGGGGAAGTTGATGGAGCTTTGAGAGCCTAAACCTCTCTCTCTCTGGTCCTTGCTGCCCTGGAGACGGGCTTGTCCAGCCTCCAGAGGTTCTGTGGGCACAAGATCAGAGAGGTCACCTCCAAGGACCCTCCCCATCCTTCTCCCGGGCTCCCCTTAATGTTGCCTGGAAAACCTGCTGTGAGGAGCTCGGGAGTGGACCAGCCTCTTTCTCCTCTCTTGGTCTCATTGAGGTGTAACTGCCACAACGAGACTCCTCCGGACTCCGACCGCGTGACCGCCGAGGCCCTCCGCTGTCACTCTCTTCCACTTTCACTTTCACTTTGTCAGTTTCCCTGAAGTGATTTCTTAGGAGCCTGAACCACTCCTCAATGTCTTCTCTGAAATGTGCCTTAACATTGCCAAAAAAGTAGCCTTCAACCATATTTCTGATAAAGTTTCTTCTCTGGAGATGATTCCACCCTGACTGTACCAACATGTTTGCACAGATTCCCACGCCCCACCTCCCTGCCCCACGCCTATGTAACTCACTCCTTCTCCCCGGGGCGAGTCCTCACCTGCGGCATCTGCAATGTGGAGATGCTGGAGGTGCACCCGCAGCACAAGGGTGCAAGGGGCCCGGCACAGCTTGTGCAGGGACCTCATTCAGCAGAGCTCTCAGAGCCTGAGAAGCATTCACTTTTCTGAAAAGCTCTGTAAGCTGCTCCAAGTGGGAGTGATCAGAGAACCATCAGTCAGAGTTGAAAATCAGCTACAAACTTGGCTTCTGCCAAGAGGCGGTGCATTCAGCCTAAAGTCACATCCAAGACGTACATTCTCCCTGGTTTACCTTAATTCCCATCTATTTCTGCGACTGGCCCGAGATGCCTACAGTGAAAGTTTATACTGAAAGGTTGATAAATTATGTAAATAAAACAAGGAACGTGGGAAGTAGAAGCCAATGCCTGTCAGCACCAAGGTTTAACACAAGTCCTTGCCAGGGCAGCAGACATAAGAGACACAGTTTTGATCCTGGGTCAGAAAGATCCCCTGGGGGAGGGCATGGCAACCCACCCCAGCATTCTTGCCTGGAGAATCCCTTGGACAGAAGAGCCTGGGGGAGCCCCACAGGGTCACAAACAGACAGACAAAACTGAAGTGACTTAGCAGGCACGCAGACACAGGTGACTGAATCCAAAATCAAGAGAAGTAAAGAAAGCTGATATAGAAACCCACACATTCAACTAACATCTAAAATATGTTAGCTACCCAGACTCCAGGCAAGGTGATGGGAATGGGGGTCACAAAACCTCGTTTGTCTGGGATTTACCCTCAAAGCTCCCTGTTTCCCCCGAAGGCAAATCTAATTCTACTTAAACACATGGGTGAGTTATTGTGGAGACCCTAGAATCCTACCCTGTCAGTCAGGGAAGGTGTTCTTTCTCTAACATTTTAGAACGGGTCATACTCAGCACTGGGCCTTGGAAAGACCCCGGGAGATCACCCTGGAGCTTGTGGCTGCGAGTGATGGATGCCTGGAGCGTATCCCACTGTTTCCTGGAACGAGCGTACAGACGTCGGAAACACTCTGTTTAGGACACATATCACGGTTTGTATGATTAGTTTTGAAAGACCTAATGTAAAGTGTGGACTCTGGTGATCATGCTTTGTCCGTATAGACTCACGGGTTGTAACGCACACCCCTCTGCCGGGATGTGGGTGGCGGGAGGCCGAGCCTGAGGGGGGCCGGGGTATATGGGGGACTCCCTGCACCGCCGCTCAGATCTGCTGTGAACTTCACATGGCTCTAGAATATTTAATATAAAGTCTATTCTCATATAAACAGCAGGGACAACGGTATTTCTTCTTTTTTTTATTGGAGTGTAATTGATTTACAAGGTTGTGTTATGACAAAGTGACTCACTTATATGTATGCGTGTGTGTCTGCGCTAGGTCGCTTCAGTTCGGCTCCGTGATGCTCCTCAGTCCATGGGGTTCTCCAGGCATGAATACTGGAGTGGGTCGCCACTTCCTGCTCCAGGGGATCTTCACGACCCAGGGGCAGATTCTTTACCAGCTGAGCCACCAGGGAGGCCCTCTCTTACCTGTAGGGTGTGTATCTGTCTGTGCCTCCCCCTTTCCCCTCGGGGGCTGTAACTCTGCTTCCTGTGTCTGTGAGTCTGTTTCTATCTCCTGCAGGAGTTTCTGTGGGCAGCCCTGTTTCTGACTGAGGTGTCCCCCACCGAGGGCTACGGTCTGACCAGATCTGACCTCCGGTGGCCCCCCTTCCCCCGCCCAGCTCTTGGCTACCCATCAGTTCTGCTCCCGATCCTGAACCTCAGATCCTTCCCTCACATGTCACAATAAATACAGCCTCTCTGTCACAGAACCCCTTTATCATTCCTCGTTGCCCGCAGACTTCACAAGAGCCCATACCTTTAGTCTCCGCGAGAAGAAAGAAGGCTGTGATCTCCATATCGCCGCACTTTTATTTACCTTATCTGTAATATAATTAATAGATGACTGTGCAGAGACCAAGGCACTTTCAAAGAGAAGGAGACAGCTTCGTAGGAAACTTGCTCTTTTGAATCAGTCCAGGACTCTATCAAAGCCTGTGTGATAATTTCATGTAAATCCTGGTGTTCCGAATCTGTATCTTTTAACCTGTACGTACCATTTTTTAACACACTACATTTCAAAGGCCCTGAAGGGCTGGTCTAATTTGTATTGCAGAATTATATTATAATCGGCAAGCCACACATCACACTGACTTCTTAAAATTAAGATGGAAGCTCATTATACAGACATTCGCAGGGGTCTCCTGTAGTCATCTCAAAAGGGCTGTAATGGGGAAACCATGTCCTCAAGTTAAAACCTCTGGTTCCCTGCAGTCAGATCCCACCGCGGGCATTCGGCTTTTGGAATTGCCTCTTGGCGGGATCTGGCGGTCCCGACGCGTCCTCTTGCTTGACTATCCACAGTAGCGATCGCAGCTCATCACCGTCCGCACCTCCCGTGTATCTGTTTACAAATTCCCCTTTGTTTAATTTGAGCAAGTCAGACATGTTTTTACGTGTTTGGATTTCATAAATGCCCCCGTTGCTCTCGTGGGCCCAACCCCAGGGCTTTCCTGATCGTTCATGAACATCATTGGGATTTGGTGGCATAGAAAGTGAGCCAGAGGGGTCTTTACCCCGACACCTATCCTGGAGATGTGTCAGGATAAAAACTGAGATGGAGAGGAGGGATCCCCGAGAGACTCACAGACCCGCATTCCCGAGGGATCAGCCACGGTCAGGCTGCGAGGCGGCTCCAGGCTCAGATCTCCCTCCTGCCGGTTTGTGGGGGTCGGGGTGGGGAGCGGTGTGGGGGTCAGGGGTCAGAGGCCACTCACTTCCTTTTGTGTGGGTGTCTGGGGGCGGAGATGACGAAGCGCCACAAACGTGGCAGCCGACAACAGCGGCCGTTTCTGCTCTCAGCTCTGGAGGCCAGAAGCCCCAAATCAAGGAGCCGTTATAGACCGGTCCTCCATCTAGCTCCAGGGAAGGTCCTCCCTGCCTCTTCCAGCCCCTGGGGCTTCCGGGCTCTCCTGGGCTGGTGGCCACATCCCTCCCTCCTCTGCCTCTGTCTTCACTCGGCTTCTCCCCTGTGTCTGGCGCTTCCGTCTCCCGCGGAGTCACTCTCACAAGGACACTTGTCCTTGGATGCCGGGTTGACCTAAGTGCAGGGTCGTCCCAGAAACTTGAGCTTAATTACGTCTCCAGAGACACTTCCCAAAGGAGCTCGCCCTCAGGCTCTGGAGGTTGGGTCTTGAATGTATCTTTTGGGGGGATACTACTCAACCCACTGTGCCTGGGGAGCCTTCTTTAGAGACTGAGAAGCTCTTGCCCTGTGTCTGCATGTCTGGGGGTCCCAGGACAGGTTCTCAGAAAAGAGGACGGTCCCACAGCCTGGCAACCCTTCACGCCATCATCTCCACAACCCCAGGATGCCAAGGATGCCCTCATGGAGAGAGTGCCACTGCCGCCCCATGGGGGCTCCCAGTGAGGAGCGGACCAGCCCCCTGAGCAGGCACAGGGCTCGCCGAGGATGGACGGGACTCACCGGAAGCCCACCTGCTGAGCCACTGTGGTCAAGACCTCAGGACTTTGCCCTCCTACAGACCCGGGTCCTCCTCTTTACTGTGGTGGGATGGCATCACCGACTCAGTGGACATGAGTTTGAGGAAACTGCGGAAGATGGTGAAAGACAGGGAAGCCTGGCATGCTGCAGTCCGTGGAGTTGAAAAGAGTCAGATATGACTGAGTGACTGAATAACAACATCAGGTAACAAGACCCAGATAGGGCTGGGGGCCAGGGCAGGGGGTGCCTGTGGCAACAGGGATGCTGGGACACTTCGCCCCTGGGGAGTGGGGTTTCATTTTCCTCCTGAGTCCCGAGAGACCCCCGGGGCCCCAGAACATCGGCTACCCTGAGTCACAACCTCCCTGTCCCACTCACGTGTGTCTGCCACACTGCAGTGGTCTGCCATCTCATCAGGCTGGCAGGGCACCTCCAGAGGTCCAGGCCTGTGCTCCCAGGAGCACCGTTCCCTCTGCAGCGGGGGCCTCAGGTCTTCAGGGCAGCTTGGCTGGGGCCTCTCTCTGCCATGTCCTGCCTCTGCCAAGGCTAGCGGGGCTCTGGGGTGATGCCTGGGGTTATCTCCAGTTGGCTGGTTCTCTTCTGCACCCTGAGTCAGGAGGGCTGGGACAGGGCGTCATGGTGGGTGCTGTTTCAGCTGAGACAGGTGAAGGCTTTTCTGCAGCCTTTAATTCACCAGTGAAATTCAGACAGCTCTCGACCCAGGAAACGCAGTGTGAACGCAATGATAAAAGACACTTTCGAGAAAGAGAAACGTAAGTGGAGATTCTTTCTTCTCAAGGAGACCTTTCCACAGTCTGGCCTTAGCACGTCTGGTAGAGACAGGTGTTCAGCATTCACCCACAGCGGTGGACGGGGAAGGTCCCTGGGCAGGCTATCTCTTTCATGTCCTGGGGAAACGGGCAAAGCTTGCACTGGGCTGACTGCTCCTCAATCTACCATTTGACTGCATCAGGATCTTGGGACCAGAGATGGGGCTGAGCTTTAGACGTGGGGCTGCTCCCTCCCTTTCTACTCCCCCCACCCGAAGCCCAGCATCACACTCACCTTCATGAGGGGGCATGTTTCATGCCACACTGCAGGAGGGACCGGACCCTCAACCCTCGTGGGTGGGAATCTAGCCATCCTCTGTAGCCTCGAGGCTTTGAGAGTGAAGTTCCTTCAGCATTTCTCAGCATCCACTGCTCCTGTCCAGTCCACTGGAGCCCCAGACCAGAGGACGGACAAGCTGGAATGAGCCGTGGGGTGGCGCAGCACAGTCCCCAGGGTATCGAAGGTGCCTGGCCGAGGCTGGTTCCCTGCTGCCTCCTGCCGTTCTCAGGGTGAAGAGAGAGGTCCTAACAATGGCTTCCTGAGCACGACTCTGCATTCTGGCACATTGCGGGGGCTTTTGCAAAAACCTCAGCTGTTTTCTGTCCCCTTCCCCAGGGTTCGGTGCTCTAAGGAGGATGCTAGCCGATTCTCACCTTGTCTTCAGGACTCTGTCTCCCGTCTGTGTGATCCTTTCTTCTCTCCAATCTGTCTTTTTGGAGGCAGGGTCTTGGGACTATCGGTCACCATGTGCCATGCCTGCAGGGGTTCTGGAAAGCCAGGGGCTCAGGCTGCTCGGGCCCGCAGACAGGAGGCAGGTCCTGCCATCCTGGCTCCGGGCCAGGGCTGTGGTTCCCATGAGCCTGGTCCCTCAGCAGATGGAGGCTGCATGGGGCAAGTCCTGCTCCGTCCCAGAGACCCAAGGAGAGCAGGTGTGGACAGGGGCTCACCGTGGACTGCTCTGGGAGGGCTGGAACTCAGAAACCCCTGGAAACTCCTGATGCAACTTAAGAAGGAACTAGAAGGACAGGAAGGGGGGATTGGGGTAATGGAAAGGAATGGTGGAGCCCAAGTCCCGGCTTTTGGTCCAGGGACCCCCGATGGATGGCCGGAGCCCCTCCTCCTTCTGTCTGGCGGGAGCATCCCTTCTTCCTTCCTGTCTCAGGTGTCACAGGCCTCCAGCCTTCTGGATGCTTCTCCCCCGCAGCCCCTCCCGCCTTCAGGAGCTGACTCCGCCCTGACTTGAGAACAGCCTTCTCTTACGTCACTGGCGGCGGCAACAGTCCTTCCTGCCAGGTTCCTGACAACAGAAACCTCGCCCGTGGAGGATTCTCGCGGAACCGGCTGCTTTGGATGGCTGGCAACACCAGGCTAAGGCCAGAAGGTTTGCCCCCCAGACCCCTGGAGGCAGCCTCACAGCTGGGCCGGCACCTGGAGACAGGTTGTAGGGTTGAGGGTGGGAAGGAGGGCAGGGAGAGAAATGGTGGCTTTTACTTTTCTGTGGAACGGATTCTAATTCCGACAGCAACTCATACCATATTTTTGGGATGTTCAAACAATTCCAGCCAAACATTAAAACCGTGCATTGCTGTTCTGGGACTGAAAATTGAAAAGCACGGCACTAAGTCATTATGTTTTTATGACTTTGGTTCACATTCGGGTATAAACTCCAGTAAATAGCTGTTAAAGCAGAGTCATTTGCTCAGAAGTATTTTACGAGCATAGTTTTTTGGAATGGCAGAACTTTCCGCTGGATTTCCCCCCCTCTCTGTGTGCGGAAACTCTGTGTCCTTCTGCTCTTAACAACGCTTCTCCTTTCAGACCTGGGCATGGGTGCGGGCCCGACCTGTGAGAGCTGGTTCTGGCCTGCGGCCCCAGCGCCCCCAGCGCCCCGCTGCAGTCCTCCCGCTGTTTGCTTGGAAGGACCAGCCTTGCTTTCCAGGCTCGGCTGTGGGCGCTGACCTCAAGGTGTGGATGTCCAGCCTCCTTGGAGGCCCCGCCACGGTTTTCACCCTTGGGTCAAGAGCGGCAGGCTTTCTGCTCATCGGCTCTTGTGCGTCTATACTGTCCGACGGGCTTGTGATGCTCCTCTCAGCAGTGGCTGGGTGGGGTCATTCCTCGGAGGTGCAGGGAAGACCTCCTGGATGCCTGGCTGGTGGACAAACAAGACGCCCCTTGGGATCAACTCCGGAGCTAGGTAGCTCAGGGAGGTCCCTGCTCCAGGTGGCCTATCCAGCCCATCACAGACAAGAGCTGAGTAGTGACCGCAACCCTGCAGATGTTTTGAACCAGGGCAGAGGCTGAGGGGACTGCCCCAGGCCATGCAGCTAGCGAGGGACAGGGACACACTCAGGTGGCCCTCACTGTCTGCCACGGTGACAAGGTATTTGAGTAGACTGCGTTCTCAAGGGCCATCGGTCGCATGTCAGCAGCCCTGCAATCTTCTTAGACAAGGCCACTGGGCTCCGAGGGCCAAACAAGGTACCCTTCCCGTCCCGTGCAAGGTGCATCTGTGCTGCCTCCCAGAGCTGTCTGTGTGCCCCAGGCTGCACAGCTGTCCCCGATTCCTGGGGGTGGAGGCAGACGTCAGACCAGTGTGTGCTGTGGTCCTGATTTGAATCCAGCCTCACTCCCTAAGTGGCCTTGGCCTTCGAACAGTAAATGCAGCTCTTTTTAGAAAGCAAGCAGGTGAATAAGGTAAGTGTTTTTTTTGCCATCATTTTACTTTCTCTATGGCCATTTTCTGTAGGAACCACAGCACCCAGCATTCGGATATTCATAATGTCCTTGAGAAGGCGTGGTAATACCATCCTCTAAATATTCACTGAAAAGACTGATGATAAAGCTCCAATCCTCTGGCCACCTGATGCAAAGAGCAGACTCATTGGAAAAGACCCTGATGCTGGGAAAGATTGAGGGCAGGAGGAGAAGGGAACAACAGAGGATGAGATGGTTGGATGGCATCATCGACTCGATGGACATGAGTCTGAGCAAACTCTGGGAGATGGTAAAGGACAGGGAAGCCTGGTGTGCTGCAGTCCATGGGGTTGCAAAGAGTCAGACACAACTGGGTAACCAAACAATAGCAACATTACTGCCCACGGCCAACACTATTATCTGCACACACTCCCTTCTGAGATTTTATTAGCATGCCTGACCAAACAGGCACCACTCTTTTCCTGCTTTCTCATGTGGGGAATCTTAGGCCTGAAATGACTCAAGTGTGGGGGCGTTCAGTGATTGGCACCTGGATGGAATCCTTCAGGGACAAAGCCAGCCACCACCTTGCTCTGGACTCAGCCGTGTGTCTGTCAATGTCAGGCATCCTGAGAGCTCCTAGACCCTAGTCTTCAAGGACTTTCACCTTAATGAAAGGTTTATTGAAATGTATAATTTTAAGAGTATTTTCTACCTAGAGTCTGCCTTATTTTTTCCCAACAAAATCTCGAAGTGTTGGCCAGTGATGATGACTAAAGATGGAAGTTTAGGACAGGAAACATGGGAGATGCGATGTGAAAACCTGGAAGCCACAAAAAAAGGATGCTGAGGTCCTCTCAACCAGGTGACATGGGAAGGAGTTTAGTGTGGACCCATTCAGATGCCAATGCCAGATTAAAATTTCCCACTTCCAAATAATGAAGCTTGAGTATCCACACATTCCTTCAGATACATAGATGTCATGCCACAGTGTTTCAGATTTATAAAATACCTAAACTGGAGCTCCCAACAAAGGCTTTCTGTGCTGTGCTTAGTCACTCAGTCATGTCCTACTCTTTGCAACCCCATGGACTGTAGCCAGCCAGGCTCCTCTGTCCATGGGGATTCTCCAGGCAAGAATACTGGAGTGGGTAGCCATTTTTTCCTCCAGGGGATCTTCCCAACCCAGGGGTTGAACCCAGGTCTCTCACATTGCAGGTGGATTCTTTACTGTCTGAGCCACCAAGGATGCCCAAGAAGATGAGTGGGTAGCCTATCCCTTCTCTAGGGGATCTTCCCAACCCAGAAATCAAACGGGAGTCTCCTGCATTGCAGGCAGAGTATTTACCAGCTGAGCTACCAGGGAAGCCCCCAACATAGGCTTACTTTGCCTCAAAACAAAGCATTCAGGTTAATGGAGTCTGCGCCATTGATTAAATTTTATAATGGCAAAAAACTGTAACCAAAAGACTAGGTTGGAAGGAGGAAACATTGTAACTAGGTTAGAAGGAGGAGCCAAGTAGCGTTTGAGATTCTTTTCATGAACTTAGAATCAGACACTGGTAAGGTATCTTTACAGCTTCATAAAGTGTAGTTTAGAAACTATTTCTGTTTTGTCTATGCTACCTTGCTTCCTTCCTTATAAGCAGGACTAGCTTAGGAAATAGAAGGTAACATTGGACAGTTGTTAAACTGTAAGTGCTTCTAAGGTGGCAGTCACCCACTACTCCTTTATCATTGGATCCAACCTCCACACACACTCATGAGGTCAAGAAAAGAATAACTCTTTTAGGGAAGAGACAACCGAGCTTCAGGAATTCAGGCATCTCACTCCAGGTCTGGGTACTGCTAAGCATGAGGCAGCCTGGGAAATGCACCCAGGTGTGTTGGAGTCGGGAAATTGCCTTTTTTCCATTGCATTACACGCCTGACAGGATGCTCATGTAACCCACTGTGAAATATTGCCTGTAATTATAAAAATACCGGGAATACGCGGCTTTGTGTGCCGCGTGCCCGCATCTCACTCTTCATTAAACCCCAGTGAGTACTCGCTGATAACAGCAGTTGGCTCTCCCGTCACCCAACCAGTTACAACAGTGTCTCTCACTGCTCAGAGTAGGGAGCAGGATGCTGCAAATATTGAAGAGCTATTCAACATGCGCCTTTTATGGCCTGAACGGAGGTGTCTGAGTTTGTACATTTTTCATGGTCTTCATCTGAATCCGGATAGCAAACGCTGCATCGAGATTTAAAGCCCAGGAAATAAGTCCATTACTGTTCTCAGTAGGTGTCACTTAGATGCTCTAAACCACATCTGCCGAGATGAAATGGCGTTCCCGGGACGTGTGGCTGCTTTGTGGCGGCACGGTGGTTCCAGGATGTGGGCGTGTGAAGCCAAAGCGAAGCCTGGAGCCGCCGGAGCTCTCGGAGTGGTCCTCCCCAGCGTCTAGAGCCGGAAGCAGAGTTGCCTGCTGCCTGTGGGGGTGAAGAACCACTGGGGCCCAGTCTGGCTGCCCCTGGACCAGGGAGATCCCGGACACAGGATGTTAATTGGATTCCAGGCGATGCTTTTTTTTCTGAGACAAAGCCTCACATCCTGCCAAACGGGACCAATGTGGTCAGGTAATTACCAGGCTGCCCCATGAGGGACATCCTGACAAAGAAATGAGAATGTCCCTCAGCACCCCAGCAACAGGCTGGACGGTGGCTGCCCGCGCCTCCTGCCCTAGCTGGCTCGGTCGCCGTGGTTGTCCCTCACTGGTGGCCCCCTGCCCTGCTCCCAGTCCGCTGTCACATCAGTTTGTAAAGCCCAGTGAGAAGTACACGATGCTCGTTGTGCTGTTTTGTTGTTTTTTAACTTCTCATAGGTGTGACATGTTTCCAAATTAACAAGTTGGAGGGAACTTTGTCTCAAGACACAAAGCCCCAGGGGTCCTGCTCTTGGTTGGATTTCCTATTGCATCAACCTTGCAGGGTGTGAGCTCCGAGCTTCCGCGCTGACGCTATTCCCGGTTCCAGGTGAACCATGCGGCTCCCCTTGGTGCGGTGAGGAGAGAGCCCCTGTGTGTCCTGGACTCAGATGTGCGGCCCCCATGAAATCGGACCCTGGAGTCCAGCCTGGACCAGCCGAGTGTCTTCCTCATTCCTAGCACTCTGGGGACCCGGAGTCCCTTAAGCTTCCCAGCAGACGGGGCAGGATCTTGGGGTGATGGGTCCAGTGAGGACGCATCTGCTGGGGCCAGGACTGGTCTTCATGGAATTGGGTGAACTCTCCCAGGAACCCAGCCCAGAAGGACCAAGGGCAGGACAGCGCTGGGGGTCCTGATGATGACTGGGGGTCCTGTAGCTGGGTCCCCCTTCTGAGGGCGCTGAGCGCAGTGACTCAGTGCTAAGGTCAAGACCATGAATCAGGGGACCCACACACCTACGTGAGGGGCTGCTCCTGTGGAGACTGGGCTGGGAGGTGGAGGGAGGGGGTCCCAGAGGCAGACCCAGGCTGTCCCCCCAGGCAGCGCTGGGTGCTCCCATCATCACAGACTCGGGGTTCCATGTCACTCAGCCCTCCTTACACAGCAGCTTTTCTTAAACGCCATTCTCAGTGTTCAAGGGGAAATTTGGTAGAACAGTGGATAATTAAATATCATGTTTCCCTAATTCTAAGGTGCTGACAACTGTAATATGCACCATTAACTTAATAGCAGCTTTTTCAGAATTCATCTGACATGTAATACCAATAGGGCTTCCCAGATGCTCCCTGACTTCAGGGAGCTTAAACGTGCCTGATCACAAGGAAATACTAGGAGTTTGGGAAAGCCTGGGTTACATTTGGAAAGTGTGTTTTTCCTGAAGAACTTCCCAGAGATTGGAAACACTGCCATTTCTATGGGGTTGTGACAGGCAGTTTGCTCAATTCAGCTGCAGGTGCCTGGCTCCGCCTCCCAGGGCCCCGCTTGGTGCCCACCTGGAGACCGGGGACCTCCATCCGCTTCTTTGCGATGGTCTGCATCCCCCTGGGTCTGTGGTGTGTGAGCTGCTGTCCCTCCGGAGCTGGGGGTCTGTGTATTCCACCAACCTGACCCTCAGGTCTCCTCTCTCCTGGCAAAGCTACTAGGTTACCTTGTTTCCTTAGGGAACCCCCAGTGCAGTCTGGCCACCAGGGAGACGCAGCATCGCACAGCCCTGCAGGAAGCCCTGGGGCTGGGGGGACAGGCCTTCACATTCTCCAGCTTCCAGGCTTCTGTATCCCCAGTGCTTCCCAAGGCCGCCTTGCCCGTGGGACTCCAGCCCTGCCCCTAAGTCCCTCCAGGTCAGGTTTCTATGACTCCCTGTGATCCTAAAAGAGCCTGAAGGCAGAGTCCTCCCCACGGGTGATGCCCACAGCCAGGCATGTGCCAGTGGGGCATGGCCGCAGTGCCATGGTGCCCAGGTGCCAGGCAGAGCCTCAAGAAGGGACTGTCAGGGACGCGAGAGCTTTCGATCCATTTATTCAGGGGATGTTTACTGTGCCAGGATCCCGCTAGGCTCAGGGACCCTGCATGGACCAGAGAAGGGGGATCTGCTCTTCTGGGGGTGGGAGACCAGCCGTACATTCATGTGAGATGCAGGGGGTATTGGCCCTGCAAGCGCCGAGGAGGAAAGGGGAGGGGGAGGACGGGGCCCCACTGTCCGCACTGTTCCAGTGCAAACCTGAGAAGCCTCCAGTGGACTGGCCCAGGGTGGGAGCTGGGGGCTTTCTGGGGCTCTGGGCCAGGATGAGCTGGAGTCCTCTAGTGGGTTCAGTGAATAGGCAGGTGGTTTGCGAATACGGTTTTCTGTAGAGACTCAGGCGTGAGTGGGGATGTGCCTGTCACTCATGAGACCCGTGGGGGTCTGGGCATGAAGACTCCAGGCGCCCAGAGTCTTCTCTGGACCAGCATCCAGCCGGTGTGTCTGGGGCCCCCGGAAGCCAGGTCTGAAGAGCAGGATGCTGGACCTTTTCCCGGTTACCCGCTCGGCATGGTTGTAAGTGAAGAGGATTCAGGTCTGAGTTGGAACTCTTGCCCTTCTAGAATGTTCTTTCTTGGGCGGCATGTTCTGCTGTAGACGCGGGGTCCTTTCTCATCTTTCTCAAACTGAAAATAGACTGACATGGAATTTACCAGAATCTCTTAGTGGGGCAGACTTGTTGAGTCAGTACAGACAGCAAGTACACCTGGGTGTGACGTGCGTGGGGCTGCATGCCGGACACCAGAGATGAAAACCAGACCCCGTCAGTCAGCCGTCAGCGGTCCCTCCTCTCTGTGCAGAGATTGCGCAGAAGTCATGTCATAAGAAGAAGCGATAGAAACGTGGAAAAGGGGTCTAGGGTGTCTGGCGGTTGGTTAGCATGTTATCATCTTGGACTTTGTGGTGTATGTGGTCTTCACCAAACTTTTCAAATTTGTGATTTTGTGTCCTCATTCTCCGTAAATGTCCAGTTTTGTGCCCCGTTGTTTTCCTCAAAAAGCCCCCACTGCTCTCCTCACCCAATCCTTGCGTGAACTTCTGTCGCCCGCAGCTGGGTCTGTCTCCACACGGAGGTGTTCAGAGAGAGAGAGAGAGGCAAGCAGGAGAGCCTGGCCTGCTTGTCGGGGCGAGGAGGCCCCGCGCCTGCAGGGAAGGCGGGCAGGAGGCAGTGGGGTCCAGGGGTGCGGCCGGGGGCCTGAGGCTCTGGTCGTGATGTGAGCTTTTAGGAAGAGAGACATGGAGGTTGCTGGGGGAGCCGGGTCAGAGAAGGGCCTGACGTGTTCATGCTTTCTGGAACAATTCTGGCTGCTGCCTCACGACCTGCTCTCAGGCTTGTCCGTGGGCTGCTCCCCAGATCCCCTCATACTCTGGAGCACCCTTCCCCTGCCCGTGGGGTCTAGAAGGTGTCCCCATGATACAGGAGTGAGTTCTAGAGCTGTCCTCAGGACGCAGGGTCAGATTCAGAGTGAGGGGGGGCGGGAGAGTCACCCCTGCCTCGGCCAGCCCCTCACCCCCATCTGCCACGGCCTCTGCAGAATTCACCCAGAGAAGGAGATGGCACCCCACTCCAGGACTCTTGTCTGGAACATCCCATGGCTGGAGGGGCCTGGTGGGCTACAGTCCTCGGGGTCACAAAGAGTCGGACACGACTGAGCGACTTTGCTTTCTTTTTTCTTCCTGCAGACTCCACAGAGGCAGACTCACAGTGGGACCGCAGACTCTGCTGTGGACACAGGAAGGGCACGCTCGTGGGATGGAAGGTCTGCTGCCCGATGTCCAGGCAGAGTCCTGGGACCCAACACCTTCTGTCTTCCAGGGTTTACCCTGGAGGCGATTGTAGAATGCCCCACACCTGTGAGAAAGGAGCCGGTCATTTCTTACAGGCCCCGTGTCCAGTTTCTCTAGACACAAAATATCTCACAAAATATAGGACAGGCTCTCAGCCGACAGCGGCGTGTCCTGCCCGATGACCCGTTTCACCTGCACTCCTGGGTGCGTGTCTCGGTCTACGTCGTGAGCTCCATGCCGATGCCCGTGGGGCGGCCCGATCGGGATGTGGGCACCGCATCACTGCAGGACTCCTGAGAGAGGCTCTGACCTCTCCCGGCCATCTTGCACCCCTGGAAACCAGTACTCTGCTCCCTGCTTCCAGAATCCTGTGCTCAGGACATGGCTGAAACAGAAGCACAGGGCATGTGAGCCCTGGGGCCCGGCTTCCCTGAGGCAGCCATAGAGCCCGCAGGGTTTGCCCGGGCTGTGATGTACGTCAGCAGCTCTGCTCCTGGCTATTTGAGAGAACGTTCTACAGAATGGAGGGGCAACGCACTGCCTGAAATGCATTCCTCGCTATCACAGCCCCTGGGAATAGACCCAAGGGACCAGCATGTCTTGGGTGATTTCAGGGTCTTGGGGTAAGTCCGCACCATGCAGGAGGTCTCCCTCATGGGACTGCATATCTGGGGGCTTACTGGAAAAGCAAAGGGGACAGGGTGAAACTCAGCCTGAAATGCAGCTCAGCAACTGGGGGCGCCGGGAGGAGTGGGCACAGCCCTACCTGCTGGCCACCTGGGTTCCTGGGGCTCTTTGGGGGGCGATGCTCCTTGCAGGGTGCTCTCGGCTTCCCCGGGAAAGGGCAATGGCTTTTGCTATCTCCGTTGGCACAGGGAGGCCAGGATGCCCTGTTCCTTGCAGAGCATGAGGGCAGTCTTCCTGCAGGGGTCACCTGGTGTGAAATGGCAGGTGTCTATGGGATTGGGGTGCGGTCCGTATCTGAGGGGGGTGCCAGTCCAGGATAACGTTCTCCAAGCGTGGAGCAGCCCTGCCCGTTTACTCCATCGCAGCTCGGGTCCCAGCACCTCTGCTCTCTGAGAATGAACTGGTTAATTCTGCAGAGTGCTTTGGAAATGCAAAGCACAGTAAAAGGCCCCAATATAAGAGGCCCCCCCTGTGCACGAGAAGGAAAAGTGTGCAGAGGGGTCTGCGGCGTGTGGTTTGCCTAGTAAATTTCATGATTGCTTTTGGAAATTATGCTTTCTTATTTATAAGTCTTGTCAAAGAAATAAATTGGATGGAATCACCAGATGGCCCTAAATATTGTCTTTATTGCCTAGAACCATCTTTAGAGAGCTCTCCTTATAGGAACGGGAAGCCTTAAGATGGGGTAAGCCCGGGAGGCAGAGGACACAGGCCTAATTCCAATGATTGTCACGACCATCTATTTATTTGCTCAGTAAGGTGAGGGGGAGACCATCTCATTTAGACTTATTAAAGCGTCCAAAAGTGTAACACTCTTCTAAAGGGTCACTATAAATATGCCACATACTGTATTTCACAGAGTTTATGGGAAAGGAAATTGAAATCTCCTAAAAATAGAACTGAATCCTGTCCAAACAATATTGGACACACCAAACGAGCAGTTTTGTTATTACACCGAACTGGCTGATACTCCAAGCACATTTTTATAAAACTTCAGTTTGTTTTCATAAATTGTGGACTTTCCTACAATTCTTGGGTTTCTTGCAATTATCAGCCTTGTGATGGTGTTTTTGAAAGTGAAACTGAAAGGCTGGTTTGTGGCAGGGCGGCACCTCCTCCTGTCTGCCCTGCCCTCGTCTCTGGCACAGCTGCGTGGTCTGGGGCGGCCGGGCGGGGCCAAGGGGGCAGGAGCCTGGCTGGTCTGCTCACGTCCTGGGTCTGGGAACAGAATCAGGGTTCACCCTCGAAGCCCCCTGTCCCAGTCCACAGGGAGGCCCTGGAGGCCTCCCCACACTCCCGCTGCTCTCTTGAGACCAGGAGGAGTGCTGATTTCCTGCCAGGAGACAGAGACCAAGAGACTTGCAGACGTGAACCCGGAAGCTTCAAGCCTCCAGGCCACCCACCTATGAGATTCCCTTACACAAGGAAAGGGAAGCCTCGCTCTGTTACAGCTGCTCTCTGTAGGGTTTAGCCACCCGCAGCAGAGTGTACCTTGCTGATGGCCGAGTGACTACCTACCAGGACAAGATAGGGGACAAACAGAAGGGTCAGGAATTACTGTGTAACAGCAGGGCTGTGCTTCAGATCAGACAAGTGTAGACATCCCAGCCATCCCCAAGCCCACCTGGACGCCTGTGCCTGGACAGGTGAGTTGGGGGAGGAAGGATGAGGCTTCCAGGTGTGCTCTCAAGGTAGTGCCTGATATATGAGCATCAGCACCAACACAGCCGAGACGGACACTCTACGGGTGGACTGGCGCCGCTTTCTTCTGGGAAGAGGCCTTAGTAATTCACAAAGGAACCCGGTTTTCTTAGTTTATAGCACTCTCCACTGAGTAGTGTTTCTGCCTCATGAATGCTCCGTGGGCTGTCTGTCCACGAATACATTTTCTCAAAGATCCCTAGTGTTAGCATAAATTATTTTGATTTCTATTACTCAAAGATGTACACAAATAAAGCTAATATAAACCCTTTACGCTTGCCATTTGCACATTAAATTGAAAATCACAAGGGAGTCAAGCTTTACTATCAGTAATACTTGAATTAATAATGTCAATGTCATCGTTGGGTTTCAGCCGTTGCTTTCCCTGTAAGTGCTGTTCAGACTTCTCTTGTTTCTTTTGGTTAAACACACTGGGCTGTGTAGTGAGGAGAGTCCTCATCGCTCTCCTCTCCTTGAACTATAGAGAATATCCTTCCGGCCACTTGGGTGTTGAATGGACCTTGCTTGTACAAAGGGTAGTAAACTCCGGTTCTCTTTTTCTTCTTAGCGGGTCACAACTAAGCGCAGTTTATCTGTAAAGCAAAGCTCTTATTGGTCCTGACATGCTTAGGTATGACTGAAGCTCAAGTGCAGAATTAAAGACATCTTATATAGGAAAGATGCATGTGTTTCCAAGAGTGTCTGGTCTACGGACCCCTCCTGGTCTGTAGGACATTTTTACAGAGAAACAGCTGATTCTGGAGTGTTTGGTCCCAGCGTCTAAAGACCAACTTTCCTTCACAGGATGCCGATGCAGACTTGGACTGGTTTAGATGTCCGTGTGGGAACATGCTTTGTCACGTTCATAAGGAGGTGGCCTAAGAATCTGATATGACATATCCACTGCAGTAAGATTCCGAGTCTCCTCTCGCTGGGGCCTTGCCTTGCGGGAAAAGCATAGGCATGAGACGCAGCCACAGAGCCATCAGGGGTTGGGAAGAGGATCATTCCTTACCCAGCGCCTCCTCACAAACGAATGCCATTTTCTAAATCAATTCTATGTTGGAGTACAGCAGATTAACAAAGTAGTGATAGTTTCAGGTAGGCAGCAAAGGAATTGAGCCCTCCATATACCGATATCCATTCTCCCCTGAATGCAACTATTTTTAATCTACCATTAAAATAAATTTTACCATCTTCGAAATGCTCAATTGACTTTTTTTGAATATATAGTGCTCCATTATGGGTTGAAATTTAACAAACTAAGTAAAAAGTGTCATGGAGAGAAAAAACGTCCGTCTGTCCACCCCCACAGCCTAGACATGATTCCTCGCCCAACGACTGAGGCTGCCCGGCCTGCGCGCCTTCCAGGGTGTCTGTGCTACGCACAGTCCTGCACCAGCGTTGTCACACACGGTGCTCTGCACCTTCAGCGTTTGAATGTCTCTCTCGTAACTTTACAAACCCTCTGGGGTTTCAGGCTCCACCTGGTGTGTTTGTGCCCGCTGCCCCTCCCCACCTCCCTGCAGGGCTCAGCCCCCTCTCCCTCCCTCCCTCTTTCCCCTGGGGTCTTCTCCAGATGCCGCCTTCTCCAGGAAGCCTTCCCAGACCACCATCCTCCCACCCAGTTTGCTCACTGATCCCCTCAGTCTCTGCTTATCTTGCATTTTTTCCCAACACATAGAGATGATTTGCTTATTTGTATGTTTCCTTTTTAGTAAGACCCCTTTCCTCCCAGGAGAGAGGGAGCAGGGGCTCTCCATCCACCCTGTCCCCTGGTGAATCACAGGGACCCAGAACAAACACCTTTGCCAAGTAAAAGAGCAACAGGGCTGAGTGGATTTCTGGGGCAGCTGCCCGCACCCCGTGGCAAAGGCCCAGAAGCTCACGCGGGCTTCCCTGGGCTCAGAGACCACCTTTAGAGGGGAGAGATGACAGGACACGCCTGGACTCTGGCCCGCCTTCCTCCAAGCTTCCTTTCAACCTGGATATTTTACATTATAAAACAAACTACTGGCAGGAGAGAGCCTAAAACCAGGAGGACTGCAGTTATCAAGTGGAAGGGAGACTAAAGAGAGGCCAGGAGATGGTGAGCCGGAGAAGGTGCTCCTTCCATTGTGTGTGGAGCATCCTCATTTGAAAGAGGATTCTGCGTGTGTCACTCCTGAGCTGTTAGAAGTTGAGTCTTTGTTAAATTATTTAGAGCTTTTGGGGGCTGCCAATCAGGATGGGATTAAAGCTAGAGATTCCTTTTTTGGTCCTGTTGGTGTGCCGCTACATATTTCCAGTAACAACTTCTTTTCAGAACGCACCATTTCCATAGGAAATTAATTAACCTCTGATTAGATGAAATCTGCTGGGCCCCATTCAAATCCTGCCAGAGCTGGACTTGTGATGGTCACCCCGCAAGGAAATTCTCTATGGAATGAAATCAAGGTTCACATTCATCTTCTTTCTCTACTATTCTTTTGTTTGTACAAGACCAATTTATGGTGAAATGTAATTCCTATTAAATCGTGGGATATATACTTAATTTGAGGTTAGAATTATTAGAAAAATCAGAAATTATCAACAGCTTGTAATGATCTTAGAAAAGTACTTATGCAGAAGTCTTAGCTTAAAACTTGTCTTGTGAACCTATTACTTAGGCAAGAAGAAAGACATCTTTGACAGTCTTTACAAAGAGAGGAGCTGTGGACCTCACTGGTTCTTAGGGATTATTTGTGATGGAGGGTACAGCCTTATACAGTATATTCTTAACCAGAAGTTTTCACTGTGTCCGTGAATTCTTGCCATGTTAGAACTGGATGGTTTATTCTACATGCTCAACTCATTCTGCATAGAGAAATTCCAACTTGTTCAACATTCTTCTTTGATGAAAATTTTCTCCAAGGAAAATTACCCATAACTGTCATTTCTAAATGCCAAGTTTTTTACATACATCATCTCATTTAATTCTCATAACAATAAATGAACTTGTACATTATTTTCAAGTATTTATATATAACGATAGGAAACAAAGGCTCTCAAAGAGGCCAATGCAAATTGAGGACCCATCGTTATTCAACAGACAAGGTCTGAAATTAAACCCTCTGATAAAAAGGGCTTCACTCTTAACCACTGTGTGCTCTGCTCCCAGAAGTAGAGGGAAGGATGAGGTGTGGATAGGAATCAAATGCTGGCTACCGATGGATGCTGTCATGTTGTTAATTGTTCAGTCGTATCAGACTCTTTGTGATCCTGTGGAGGATTGCAGCAAGCCAGGCTTTCCTGTCCTTCTCTTTTTCCCAACATTTTCTCAAACTCAAATCCATTGAGTCGATGATGCAATCCAACCATCTCATCCTCTGTCACCCTCTTCTCCTCCTGCGTTTAATCTTGCCCAGCATCAGGGTCTTTTCCAATGAGTTGGCTCTTCACATCAGGTGGCCAAAGTATTGGAGCTTCAGCTTCAGTTCCTCCAATGGATACTTAGAGTTGATATCATTTAGGATGGACTAGTTTGACCTCCTTGCAGTCGAAAGGACTCCAAGGGTCTTATCCAGCACCACAATTAGAAAGCAACAGCTCTTCAGCGCTCAGCCTTCTTTATGATCTAACTCTCACATCTATACATGACTACCAGAAAAACCATAGCTTTGACTATATGGCCAAACTTATATGCATAATACATCATGCAAATGCCAGGCTGGATGAAGAACAAGCTGCAATCAAGATTGCTGAGAGAAATATCAATAACCTCAGATAGGCAGATGACACCACCCTTATGGTAGAATGCGAACAGGAACTGAAGAGCCTCTTGATGAAAGTGAAAGAAGAGAGTGAAAAAGATGGACTAAAACAACATTAAAAAAAACTAAGGTCATGGCATCCAGTCCCATCACTTCATGGCAAGTAGATGGGGAAATAATGAAAACAGTGAGAGACTTTACCTTCTTGGGCTCCAAAATCACTGCAGATGGTGACTGCAGCCATGAAATTAAAAGCCGCTTGCTCCTTGGAAGAAAAGCTAAGACCAACCTAGACAACATATTAAAAAACAGATATGTTACTTTGCTGACAAAAGTCCATCTAGTCGAAGCTGTGGTTTTTCCAGTAGTCATGTATGGATGTGAGAGTTGGACCGTAAAGAAAGTCGAGTGCTAAAGAATCGATGCTTTTGAACTGTGGTGTTGGAGAAGACTCTTGAGAGTCCCTTGGACTGCAAAGAGATCCAACCTGTCCATCCTAAAGGAAATCAATCCTGAATATTCATTGGAAGAACTGATGCTAAAGCTGAAATTCCAATCCTTTGGCCACTTGATGTGAAGAACTGACTCATGGGAAAAGACCCTGATGCTGGGAAAGATTGAAGGTATGAGGAGAAGAGGATGACAGAGGATGAGATGGTTGGACGGCATCAAAGACTCAATGGACATGAGCTTGAGCATGACGGACAGGGAGACATGGCATGCTGCAGTCCATGGGGTTGCAAAGAGTCAGAAACAATTGAGCCAACTGAACTGACTATCTGGATATTTTTCAACAAAGATATGTCTCAGCTTTCTAATGCTATATCTAGGTTTGTCATAGCTGTTCTTCCTAGGAGCAGGTGTCTTTTAGTTTCATGGCGGCAGTCATTGAAAGTGAAAGTGGAAGTCACTCACTTGTATCAGACTGTTTGTGATGCCATGGACTACACAGTCCATGGACTTCTCCAGGCCAGAACACTGGAGTGGGAGCCTTTCCCTTCTCCAGGGGATCTTCCCAACACAGGGACCAAACCCAGGTCTCCTGCATTGCAGGCAGATTCTTTACCAGCTGAGCCACAAGGGAAGCCCAGGAATCCTGGAGTGGGTAGCCTATGCCTTCTCCAGCGGATCTTCCTGACCAAGGGACTGAACCAGGGTCTCCTGCACTGCAGGGAGGATTCTTTACCAGCTGAGCTCTCAGGGGAGCCTGGCTGCGGTCACTGTCCGCAGTGACTTTGCAGTCTCAGTTCAGTTCAGTTCAGTCACTCGGTCGTGTCTGACTCTTTGCGACCCCATGAACCGCAGCACGCCAGACCTCCCTGTCCATCACCAACTCCCAGAGTCCACCCAAACCCATGTCCATTGAGTTGGTGATGCCATCCAGACATCTCATCCTCTGTCATCCCCTTCTCCTCCTGCCTTTAATCTTTCTAGCACCAGGGTCTTTTCCAATGAGTCAGTTCTTCGCATCAGGGGGCCAAAGGATTGGAGTTTTAGCTACAGCATCAGTTCTTCCAATGAATATTCAGGACTGATTTCTTTTAGGATGAATTGGTTAGATCTCCGTGTCGTCCAAGGGCCTCTCATGAGTCTTCTCCAACACCACTGTTCAAAAGCATCAGTTCTTCGGCACTCAGCTTTCTTTACCGTCCAACGCTCATATCCATACATGACTACTGGAAAAACCATAGCCTTGACCAGACGGACCTTTGTTGACAAAGTAATGTCTCTACTTTCCATTATGGTCTCTAGGTTGGTCATAACTTTCCTTCCAAGGAGTAAGATAAACAAAATCTGCCACTGTAAATCTGCTCACATCTTCTCATGTGAGCCTCAAGGCAAGCTTGGAGGAAATGATTGTAATAACCTCCTTTTCAGATGAGAAAGCGGAGGCTCAGAGAAGCTGAGGGACGTTCTCATGGTTGGGCCGCTAGTGAGAGGTCGCGGAGAGTCTGAACCCACAGCTTCAGTGCACCCCGTGCTGGCCGCTCCACCCCTCTGAGGGGTTGCCTGGGCCCCACACCGAGGTTCTGTCTATTTCTGAGCATAATTCTCACCGAGTGTGTGTCTGTGTCTCGAAACTTCAGTAGGAGCCCAGTGCCTCCGCTGTGCTGGAGAAACAGGAGGTAGGTTAGGGACTTTAGAACCACATTCTCCTCACTGGACTTGCACCGCTGCCCTGCCCTGCCCCCGTGGGCTGCGTCCCCATCTGTGTTCTCATTTGGCGTTTCCGAGAGAGCAGAGAAGACCTGCACTCACACCTTGCACAGCCTGTAGTCGCTCCCTGCTCCTGGGCCCCAAGGGCAGCCGGACGCCCAGCGGTCTCATCAGAGGGCCTGGGCCGCCAGGTCAGAGCTGGGAGAGATGCAGATCACCCCGTCCTGAAGGCCAGCCTGAGCCCCGGATGCTTTGCCGTCCTCTGTGACCGGGAGCAGGCAGCCCTGAGCCGCCTCTGGGTGTCCTGCGGCCCTCTGACGAGCCCCACTGTCTGCAGACTGGTGAAGGGAGGGGGCTTGTCCTCCTGCTGCTGGGCCCTGGGCTTTAGCACTTAATATGCCCGTCATCCCCCAGGGAGGACCCCACACCTGGGGCAGACCCCTCCAGCCCCGTGTCCCCGCTTGGGGCACAGTGCCCGGGGAGATGGCTTCTCCTCCCTCCTGCCAGATGCTGTGTGGATCTCTCAATACAGGCCTTGTTATGCAGAGCCCTTCTGCTGGCTCCCAGGCTGATTTCAGAGAGAGCGGCTCTCTGTGACGGTGGGGTGGGGGGTTCTGCCATGTTCCTGAGGGGAGCACACCCAGCCTCCCTCCTGTCCCCCATTTTGATCTGTTTCCACCGTGATCACGAGCATTTTGATGAAGCAGGACCACTGGAGCTGTCAAAGGTCTTCAGTCTGGACACTGCTTTTTCTGTCTTGATGTATACGACTATCTTGGGGATTCCCTGGTAACTCACTGGTAAAGAATCTGCCTGCAATGTAGGAGGAGACACAGGTTCAATCCCTGGGTGGGGAAGGTCCCCTGGAGAAGGAAATAGCAACCCATTCCAGTGTTCTTGCCTGGGAAATCCCATGAACTGAGGAGCCTGGTGGGCTACCGTCCGTGGGGTCACAAGAGTCGGACATGACTTAGGACGTCACCAGCGACCATATGATTATCTGAGAGTTACTAGTACCTTCCCTCGTCCCTCCCTGTCTCCTCTGTTCTTTCCTTCCGAGTTTCTATTTTCCACCCACAGCCTTTCACTCAGTCGATCAATCAAATCAATTCAAATACCCCTTTACTGTAGGGTCCTTGGTTTACTCACTCTCAAAAATGGCTCCAGGAAGCAGGGCAGACCGTGGCAGAAATGATCAGTTCTGTTTGATGTCACAGGTCTGTCATAGGGGACAAAGGTTCCAGACATCCACTGAACTCGCACTTTCTCCTCGGATGAGATGGAAGATTGTTCAGTTATTATTTTTTTTACTCTCAAACCCTGACCACTAACCTCTACTGAATATATTTTCCTCCATTTCTGTAATCTAAGTCCATGAATCAGTAGAGACACAAATGGGAAGTGTACTTTCAAACTGCTGGTCTATGGGAAGAAAAAAAAAAGATTTGTTCTTTTCTGCAGAGTTAGTTGATTGCTTTACATCTGAAGTTCTTTATTCGGTTTTCTTCCTTGTGAAAAATGATGCTTTAGGAATATGAAAACTGGCTACCCTGGTGGTTCAGTGGTAAAGAATCCACCTGCCAACACAGGAGATGTGGGTTCGACCCCTGGGTTGGGAATATCTCTTGGAACAGAAAATTGCAACCAACTCCAGAATTTTTACTTAGAGAATTCCATGGACAGAGGATCCCAGGAGGCTACAGTCCATAGGGTCTCAAGGAGTCAGACACGCCTGAGCCCCTAAGTCACAGCAGCAATATGAGAAGAGCAAATGCGTCCATCGCTGAGGCTTTTATTTGACCCCAGCGGCATGGCCTGCTGAGTGCCGTCTCTACTTTTGCTGGAGAGGGGCTCAGATGCAGCTTCCTCGACTTCAGCAACAGAGGGACCAGGGCACGGGCTCTCTGGGCCCTGGTGCATTGGCCTGAGATGTGTGGGGGCAGGGGACTTTGACGGACATGGGGGCATTTGCCCCAAATCTCAGATGGGATGCTGCTCAGAGCGGCTCCGGATCCCCACCCGCCCTCTGCCGCCCCCGTGGCTGTTCTCTCTCCTGGTCACTTAATCCATCAGAGAGAGGCCCAGTGACATCACCCAGCTCATCCTTTCAAGTGTTTCCAGATATGAGAACAGTTTGGCTCTTCGTAGGTCTCTTGTTTTCAAGGGGAGAACTTGAAATAAGAACCAGCTGAGGTTAAAATGCACCAATCAAGCAACTTACATTCAGAAAACTTCAAAAACTATTTAAGCCAATTGTGGTGGCTCAGCTTTTATCAGCCTATGAGCTCTTCTGGGGATGAGGATGCAGCTGGGTTCTAGCTGTATGCACAGACTTTATAATTACATAGATGGAGGCAGGTCCTGGACTCCTGCGAGCCTCAGTGTCTTCATCTGTAAAATGGAGCGACAATGATGTTGTGAGGATGGGTGAGAACTCTTGCAAGTGGTTTTATCAAGGTGCCTGGCTCATAACGACTGTCTTAAAAGCCTGCTTGCATGTATTAGGCACAAGGAATGTTTGGAACAAGTCTAGTGGACTGGAGGGCTTCATCCACATGATGGGCAGCCTACTTACTGGGGTGTTAATACCCAGAGTGTTTATCTGGGAAGCATTTGAGATGCTTGAACTGTGGTGCTGGAGAAGACTCTTGAGAGTCCCTTGGACTGCAAGAAGATCAGACCAGTCATTCCTAAAGAAAACCAACCCTGAGTATTCACTGGAAGGACTGATGCTGAAGCTGAGGTCCAATCCTTTGGCCACTGGATGCAAAGAGCTGACTCACTGGAAAAGTTCTGGATGTTAGGAAAGATTGAGAACAAAAGAAGAAAGGGACAACAGAGGACAAGATGGTTGGAGGGCATCATTGACTCAATGGACTTGAGTTTGAGCAAACTCCAGGAGACGGTGAAGGACAGGGAAGCCCGGCATGCTGCAGTCCATGGGGTGGCAAAAAGAGTCAGGGGCAGCTTACTGACTGGACAGTAGGGACATGGTGGTTCACACTACCTGCTGGGCAGGCGCTGTCCTCTGTGCATCAGTAATCCCGCACCCCTAGCTGGGGTTGGGGGTTGCAATTCGCTGCCCGTCAGTGGAAAGAGCCCTTCTGACGTGAAGCCGGAGTGTCATGGACATCACTGACCAGGAGGGCATCGGCAATGCCACCAGGTCAAGAGCTTGTGTGGAGCAGCCACATTCTCTCTCCTCTCCTGACACTTCTGGGCTCCCTGCCTCCTGGGTCCTCTCCAGGCCCAGGCAGTGGAGGGTCCTGCCCTTGCTGGGGGCCTCTGGTTACTCCCTGGGAGGTTGGCTGATGGCTTTTTAATTGAGCGTTAAGTCTGTTGACATAATGGGAGAGTCAACAGCAGTCTCATTTGCAGGGGGCAGAGGGCAAGAGAATTATTTTGCATTTTAATGATTCCAGGGAATTCTTGTTAGTTTTCCCTCTTAATTTTATTTTCCTTTCCTGTTCTAAGCTCAAGAAATGGTTTTAGAATCTTTATAACAGTAAGTTTTTTTTTCTTCCAAGTTAATGTTGGCAGGACAAGAGTTGTTTTAGCCTCACTTTGGTTGATAACTGACACTTGTTTTACTTTTGTATCGTGGAGAATTGATTCAAGATGACTTGTAATGTCTGGAACAACGGTGCCTAATGTGGTTCTTGTTTTGACTAGCCAGAAGTCATTCTCATGTGTGATAGGAGGCCTTTTAATTGAGGCTGTGTTGCAGGGAATTCACGTCTGATCACAGGTAGCTCTGGAATCATACAGTCAACATTTTAATCATAGTTGTCACTTGCTGGCTGGGTGACTATGGGGCACATAACCTTTGTTCCTAGCTTACCAGCTTCCTTGTCCGTAAATTGGACTGGTCGTCACCACACAGGCTACTGTGAGAGTGAAGCGGGTGATATACATAAACAGTGCACCCAGGAGCTGGAGCCTGGCCCATGGTATGCACAGTGGATGTTTGAAGTCATAGGTGGTCTTCGGTTGGTTTACCTTCATGGGCCTCTCTCTCTTTGTCTGCCTCTGTCTCTCTCTAGGACCTCTCTTAGCTGTATAGCTTCCCTTGGGTGGTTGGAAGCAAGTAGAAGTCTTCAAAGAAGGAAGGATCCATCCTGAATATGGGGCCTCAGGTTGGGCAACACTGGAGCAAGGCTGCTGATTTTACTAGAAACATTGTCAGGTCTTGAAGACCTGAAGCTGGTGATGATTGCTCCTTGGAAGAAAAGCTAACTCAAACCTAGACAGCATACTAAAAAAGCAGAGACAGCACTTTGCCCATATAGTCAAAGCTGTAGTGTTTCCGATAGTCGTGTATGGATGTGAAAATTGGACCACAAAGAAGGCTGAGCGCTGAAGAATTGATGCTTTTGAACTGTGGTGCTGGAGAAGACTCTTGAGAGTCCCTTGGACTGCAAGGAGATCAAATTAGTCCATTCTGAAGGAAATCAGTCTTGAATATTCATTGAAAGGACTGATGCTGAAGCTCCAAACCTTTGGCCACCTGATGCAAAGAGGTAACTCATTGGAAAAGACCCTGATGGTGGGAAAGATTGAAGGTGGGAGGAGAAGGGGATGACAGAGGCTTAGATGGTTGGATGGTATCACCATCCAACTCAATAGACTCAATAAACATGAATTTGAGCAAGCCTCCGGAGATAGTGAAGGACAGGGAAGCCAGGCATGCTGCAGTCAATGGGGTCGCAAGGAGTAGGGCACAACTTAGTGACTGCACAACAACAACATAAAAAAGGTTAAAAATACTTATGATTGCATTAGCTGGATTCTTCTGCTTTTAGAACCCAAGATAAATTCTATTATCTGCCTATACCCACATAGACCACTCACACACACGGCCTGGTCCTGTGTCCTGTGTGCAGCTTTTCTCACACCCAGAGCAAGCCCGTGGTTTATCACTCAGGCGTCTGTGTGCCTGGTGAGGCCCCCATGAACGTGAAATCAACCCATCAGCTCCAGCAGCTTCTCCTTTGTCTGGGATGAATGAGTCAGCATTCCAGCCTTCTGGGAGAAGGGCAGAAAGGAAGGAGAGAGGAAGCCCACAGGTCTTCCTCAGCTGAGAAGTGGAGACCCTTCACTCCGCTGGAGGAGCAGGAAGACTTGATTTGTGACTGCAATTTAACACGTTAAAGAGGATAGCTTTGATGCAGGTCATGGCTCAGAGGGTAAAGAATCCGTCTGCAATGCGGGAGACCCGGGTTCCATCCCTGGTTCAGGAAGATGCCCAGGAGAAGGGAGTGGCTACCCACTCCAGGATCCTTGCCTGGAGAATACCATGGACAGAGGAGCCTGGTGGGCTACGGTCCGGGGGGTCACAAAGAGTCAGACACGACTGACTGAGTGACTAACACGCATGCTGTTACCAAGATCTGTTGTTCATAGAGATCAGCCTTCAGATTTCAGAGAGTTTGTCTTGCATGAAACTTCTTCTGCATTCCATGTAGCTGTTACCTGAAATGCACGAAGAAGTTTGCGAAGTAAGAGTTTTTCCAAGACTGAGGACAGAGTCTGATAGTGCTTCAGCCTTCAGAGTGCTGTTCTGTGTCCCTGTCACTCCAGCCCCTGGTGTGGACCTGGAAGGAAGAATAGGGTCTGGCATCCAGATGTGGGTAACCTGCTCATCCACGCGCCCTCTGTGCTGGCCCCACACCTGTCTTGGACGTACGTCCATCTAGGGCTTGCCCCCTTGAGATGCCTGGTGAGTGCTGTGCAGTAAGGCTCAAGTCTGGGCAGCTTGGCTGCAAGACGATGCTCTGTCAATCCTAGCTCATCGGAAATTGAAGCCATCCCTCTGGGTTTCAACTCTGACCAAGTTGAAATGTCTACTTTTTTTTATTTTTATTATCAGGAAACCTTTTAATAGATTTTCACCAGTAGACCTCAGGTCACAGGAGGAAATACAGGGCAGAAAGATTAGAGCAACGCTCTCATTTGGCTTTGCTGGAACCAGTTATAGCCACTTTATAAATAGTCAGCCCTGTGCAACCTTAAGACTTTTGAAAACCCAACCACCACCTCCGCGCAGGGTGCTCGGGGAAATCTGTGCTAACAAAATGTCATGAGGCTGACAAACCGTCAGCTGTCCTGAAAAAAATTTCTCCTCTTCTTCTCAGATCTAGTTTTCCTCCGTCAAATGGCTTCATCCTTCTTTCCAGCTGGGGATGGACCCCTTGCACACCACTGAGCCAGGCTCTCGGGTTAGGAGCAGAGTGTCTGGAGAGACCTGTCTCCTCAAAAGCACTGGGAGAAACCTGGCCACCCCTGCCCCAGAGACTTCAGGCGCAGGGAGCCCAGGAGCCTCTTTCTCTATCAACGGCCCTGGGCTGGGATGATGTTTGTTCAGGAGCACAACCCCATGTCTGCACCCCGCTATGCTCAGCCCTTCATACCATGCCTGGCTTTCTCTAGCCCATGTGGACTTCTCTTTAACCTGGACTACTACTGAGAAATTCATTTTTAAACTCTTTCAGCTGAGCTAGTTTTCCCTTTCTGACTTGATCAGGCTTCCTCGGTGGCTCAGATGGTGATGCCTGCAACACGGGAGAGCCGGGTTAGGTCCCTCAGTCAGGAAGATCCCCTGGAGAAGGGAATGGCAGCCCACTCCAGTATTCTTGCCTGGAGAATCCCATGGACAGAGGAGTATTGTGGGCTACAGTTCCTGGGTTCTCAAAGAGTCTGACTTGACTGAAGGTCTAACACTTTCACTTTTTTTTTTCACTTCTTGACAGCATCTTGAGAGGAACTGTAGTTCATGATTATTTTCCTTCTGTTTTTCTGTTCCTCTCACAGCGTTGAGCTCCATACCCATAATAGGGGATGCCTTTTTTGTTAACTTCTTTACTGAAATGTAGCATATCTCAAAAGAACAAATATAATGCGAAGAAGTGAGTCAAATAAACACCTTTGAGCCCATACTGAAGTTTAAGAAATAGGAAACCTAACACCGTCGATGGCCCCTGAATTCCTGCTCCTGCTTTGCCCACATCCCGGCTTCCAGCTTGAACTTTGTAGTTGTGAATCTTGGGGTTCCCTGCAGTCTTGTCCCATGTGGGTGTCACCTTAATCACATCCTGTTTACTCCTGCATATTTTTACTCTGTGCAAACAAAAGTGCATTTTAGTTAGTCTCTTGGCTGCCTTTCTCATCCACCTCTATGTTTTGGATGCTGAGCTCTGCTGGTGTGGGCTGCGGGTCGGTCCTTTTCACTCTGTACTCAAAGCTGCAGTTCATCCGTTCTCTTGTTTTTCGACATTGTGTGGATTTTCATTTTTCTTACAAAAAACATTCTTCTAGAGACCTCCTTATGCACGTGCCCTGAAGCAGATACAAGAGCTTCTCTAGGGATTAGATGGCCACGAGTGGATGTACTGAACGGCTGCGTCCCACGCGCTGTTCCTGGAGGTATTTGTGTCCAGACCCTGCGTGTGGAGTATTTCCGCTGCTACACGACCCTGGCCAGTACTTGATATTCGCTGGTATGTTAGTTGTTCCCATCTGATGACTGTGTAAATGGTTCTCTTGGAGGGTTTACTTTGTATTTCCCTAGTGTTGACTATCTTTCCGTATATTCATTTTTAAAAAAATTTTTTTTTCTGTGAAGATGTGCCCATTCACATCTTTTACTTTTTTTTCTTTTACTTCTTTGTTTCATTTAATAAGTTTATATTCAGCATCCAGTCTTACAAAATTCAGGCACTGATCTTTAGTTGTATATGTTGTAAATATCTTCAGTCAGTTTTTGGCACTATTCCCTCACATTTTGCATAGAGCTTTGCAGAAGATGTTCATTTTAAGATAACTGAATTGATATATTTTTTCTTCTAAAATGTCAGTTATTTTTTTCTCTTTACTAAAACATCGTTTCCTACACTAAGGTCATGAAGATATTCTGTCTATTTTGTCCCTAAATTTTTTCAGTTTCAACTTTAGGTCATCCGTAATTGATTTTTGTATGTGATTAGTTACTCCATATCAGTAACTGTTTTGGCAACATCTTATTAAATCGTTGATTAATCTACTGATGGTTAAAGGCACATCGGTCATATTTCTTCCCTGTATATGTGCAGAACTGTTTCCGGACTCTCTGTTCTATCCCGAAGGTCTACTGGGGCCCACCGCCAGCCCCACAGACTCTGTATCGCCGAGGCCGAGTGCTGCTCGCCGGACACCGAGCTCTTCCCCAGCCCTAGCCTTTGTTCAGCACTGCTCTTAGCAAGGCTTGCTGTTTTCTGGGTAGCCCATGACTAATGGGCTACATGGCTCAAATCTAATTTGCTGTTCAAGTTGTATCCGTGTTGAACTTTTGGGGTCAGATTTAATTTGATGTTTTCAATTGCTAGGAAAGGTATACTTGTAATCTCTCACTATAATGGTGGAAACTTCAATTTGACTTAATTCAACTTTTTTGGCCTTATTTTGGAGCTCTAAAATTAAGTTTATGCAAGATTAGAATTTCTATATCTTTCTGGTCAATTAAACATTTTATCCATTATCGGTGAGTTATGCACTAGGATTGCCTTTCTCCTTAACATCTATTTCCCCTTACGTTGGTATCATCATATCTCTTCTGCATTCTGGGTTTTGGTCCTGAAGCTGGTGAGATCCCAGCCAGGGATGGGACCTGTACCAGCTGTGTTGGAGACAAGATCTTAACCACTGGACCGCCAGGGAGGTCCCTTTCTCACTTTTAATCTGCTCTCACTTCCTTATTCAGCATCATCGCTATATACTCTGGTAATTCAATCATCTGAAGACTCTGTGACATGTATGCTGGTTTGTTCTTCTTCTTTTTTGCTGAGTCTGGCTCACGTAGCCTGTGTCCTCATGTGTCTTCTGATTTTTATTTTTTTCTGAATTGTGAACTCATTATCATTAGAAATTTGTGGAAATTCTTGAGGCTTTTGAGATGTATTTCTCCAGAGGGACTCATGACTCCAGACATGATCTTGAGTGCACTATCAACTCAGGGCCACTTTATTATGACTTTAAAATTTTCATTTTGAATTAATTTTAGACTGCATAAAAGCTGTGAAAATAGTACAGAAGTTCCATAGTTCCTATACCCAGATACCTTTGACTTTAGCATTCACACAGCCATAATATTAACAAAGTCATTAAAGTCAGGGAATTAGCATAGCTACAGTACCTTTAATTAAACTATAGATCTTATTCAAATTTTGTCAGTTTTCCACTGAAACCCTATTTGCGCTCCAGTACCCAGTCTAGGATTCCAAGTTACATTTTTTATACTTCCTTAGCTCACAAATCTGTGTCAGACCACCAGTCCTTGTCTTCCAAAACCTGACACTTCTAAAGAATATTGGTTGTACAATATTTTGTACAAAAATGTTCACTGCAGTATTATTTACAGTAGAGAAAGACTGAGATTAAACTAAACTAAAAAAAATGATTAATTAATATAGGGCACATACATTTGATAAATTACTATAAAGTCATTTAAACTATGTTTTTAAAGAATGTTTAAACATGTAAGAGGGCCTAGATATGTTGTGGTTTCAAGAAAGTTACATATATCAGATAAAGAAGTACCCAGAGAAACCCTAAGAAAAAAAAAATTGCCAAAAGTGAATAAGGTATATGCATGATTCACATGCATTGCTGTGCTTTAAAAATTTTCTACACTGGTGTGTATTTACAATTAGGTGATCAGAGGAAGTAAAGGAAAGCCGTAAAGGGGCCGTAATGGGGCATTTTGAGCTGCATTAATTTAATAAATATCTATTGAGAGCCTTCAAACTCAGATACTGCAACAATACAGCCATTTGCTCATCCAGAATTAAGAGTGAAGTCACAATTAATGGAGGGGTTGAAGACTTGCGTATTATAATGATAAGCCTCCTCCCTTTAGTTAGGTTTAGCCAGATAGCATCTGCAGAGCTGAGGACAAAGTGTTACTGGCTTATGCTTTGTTTTTCTCATTCCCTTGTAACTATGATAGTAAAAGAAGGTACTTTTTAGCCAGGTAGAAAGAGCAGTGAAGCCTCTATTTCCAAGAGTCTCTGCTGCACCCTTGTTTCATTTTTGTCTGAGCCCTGGCTCTGCCCTAGCTGGCTGTACACTCTTGAGCAAGTTACCACCTGTTCTGAACCACTCATTCCTTCCTTTTAAGTGGATAGTCTCCAAGATCTATTTGAGTTTTGTTTTTTCAAAGGTGGCGTTGCTCTAGAAAGCAAGTTTTAGTTTGTGATTTTCTTTTATAAGTGACCTTTTGTGTTGAATATAAAATAAGGCTTTTGTAAAACTCAAATTCTTCCTACAGAGCAGTCTTTTGGGTTCCAGAAATACAGTATTTCATTGAACGTGTTTAGCCTGAGAGTGATGCTTTTCACTGCAACTGCAGCTTGGGCTTCTGCGTGTTTTCTACCGACAGCTTCACTAGCAGATGAAACCTGGAGGTTGCGGCCATTGAAGGTGAGGTGGTAAAAAAGGCTGTAAAGTGATGGAGAGAAGGGAGTTGGTCCTTGGTGATTCTGCTCTCTGAGGCAGGGATTGGGCGCAGAAATGACTGAGGCTGCTTAGAGGTTCGTAGAAACTTCCCTGGCTCCATGAAATGAGTTTCACAAGATTTTATGCCTCTTAAAAATTAAAGGTGGTTAGCTCATGTGGCTTCATATCCAAAAAATAAACAGCCCAATCAAAAGAACGGGCAGAAGACCTAAGTAGACATCTCTCCAAAGAAGACATACATATGACCACAGACACATGGAAAGATGCTTGCCATTGCTAATTATTAGAGAAATGCAGATCAAAACTATGCTGAGGTATCACCTCACACCAGCCAGAATGGCCATCAACAGAAAGTCTACAAACAGTGAACGCTGGAGAGGGTGTGGGGGAAAGGGGGCCCTCCTACACGCTGGTGGAGATGTAGATGGGTATAGCCGCTACGGGGACCAGTGTGGAGGGTCCTTAGAACACTGAAAATAGAACTACCCTATAACCCAGGAATCCCACCCTTGGGGATGCATCTGGAGAAAAACATGGTTTGAAAGGATACCTGCATCCCAATGTCCACAGCAGCACTGTTTACAATAGCCAAGGCATGGAAGCAACCTAAGTGTGCTTCGTCAAACGAACGGATGAAGAAGACATGGTACATGTGTACAATGGAATATTACTAAGCCATAAAAAGAGTGAAAGAACGCTATTTGTAGCAACAAGGGTTGACCCAGAGATGGTCACACTAAGTGAAGCAGGTCAGAAAGAGAAATACAGATGTCATATGATATTGCTTAGAGGCATAATAAGAAATGATACAAATGATCTTATTTACAAAACAGAAACAGACTCACAGACTTAAAGAATGAATTGATGGTTCTCAGGGTGCAAATGTGGTGGAGCGGGTAGATTGGGAGTTTGGGGGCAGGGTCCTCACTCAGGCTGCATCTGCGGCTGCTGATGACACCTGGGGGACATCTGGGCCGGGGTGGGAACTCCTCCTGCGACTCCTTGAAGACGAGGCAGCCCTTTCTGGCATCTTCCTCCAAAGCTATGTCCAGGTCGCTTTCAGTTCTCTTTTCCTCCCAGCCCCTCTTTGGGTGGTGAATTCTGAGAGGCACTTTCCTTCATCCTTTTATCTCCTTCCTTTTATCCAGGCAGTGGAGATGAAGGGCTATTAATTTCTCTCTTCTCATTTATATTCTATTATGTGTCTTTCAGAAAGACTCGCGGCTCCGATGTAGGCAGCTTCAACCATCAGACCTGCTTTTTTGACACCAAAAGTTATTTGTCTCCCTTTAAAATACACATAATTTGTAGCTGTTTGTTTGGTTGCTTTTGGTATGAAAATATTGAATTCTTAAACTAGGCTTGGCTTAGTTTTCCAAGTTCTGGTTAATTGGGACTTTATACTAATATCAAGGCCCAGAGTTAAGTATGAGTCTTGGAAGTTTATTAGAGTAAGTGGATGAATCTGTTTCCTTTGTTTCATGTAAAGTTATTTTTCAAGCTGGAATTTACCAGAAGCTACTGCTGCGGATTGCAGTTTCACATTCACTACTAAAAATGAAAAACCAATGCAGTGTCTTCCATTTCTGATCACACCTGCAATTACTTTTGACCTCTAGCGTAAAAAACAAAAGTACTTGTGCAAAGATGATATTTTCCCCCCAAACTGTATATCATTATTTTCTGATTAGTGCAAAGGGTGGAAACATGATCCTGCTCTCTGTAAAATATCGTGATATAGTTTGATACATCTGCAAAAAATAGCAGTTTTCCCCCCTCAGAGAGCATAGCCTTTATCATGCAATTATTACTTGACTAATTGGTTCTATGTTAAGTACAAAGTTGGGCTATTGGCTAATCTGGATCCGAAAAAATGCGGTCCTCAATTGTTTAGATGTCTCCTTTTGATGGGCATCACCTGTGTTCTAAATAATTGTGGTTTTATTCAAGTCAATATTGCTTGCATTTATCATTCATGGAGTAGAGACTCTGGCATAAGTGTGGGGATAATTGGGCATTGGGGATTATTAGAAGTCTTTATTATGTGGAAATGCCTAAATAACATCTGTTCCAACATTCCTGCTCTTCAGGGCTGCTTTGTAGTTGCCACGTCTTCAGGGACCCTCAAACCAAGAAACAAAGAAATTCAATATAAACTGCACTTCACTTAAAGCCCTTTAAGCCCATCAAGTGAGCACGGCCTGGGCCTGGGTTAGCCGGAGCCTCAGTGAGGAGAGAGGGGCTCACCCCGTGTGCTCCCTGGGTTTTAATGTAAACACCAATCATAGGCCCTGCGTTTCTTCCACTTCCAGCCATCAGGATAAGGTAAGAAAGCAGTATTTGCTGAAGTCAGTGGCTAAACGGATCTCTGACTCTCAACCTAACACTTGAGTTTTAATCCTGGGGCTTAGGTCTGCAGAATGGCTCACGAACCTTTCTTTGTTGTTTGGTTTGGTGGGATTTTTCGCTCTTGAAATAAGGGGTTTCTTCCCAAGAAAGGGACAAGTGCTGTTGGAATGTGGAGAGGAACAAGACCACGGGCAGAAAAAGGCTTCGAGGTCGCCGCCCAGGCGGTGCCCACGCTGCAGGTGGCGGTGGGCCTTGCGCCCGGACCCCCGCGCCGCGCGAGACCCCGGAGTCGGTGAGCCAGCGGCGTCCTCCCCGGGGCTGGAGGAGGGGGGATGCCCGCGACTCGGGGAGGAGCTGAGGCGGCAGGCGCGTCCGGGTGAGCAGGCCCCGGGCGGAGGCCTGCGCTGGAGACAGGCCCCGGGGTCTGCGGGGGAGCCCCAGACCGGCCCAGGCCCCCTCTCTCGGGCTCCAGGAGGGCCCGCCTGCTGGGGAGCTCTCCCCGTCCCTCAGCCTCAGCCGGCGGTCACTCGGTCGTGTCTGACTCTTGCGACCCCGTGGACTGCAGCCCCCCACCCAGGCGCCCCCATCCGTGGGATTCTCCAGGCAAGAACGCTGGAGTGGGTTGCCCTGTCCTTCTTCAGGGATTCTTCCCCATCCAGGGATGGAGCTCAGGTCTCCTGCACTGCAGGCAGATCCTTTACGGACTGAGCTATGCCGGAAGCTGCCTGGGCAACTAAGTAAAAGAAATAATAATGATAAAGTAAAACTGAAGGGATATGCTCAAGTATATGGATCCTAACATCAAGCTTAAAGGAATTAAATTATTTGGTTAGAAAGCAGAGACTGTCAGGTGAGGTTGAAATTCAAACTCTCTCTTTGTGCTCTTAAGGAAACTGTTTCTTTTCATGTCTTCAGTGCCTTATCAGAGTACCTACCACAGAGAGAATACTCAGCTCATCTTTTAATGAACAAGTGAATCCCTGGAAACATCTCAAACATTTCTCTTGGATACTTTATTGATTAAGAGGCATGGAAATAAATGTATCTGCTTTGGAAAGATTTTCAACAATAAGATTGATACAAAAATTAAAAAAATAGATTCTGCTTAACCCTCAGTTGATCAGTTAATCCATTAATCAGAAAATATATCTCTTCTTAACATTTTTATTACTTGCAATTTTACTGCATGTAAAGCAGCACATTCTATAATTAAAAATGCCTCATGAACCTACTGTATAGCACAGGGAACTCTACTCAGTTCTGTAATGATCTATAGAGAAAAATAATCTAAAAAAATGGATATATAATGCATAAGTGATTCACTTTGCAATACAGCAGAAACTATCATAACACTGTAAGTCAACTGTACGCCAATAAACATTTTTTTTAAAGTTATCATCACAAGAAAAAAAAGAAAAAGAAAAACTTTTGTTCCTGGGGGGAGAAAAATGCCTCATGTGATGGTTTTGTTATGTTTCCTGGAAAGAAGGGTATTAGAAAAAAGATCAGAGAACTCCGCTTCCATTCTTACCTAGTCATTTCTTGGTTCCCAGAAAAAAAATGTGTGTTTTCTCCACGATTCATTGTGCTTGGCTTGTAGCTCTTTCTTACTGTTTTTTTCTGCCCTTACCGGCTGGAGTAAGTAGCCATGTATGGATGTGAGAGCTGGACTATGAAGAAAGCTGAGCGCCAAGGAATTGATGCTTTTGAACTGTGGTGTTGGAAAAGACTCTTGAGAGTCCTTTGGACACTCCAACCAGCCCATCCTGAAGATCCAACGAGTCCATCCTAAAGGAGATCAGTCCTGATTGTTTATTGGAAGGACTGATGCTGAAGCTGAAGCTCCAATACTTTGGCCACCTGATGTGAAAGACTCATTTGAAAAGACCCTGATGTTGGGAAAGATTGAAGGTGGGAGGAGAAGGGGATGACAGAGGATGAGATGGTTGGATGGCATTATCCACTCGATGGACATGCATTTGAGTAAGCTTTGGGAGTTGGTGATGGACAGGGAGGCCTGGCATGCTGCAGTCCATGGGGTCGCAAAGAGTTGGATTTGACTGAGTGACTGAACTGAGCTGAACTGGCTGGCCCTGGGGACGTTACTAGGACTCTGGCTGAGTGATCCGGGGACTGGGGGATGACGAACTGGACTGGCCCTGCAGAGTGCTGTCCTACCTTCGTGCCTGGACTGTGCTGAGAGCTCAGCCCTGGGGCCTGCCCTGGGGGCCAGTCTCGCCATCACCCCGTCACTGGGAGCTCTTGCAGTGTGCCCTGGGAAGCCTGATCTGCACACTCTGGGAAGATTTCTGGCATTGCAGGGGCCCTGAAAGCCAAGGAGTGCAAAAGGGCCCCTAGACCAGCACTTGTGGGCTCCTTCTCATCTCCCCCACATCCGCGGCTCCAGCCCCTCCTCTTATGTATGGGAGGCGGACGGCTTTCCGGCCTGGGAGGCCTGTCCACTCCTCTGCTGGAGGCAGGCGTGCAGCCCCCAAGAGCGGGTCAGTGTGGTCTGTCCCAGCTGGCCTCGCCTTCCCATCCGAGCCCGCCGAGATGCTCCGGGAAGAACTCTTATCCCCTTCGGATGGTGAACGGTGCTCCCTCTCGCCCACCTGGCCAGGTGTGGCCAGTGAGACGTCCACGCCAGACATGTGTCCTGGGGAGACGGCCGCGCTGGTGGCGGTGGGGTGGGGGAATAGGCATTATGTGCTGTGGGCTCCAGAACTTTCTTTTCCATGGCAGCGATTTGTGATTGACATGTATCTTCGACAGGAAAAACAAAAACCAAAAAACAAACGGGCTGCTTTTGCCTTTGTGTAGTTTCATTTTGGAGATGTTTCCCCAGTGCACTGTTCTGGAAAAAAAATTTCCACATAAACAAATTATTAGTTTCACTAGCCCTGCTTATAAACTCTTTCCCAGTCTCCCCCTTCCACCCCCCACAAAGCCACAGTTATGTGGAGCAGGGATGCAGTTTAGGACTTGAGAAGGAGGAGATGCTGCCAAATGCATTATTTCATTCATGATTTTAATGGTGCTTCTTTGACTTTTATCCTTTTCCACCCTGGTTGCCACCATGCCTTTTTTCACCTGATCGTGTATATGGAGTTTGGATATTTCCAAGCAAAAGTAAATAAGAATAATTTTAGATAATTTTTCTGGAGGGCCTTTTTACTCCTGCAGGAGTAACGAAACACTCCACTCTGCAACTCTCCAGAGTCGGGATTCTCCAGGGCACTTTTTGCCTCTGGTGGGAACGTGTGCACTTCTGATGACCAGGCATGGAGCATCTTTCCAGGAGAGGTGCGTGCCCTGGTGACTGCGGGGCAGACAGCACCTTACTGCTAGGAACATCCTAGATCTGCTTAGCGGGACTCCATCCAACTTCTTAAAATCAAGAGATGTTAATGAAGAAATGGAAAGTTAGCCAAGCAGCATAATTTGTTAATTAGACATTGCTTTTGCCGTGGAGAGAGAGAGGACGAGAGAGAATGAAGGGTCCTGCAGTGCGGAAACAGCCGGTCCTGGATTCGGAGCTCTGCGGGGAGGTCAGAGGTGATGCTGTGCCACCTCCTTGCTTCTGGGGAAGACCCTCTGCATGTCCTGGTTGCGCTTCCCCTCTGTCTGCTTTTCCTACTTGCACCCCGCACCCACACCTTGGCAGTGGGTGAGATGTGCACCTCTCTGTTGCCCTGTGAGTGTGTATAGACTCGCACTGTGGCCAGGTGTGTCTGCATGTTAAACCGATGCTAACCAGCATTGCTGGGGAAGTCAGATGGCAAAGCTCCAGGGAAGACAGTGTGGAAGTCCCTCAACAGTCAAACCTAGAGCTGCCATTTCTGGGTGTGTACACAAAAGAATTGAATGAAAGACTCACAAAGTTACATGTAAACCCCTGTTCACAGCAGCCTATTCACCATAGCCAAAAGGTGGGAGCAACCTGCAGGTCTGTCAACAGATGACAGATAAACAATGCTCTCTGCATACAATGGAATATTATTCAGCCTTGATGAGGAAGGAAATCTTGACACAGGCTACAACATGGCTGAACCTTGAAGACACTGTGCTAAGTTAAATAGGCCAGGCATGAAAGAATAAATACTGTGTGAGGTTTCTAAAACACTCAAATTCATAGAATGGAAGGGTGGTTGCTGGGGCTGGGGACAGAAGGGAAGGGAAATAGGTATCTGATGGATGTATGCATGCTCAGTTGCTTGCTGTCCTGGACTCTTTGTGACCCTCTGCCATCTGGTCCCGTTGCTTCATGGCAAATAGATGGGGAAACAATGAAAATAGTGACAGACTTTATTTTCTTGGGCTCACTGCAGACAGTTACTGCAGCCATGAAAGTAAAAGACACTTGCTCCTTGGAAGAAAAGCTATGACCAACCTAGACAGCAAAAAGCAGAGGCATCACTCTGCCTACAAAGGTCTATATAGCTAAAGCAATGGTTTTTCCAGTAGTCATGTATGGATGTGAGAGTTGAAAGCTGAGTGCCAGAGAACTGATGCTTTTGAACTGTGGTGTTGGAGAAGACTCTTGAGAATCCCTTGGACTGCAAGGAAGTCCAACCAATCCATCCTAAAGTAAATCAGTCCTGAGTATTCACTGGAAGGGCTGATGCTGAAGCTGAAACGCCAATACTTTGGCCACTTGATGTGTAGAACTGACTCATTTGAAAAGACCCTGATCCTGGGAAAGATTGAAGGCAGGAAGAGAACGGGATGGCAGAGGATGAGATGGTTGGATGGCATCACCAACTCGATAGACATGAGTTTGACCAAGCGCTGGGAGATGGAGAAGGACAGGGAAGTCTGGTGTGCTGCAGTCCATGGGGTCGCAATGAGTTGGACACAACTGAGCGACTGACTGAACAACAGCAGCATGGACTGTAGCCCGCTAGGCTCCTCTGTCCATAGAATTCTCCAGGCAAGAGTATTGGAGTGGTTGCCATTTTCTACTCCAGGGGCCCTTCCTGACCCAGGGACTGAACCTGTGTCCACTGTGTCTCCTGCACTGGCAGGCAGGTTCTTTCCCACTGAGCCCTGACGGATGCGGAGATCCAGTTTGGGAAGACAAAACGACTCTGCAGATGGTCGGGGGTGAGCTTAATGCCACGGAATCATACCTGGTTAGGACTGGTTAACAGGGTGAATTGTAAGTTACATATCTTACTTCCTTTAAAAAAATTCAAAAACATGATACTGGTGGTAAAATGCTACAAATCGCATCCTACTTTAAAGCTCTCTCTGTATTCCAGAGTACTCATGTCCTGTGACCTCTGAGCGCTCCTGCTCACCATTTCCCAGTCGGCAGCGGTAGTTTACTTACCTTTCCCCAAAGTAAAGGTAGTTTACTTACCTTTCCCCAGAGTGTCCATGTCTAGACTCCCTCCAGCGCTGTCAGCATACCGGACGCCCTGGGGGCCACACTGCGTCTGTCCTTTGTGGTCTCTCTGCTCTGTGTTCCTGGGAACAGGACTGCCTGGGTCGGACGACGCACACACGCCGAGTTTAGGCAGAGCCAGCTGCGCGTCCACAGGGCTCTGTGTGGCCCCGGCCCCCTCGGAACCAGCCATCCCCCTTGCTGCTTCTCTACCAGTGCTTGTCCAGCCAGCTCTCACATACTTGCGGGTCTGCAGGATGCCAAGTGAGGCCTCTCTCCTTAACGTCAGTTCTCCGATTATTAATGAACCAGCGCATCTTTTCACATCTTGTTGGCGTCTGGGTTTCCTCTTCCCGTGAATTGTCTCTTCGTGTTCTCTGCCTCCCTGTCTATTGTGCTTTTTCATTTTGATTTATAGGCATTTCTTGCATATTCTAGATAATAGGGTCCCTTGTTGGTCTTAGATATTGCAAATATATTCTCTCAATCTGTTATCTGTTGCTAACTTTGCCCATGTGTTTTTCATTAAAATCAATCTCCATTTAAGGTAATAAATTCAACATACTTTTTCTTTGATTAGATCATTTGTTTTCAATCTCTCTTGCCTCATGAAAATGGATTTTAACATATAAATTTTACTTTATGTACTATCCTAGGTGTATCTGTGTGTTTTAAAATATAACACTTTTATGTTGTTCAGTTCTAAGTATTTCACAATTTCCTCTATTATTTCCTTTTTTCTTTTTTCAAAATATACATTGTTGAGATCCTAGAAACAGGGGGAGCTCTTGAGTTATACAGGCAGACCTCAGATTTGCTGTGGGTTTGTTTTCAAATCATCACTGCAATAAAGTGATTATTGAAATAAAATGACTCACACAAATTTTTTTTTTGGTTTCCTAGTGCACACAGAAGCTGTGTTTACACAATATTGTGGGCTATTAAGTGTGCAATAGCATTATGTCTAAAGAAGTGCATATGTTAATTAAAAAATACTTTCCTGCTGAAAAATGCTAACCATCACATGAACTCTCAGTCAGTTTTCTTATAATAGTAACGTCAAAGACCGCTGGTCACAGAGCACCCTGACACATGTAATAGTAATGAAAACGTTTGAAATGTCACCGGGACCTCAAGCACAGGGCACGCGGACATGAAGGGAACAAGCGCCGTGGCAGACACGGCGCTGATAGCCCTGCTGGGTGCCAGCCTGCCACAGCCTTCAGTTGGTAAAACACAGAAAATCTGCAACATGGTAAAGCGAAGCGCGGCAGATGCGGCGTGCCTGTGCTTGAAGACCAGAGCGTGGTTTTCCTCACTGCAGGAAGAAGCTCGTCTGAGGACGCTGGTGCCTCAGGATGGGCTGAGCGCCTCGCTGCGGTCCAGTCCCGCGTCAGCGTCCGCCGCTGTCCCGCAGGCCCTCAGGAGCGGTGTCTCCAGCACTCTGGGGTGAAGTACCAGGGCTTTTCTTTGTTCTCTTTTTTGCTAATTTCCAATCTGCCACAGATCTTTACTTTGCAAAATTCGATACAATGAAATGCCAGAAAATGATCCTCCAATTGTATGTATCAGCAATTACAGGTTGTTTAAGTTTTTATTTATTTATTTTTATTTTTATTTTTTTTTATGGTATGACAAAGCTGTATTAATTTCAGGAATGAGAGGTTGGGTAACATTAAAATATAAAATGATGCTAACAAGGAAAAACCATGTGATCATCTTAATTGAAATTCAACATCTAATCTTGACAAAAACTTTTTGCAAATTCAGAATATAAGTAAACATCCTTAAAGGAAGAATATTTAGAAAACACAGAGCAAACATCATCAGGCTTAAGTGAAATATTGAGATCCTTATTCTGTAATTAGGTATGAGTTAAGGGTGATAACACCACTCTGTTCAGTCTGATATAGGAGGTCCAAGTGAACGCTGTGAGGCTAGGAAAAGAAATAAAATATATAAGGATGAGAGACAAAGCAATAAAATTATATAATTTGCAAAAGATATAATTATATAGTATAAATTTAACAAATGAATTTAACAAATTTGCTGGATACAAAGTCATATAAAAATTATTATAAATCTGTATATCTGCAAAAAGGAATTATAGAATGAAATTTTAAAATGACACTATTTTAAATTAATCCAGAAACATATAAAGGGGACTATAAAATTAAGTTTTTAAATGCCCTGAGTTTTTATATTCATCTAATTGCAGACTGGTGGGAACAATCGTGGGCTGTGGGCACTGAAAACCCAGAAAGCCTGGGTGTCGTCTCTTTGTCCAAGTAATGTCACTGGAGTTTTTTAAATTTCATCATTCATATAGCCTCTCCCTCTGTCTGTGTTTTGTATCTTTCAGGGGAGGGTTTTTTAAAATCTCCAATGACTATTCTTTAAATATCAGAGTGTCTTCTCAGTTTCCCAGCGGGTTTGCATATTTTGAGGATGTTTGTTAGGTGCACGTGCAGGATATTTTTATTATTACACTTTTCCTCTTTCCCCCTTAAGATAGTGCTGTCTTGATACTTAGTCAAGTGTCGAATTTTCATTTCATCTTATCATGGGCAATATTCCCCAGTAGACATTTCTCCATCCTTCTGTTTAACCTCGCTTGACTCTTTTGAAGTTATGGACTATTTTTTTTTTTAATCCAATCTGTAATTCTTGATCTTTCTGTTGCTGGGCTTCACACATTTTCGTTGACTGTCACTTTGATTATATTAGGATTTATTTCCATGCTCAACTCATGTTTCCAATTTTCTATACTTGTGTGTTTTTTTATTCTTCTCTCATGTTCTTTATGGGACAGGTGAGATTTAAATTACAAATTAAAATTATATGTTTTGGTTTTATTCTTATAGTGGTTTCCTAGAATTAGAATCCCATAATCATGTTTATTACCTTTTTTAACCTCAGTTTTTCTGAATTGAGGTAAAATTTACTTACAATAAAATGCATGTCTTAAACCTTTAGTTTAATACTGTGCTGTGTGCTTAGTTGCTCAGTTGTATCTGATTTTTTGTGACCCCATGGACTGTAGCCCACCAGGCTCCTCTGCCCATGGAGATTCTCCAGGCAAGAATACTGGAGTGGGTTGCTGTGCCCTCCTCCAGGGGATCTTCCCAATCCAGGGATCAAAAGCATGTCTCCTGAACCTGAATTGCAGGTGGATTCTTTGCCATCTGGGCCACCCGAGAAGTCATTCTGACAATTCATAACCACTATCTTGAATAGGAATGCTGAACATTTCCATTTACTCAGAAACCTTCCAGAATGCTTCAAGTCAGTTTCTCCTATCCCCCAGAGATAACAATATTCTGATTTCTATAGAGGTCTTGGTCTTCCTTCCTTGGTCTTGTCCTCCTGAAAAAGAATTATATCCGTCTTTAGTGTCTGGCTTATATTGCTTAACTTAACGTTGTTTAGAGATCGTCCATATTTGCAATTACCTGCATTTTATTCATTCTTAAATACTAAGTTTATTTAATACTCAGCATTCAGAAAACTAAGATCATGGCATCCAGTCCCATCACTTCATGGCAAATAGATGGGGAAACATTGGAAACAGTAAAAGGCTTTATTTTCTTGGGCTACAAAATCACTGCAGATGGTGACTACAGCCATGAAATTAAAAGATGCTTACTCCTTGGAAGAAAAGCTGTGACCAACCTAGACAGCATATTAAAAAGCAGAGACATTACTTTGACAGCAAAGGTCCATCTAGTCAAAGCTATAGTTTTTTCATTAGTCACGTATGGATGTGAGAGTTGGACTATAAAGAAGGCTGAACACCGAAGAATTGATGCTTTTGAACTGAGATGTTGAAGAAGACTCTTGAGAATCCCTTGGACAGCAAGGAGATCCAACCAGTCCATCCTAAAGGAGATCAGTCCTGAATACACCTTGGAAGGACTGATGTAGAAGCTGAAACTCCAATATTTTGGCCACCTGATGTGAAGATCTGACTCACTGGAAAAGACCCTGATGCTGGGAAGGATTGGGAACAGGAGGAGAAGGGGACGACAGAGGAGGAGATGGTTGGATGGAATCACCGACTTGATTGCATGAGTGTGAGTAAGCTCCGGGAGTTGATGGACAGGGAAGCCTGGTGTGCTGCAGTCCATGGGGTCACAAAGAGTCGGACACGACTGAGAGACTGAACTGAATTGTTTGCTAAATAGCATTCCATCCTGTGAATATATGAACACACCATGATTTTTTAAAACTCAGTTCTCTTTTGATGGACATTTGCGTTCTTTCCAGTTCGGGCTGCTATGAATAAAGCGGCTGTAAACATTCCTGCATGGTCTGTTTTGTGGTCACATGTTTTCATTTTTCTTGAGTAAATACCCACCAGTGGAATTGTAGGTCATAGGGTATACGCACGGTTAAGTTTTTAAGAAATTGACTGATAGTTCTCTGAAGTGTTGTATCAGTTTACGTTTTTGCTGGCAAAGGACAAGATTTCCAGTTGCTCCTCTTCAGTGCCAACATATGCTATTGATGCTTTTAGTCATCTCACTTTCTGTGTGATAAGATCTCACGGCAATTTTAATTTTTGTTTCCTTAATGACTAACAATGCTGAACAGCTTTTCATGTGCTACTGATTCACACACCTTCAAAGCTTATGGGCCTATTTAAATCTTTTGCTCAGTTAAAAAAACTGGTTGATTCTTGTTGAACTTTCAAGAATTTTGTATAAACATATTGAGTGTATGTGCTACCAACATTTTCTCAAGTTTGTGATTTATTGATTTACTGTCTCAAGGCTCCTTTGATTAGCAGACATCTTTAATTTTGCTGAAGTTGAACTTACTAGTTTTATTTTGTTGGGTTCTACTTTTGATATCCTGTCCTAGAAATCTCTATCTGCCTCAAGACTATGAAAATATTCTGTTAGGTTTTCTCCTAGAAATGTGGATTTTGATTTTAGGTCTATAATCGACTTTGGATTAATTTTTGAGTATGGAGTGAGATGAGATCCCCATTCATCCCCCCCCATACTCCTATTTATTACTTCAACAATATTTATTAAAAGTGCTTTCTTCTCCCCGCTGGATGGATGTGGTACTGTGGACAAAAATCCACTGACAATGTATGTGACAGTCAGCTTCTTTCATTCCTCTTCTGTCCAATTCATTCATTTATTTCTCCTACTCCAAGACAGAGTTGTCTTGCAGTAGGATTTAAAATCAGGTCATATTAGACCTCCAAATTATTCTTCCTTTTCAAGATCATTTTCACTACTCCACATTCTTTACATTTCCGTATAGATTTTAGAATCAGCTTCTCTATTGTTTTTAAAGCTTTCTGGGATATGGCCAGTATTTGCATTGAATCAGTAGATCAATTTGAGGAACATTGACATCTTGAAAAACTTGAAATGTCCATGTCTCTGCCAAGCATGCAAAGGTTGTTAGTGATTCTTACATTGGATCATTTTTCTTTTTGCCTATTCCGTGTTCACTCAACAACGAATTTTATAATTCTAACCCTAAAGCGATTTCATTCATCCCTTTTCTCACATTCTTACAATTTTATATTAAAACTTTTACTAAATTCCTTGATCAGTCTCACTTTCCATCATTTGCGGAACTCTTTTGGACTTATTATTACTATTTTTCAAAGATCTGGTCTTTCTCTAAGAATGTCTTCATGGTGGATCTTTCTAATCTTCAAAGGTTTTGTGTACCTGAGGATATTTCAAATTGACTTTCACATTTAAATAAGAATTTGATTGAATGTATAAAATAGGTTCAAGGGTTTCCCCCGCCTTCATTAGTTTGAAAATATTAATTCATGTTTTCTTGCATCCTGTGTTGCTATTGAGAAATCTGATTGACAGTGTTTGCCTTTTTCCTTTCCAGGGGACCTGCCTTTTTCCTCTTGAAGCTATTAGAATTTTTCCTGTGTTTTGATTTTCTCAAGTTTTCCAATGATGTGTCTGAGGTGTGGCTTTTGCTTTATCTAGCCACTTATGTCCACTCTGAGCATCTGCAATATAAGATCTTTCATCTCCATTTTGGACAAAATTTTAATTATTTTTCATCTATTTTGGATATCTGTTATGGTGATGTAAACGTGTTTATATCTGTCCTCCTTACCTCATGCTTTTTCTTTCATGTTTCTATGTATTTTTTCTCTTCTCATGACTTCTTAAGCTCAAATAGAGATTCTCAAGCTGTATATATTCTGCACACTCTCAAATGTGGTGTTCTTTATTTCAATCATTACCTTTTTCATCATTAATATTTTGATAATAATTAATGTGATATTTTCCAGTCTGGAGTCAAATGCTTTCGTTTAAATCCAGCTGTGTCACTCCCCCTTTCCCTCTTAGCTTTTGCTTTCAGTTTTCTTCTTTCCCCCTGGTCTTCTGTTTCTAGTTTCGTGTCTCTGGTATCAGAGAATAGCTCTCTCATTTTCTCGTTCTCGTGCACTACTTCAGGAGCGGGTTTTAATCATGTGTGTGTTCCTTAGTGAATCCACTGGGATTGAGGGTGTGCCGACGCTGACCCCACAAAATGTGCTGGCTTGTTGCACTATTTTCATTGTCATATATTTACATTTGACTCTCTTCCTCTTTATAATTTTGTAAAATAAGCAAAAGGTTTAAAGAGCAAAGAAAATCAACAAACATTGTAATGCTCGTAAGTGCTTCGAAGAACCCAATTCCATCTGGGTGTGTGTAGGAGGGGGCAGTCAGGGTCTGCCCACATTCAGATAAACGGTGCATCTGTCCCAGCCTTCTGCCCTGGTGATGGTATATTAACCTATAAAACCCCAGAGCGATGCCTTTTGAATTCACTGTTTACTCTATGCCTAACCCTTCTCTTGTGACAGGAGGACCTTTGATTTAAGTTGTGCTTATAACATGTTTCAAGTCACGATATCTCTGGCCTTGCCACCAATTGCATATTCACAGTATATTGCTTTTCTGTCTTCGGAAGGCTGTATATGGAACAAAATTACGTCTGTCCTGGACACTCACACCTGCTGAGGGAGGTTTGCCCATTTTCATAACATGTCTATTTATTTATTGGAAACAAATACATGGCATGTTTTAAATCTGATTTTATTTGTTTGACTGGAGCGTGGTAGGTTTGCAGTGCTGTGTTCATTTCAGGTGTGCAGCAGGATGCATCAGCTATACATGTGTACAGAGCCACTCTTTTTTAGGTTCTTTCCCCATATAGGTCATTATAGAGTATTGAGTATAGATAAGTTATGTTTAAAAGTATCTCTAAAGAGTTCCAAAAGGGAGAAATAAATTTTGGAAAATTAGAGGGTGAATCTCGTCTCACTGCACTGAGAAATGTTGAGTGTCCACCCTACTGGTAGGGAGAGGTCTTGTGGCCAGGCATCGGAGACCTCAGAGAGCCTTCCAACCGAATCAGGCTTTGAGTTTCCTGATTGGGCCCTTGGAATTTTGAAGTTTGGAAAGTAAATAAATACCCTTCATTGGAAAATGTTAGAAAACCTGTCAGTAATGATGCGCCGAACCTCCTTTTTCTCACAGAGGCATGAAGCAAGGTGAGTATTCGTCTCTACCCAACCAGAGCGCCCCTCCACACACAGGTCAGTCCCTGTCCCTGCTGTGAGCTGGCCTGGAAAGGAGTGGACCCTCCATCCTGCTTTCCACCTTCACCCCGAATCTCTGACCCCCTGAGAAACTAGTTCAGACGCATCTTGCAAAGCAGTTTTGCATTAAAAATAAACATGAAAGTGGAAGTTGCAGTTGACTCTGCCACCCCGTGGACTATACAGTCCATGGAATTCTCCAGGCCAGAATACTAGAGTGGGTAGCCTTTCCCTTCTCCAGGGGATCTTCCCAACCCAGGGATCGAACCCAGGTCTTCAGCATTGCAAGAGGATTCTTTACCAGCTGAGCCATAGGGAAGGCTGAGAATACTGGAGAGGGTAGTCTATCTCTCCTCCAGCGGATCTTCCTGACCCAGGAATTCTAACTGGGGTCTCCTGCATTGCAGGCAGATTCTTTACCAGCTGAGCTATGAGGGAAGCCCGTGGATTAAAATTAAGCAGAACTTATATTAATACAAGGTAAGAATCTATAGTGGTAGATAGATGAATGCTATTTGTTTTTCACTGTGTGCTACACAATTTAGGGAGCTGTGGAGGATGGGATCTCAGAAATGAACCTATGATTCACTTTGAAGAAACAGAAGCCGGAATCAGTTACACTCCCGAGAAGTTACAACTAAGCTCTGACAAATGCATTTAAAATACCATATACAATGCAGAAGTTAGTTTTCATTTTTTTTTAGTGGCACTTGTGAGCAAATACATTAAATCATATTAACTTGGAGGCGTGGTGAAGAAAGGGTATTTACAAATCACAGCAGTGACCACACTTCTACATATTAAAAAATGGATCCTGAGTACTCTGGGGACTGAGGTCATAATTCTCATAAGCATAATTTCACAAAACATTTCTGTACACAGCGGAATTTTATAGGCAAAAGTTGTTTTCCTCTGCACTAACAGAGCCTCCTCAACCATGGCCATGGTAATTAGTGGATCACAGCAGTCAGGTCTGCAGCTCAATGTAAAATTCGTCTGCAAGATGGTGGCAAACACACTCTCTGCCTGCAGGCTCTGTTCCTCCAGCTGTGCTTCGTGCTCCTGTTTTCATGGCTGTGTTTGGCTCAGCACACATTTTTGTCTTGTGTCCGACTTGGAAAAGTAGGATAAGTTTAATTTCTGATGAAGCCTTTTTGCCCTTTGAGTGGGTGGATCTTCCATAAGAGTCATTTCAGTGCACCTCCATGATTGGCTTTTTCCCTTCGTGATTCCGAAACCATGTTTGTGAGGAGCACTGATTTGGAGATTTCAGGCTCGAGGTGGCCTTGGACATAGCTTAAACTGCCGAAATATTCAATTTCTGCAGAAACGGGAGCACAGAGGCATGTGTGATATCTCCAGCCTGCAAACTCACATCTTGAGAAGTGTGATTAAGCCTGGAATGTTTTTGACCAGGGGGCTTCTTGGGTGAAGAGCCTGCCTGCAATGCAGGTGTCATAGGAGACGCGAGTTCGATCCCTGGGTCAGGAAGGTCCCCTGGAGGAGGGCATGACAACCCACTCCAGCACTCTTGCCTGGAGAATCCCATGGACAGAGGAGCCTGGTGGGCTGCAGTCCATGGAGTCGGGCACGACTGACTGAAGCGACTTCACACGCACCCACATCCTCAGCCAGCCAGCTAAGCTTGGTCTCCTGTATTTGTGGCCGGCTGTAAGCCTCTGCTTTGCTGTTGGAGCTGGTGGGAGGATGGAAAACACAGAGCAACGGGGGAGATCATGCCAAGGCAGTTGGCACGTAATCAGAGAAAGGTGTGATGTCCCGAACTTTCCTTCCAGGCCCCTCCTGCCCTTTCTCATCTCTTTAAAGTGATTTCTAAAATCAAGCAGCCAGCACCAAGCGAACTTTCCTGCTGAAACAACTGTGACCTTGCAAGGTAATTAGCAAGCTTCATGCATGTCCAAAGGGACAGAGAGGTGGTCTGTAATCTTTCAAGCATTGAAATATCTCTTTTCCCTTAAAGAAAATTTTAATGAAAGGTGCCATTAAAATGGAAGGCCTTTGTCCACCCTCAGAATGTCTCAGTGTGGGGCCTCTCCTGACACATTTAAATGCTGCCCTGCAGAGAGAGGGCCTTGGAGGTTCTGTGACCAAATGCTTGTGTCCATTTAACCCTCCCCTTCTCTGCAGGGATGCAGGACAGGAGCCCCAGGGAGTGCTTTGGGGGTGGAAACTCTGCATCCTAGGAATGGGCCCAAGTCACAGAACCACTTCTGGGGGCAGTCGGACAGGTGGAGGTGAGTGCGCAGGTCAGCTGGCTTCCCTGTGACGCTGGGCCAACTTCCTCCTGTCCAGGGTCTAATTCAGTGCTTCCAGTGGGATCAGAAATGCCGTCCGCTTGATCCATTGATCAGAACGTTTATTTCAGGAAGACAAAGGGACAGCATGGGTCACTAGACAGAATCATAATTTAGTGGTTCAAATGTGGGAGAAGAGATGTGCCTTCCTGGGTAAACTCACTTCCATGTCATGAGTGTGAGCTGTAGGTCTTATGTTTTAAGACCTCAAAATTATATATGCTCTTTATTCGGTATATTAGATATTTGATGATTTACAAATGCATTTCTAAATTGGTTGATTCTACACAGCATAAGTAAAATTTTAAATTGCTTATGCCATGAATCCTAGGTGTTCTGTCTCTTTGTCAGACTAACCCTTTAAGGTGAGTCTCATCTGTATCACCGAACCAAAGAATTATTTGTATACACTTTAGACCATAAATGGTGAGGAAATGAAACAGTTTTCTGATCCCCAAAGTATAAATCTCACATTCAAATTTTTCTGTTCATTTAAAAAATGACTAAACGTGAAGTCAGGACTCCATGCCCAGCAGGACAACCACGCGGGTGGTAAACCTCAGCTCACGGGGACCTGCTCGGCAAGGCGGATACCAGATTCATGGGCCGCCTGCCTTGATCCTGCAACGAACAGGGATGAGCCTCTGGGGGTCACCAACCCACTCTCCCCTCAAGGGTGTTGCCAGCCTCCTGGGTGTTCATTTCAGGGCTCTGTGGGGTTTGGGCTGAGAACAGAGACGCTGAGACAGACCGCTAGGTTGGAATTCCAGCTCCTTCACTCACTAGCTCTGTGAGTTTCCTGGGACTCGGTTTTCTCATCTGCAAAATGGACGTGTCTCTCTCCCAGGCTGGCCGTGGAGAGTCCAGGGCGTCAGTCCTAGGAAAGCTCTTTGAGGAGGACCCTGGATGTGGAGGCTGTGTTGGAGGCGTGTGATGGGGGAATCAGAACATAATCAGGAAGAGGGCTCTCATCCTTTCTGAGGGACCTGTTGCCATTCGCTTCAGAGCACGCCGCCCTCCATGCTTGGAGCGGCGCTGGGCTTTCTGAGAGTGCCCTTGAGATGCAAACGCCCGGCCGGGCACGCACTGCCCTCCAGCCGCCTTGGGGCAGAAGGGAGCCTCGCCCAGGCCGCGCGCCCGCTGAGCGGAGCGGCGGGCAGAGCCTGCTCCGTCCCGCGCCTCTCTTCATCCTCAGGCGACCCCGGGCACCGTGATCCTAAGTCGATGGCGAGCCCCGAGATTGCCTCTCCCGGAGTAACAGGCCTGCGGGGACATCCGTGGTGCGGGGACGCCCCGCGGGGGTCGCGCAGCCCGCCGGCCGCCTCCGCAGGCTGAGAGCTCGTGGCGGAACCGGGGAGGCGCAGACAGGCCGCGCTTGGGTCCCCGAACCCATCGGTTCGATGGGCCGCGGTGATTTGATGATGTGATTTGACAATTCCCCTGGATGCCCTGGCGTATTGCCTGTGACGTGGGCTGGGGCGGAGGGGCGGGCCCCCAGGACCCCTGGAGCCCACCGTCTTGAGGGTAGACATGAGCTTCTCAGGCTGGATTTGGCGCTCATCTGAAGGGCAGGGGGGAGCTGGAATATTGGAGACGCCTTCTGATGTGCCATGGGAAGCACCAGAAAACGAATCAAAAGCCACACCTGGTTGAGAGTGCTGCCCTGTTGGAAGGGCTGATGCTGAAGCTCAAACTCCAATCCTTTGGTCACCTGATGCGGAGAACTGACTCACTGGTAAAGACCCTGATGTGGGGAAAGATTTGAAGGCAGGAGAAGGGGATGACAGAGGAGGAGGTGGTTGGATGGCATCACTGACTCCATGGAGATGAGTTTGAGTAAGCTCCAGGAGCTGGTGATGGACAGGGAGGCCTGGCGTGCTGCAGTCCATGGGGTTGCAAAGAGTTGGACATGACTGAGCGACTGAGCTGAAGAGCCCTGGGCTTGTACATGGTAGAGTTCTCGTAAAGGTTCTGTCTTCTCTTTCTGGTCGGTGAGTGATACCGGGGGTGGGGGACTGCCGTGGGGTGGCAGGGGGATCTTGACAGTGATGCTGGGTTGCTGGTGATGACCCTCTCCCCTCCACATTCCCGATGAAACCCACTTGGGGCTTGCAGATTGTTTTCTCTGGAGTGTCTCCCCCCACCAGGTGTTGAGACCCTCCCACGCTGGGTGTGCATCTGTGGTCAAGGAAGGCTGAGGGGGAGCCCTTCACGCCTCAGGGCTGTCCTTTCTCATCCGCAGTGTGGTCAGGGTTTAGGATTACGTGGAGATACCGTCTTCACTGGAGACTGTGCTTGGTACCAGTGTAAAGCAGGGTTGGTCAGAACCTTAGAACATTCCAGAGAAGAAGTTCGCCTCTGTAAGCCTCCTGACCTCACAAGAGATGAGGGCATTAAGAGTGGGGCTGAGGAAGAAGGACGTGTCATCTTTTTTGTCGTGAGGAAATAATTGAAGTCATCCTTCCAGGAAAGGAATTTGGGGTAGAAAAGATCGGAAGGAGCCTGTCAGAAGAAGCTGGGGGGAAGGACGTTGTCCCCCCAGACCTGATGGGAGGCAGAGGCCCACCGGCCTGGACTCAGCATGGGGCCACCAGTCCCGCGTGGGGCCGTGCCCCCCAGCACTGCTGCGGGGGCCCTGGCGCGGCTCCTCTCCGGAGCTTGGGAAGATGCTCAGTCCCTATTTCCTACTAGCGGCTCAGACCTTGTCCCGTGAACGGGGTCTTGACCTCCCAGCAGGGGCTGTAGGGGAGAGCTCTGTTCTCAGGGAAACAAATAGGATGAGAGGGAGGCGCGCTTCCAAAGACTCATCCGAAGCATCTTCTATTCTCAGTTTCAGATGAGATGTCTGTTTGCTGCTTCTCTTGTTAGAACCTTAGTTTGAACTTTGGAATGTCAAATTCAGCACAGTGTACTGTGTTTGCATGATCATTAGTGCCCAGACATATTTTTGAGCCATTAAAAAAAAATCAGAACTTACACATTGCAAGTGGTACTAGGTTTCAATGGGACACTTTGGGGAGAATTTTGAAGGTGTCTCTTGTCTGCACCCAAAGGAGAATGAAGGGTATGTGTTTCAGGGTCTTTGTTGAACCTGGGGCAGTAAACATGGTTACTTAGGACTTCAGCACGGAGAAGAACAAAGGGAGAAGCAGCACTTGCTTTCAAGCAGAACCCTGGCGATGACCTGGGCCCAGGTGGGGTTGTGGGGGGATGGATGCCAACCCGCCCCGTGTGCTGCCTGGACCAGGTGGGCCTGGGGCTCGACGAGAGGCATTCAGAGCTGCTGAAAGGCACAGAGCGAGGCGACGTCCCACAAGGGCACCGTCTCTAAGTGGGAGCTGCCTCCCGACCAGGCATCAAAACTGCCTTTTGAACAGGCAGCCTCACATTTAAGGACAACTTTAAAAAAAACCCAGTTCAGAAATCCCCCCATTTAGGCTACCACATCAGTCAACAGGCTCGGCTCCGAAAGGCTCCCCAAATCAAGATGCATCCTTCCTGTCAAGGGGTTCGCAAGCCCCTGAGGTTACTTATAGCGCCTAATGTCATCAAATCCCAGCCTTTTCATCTGTAAAAGTATAACAACAAGAACTTAACCACCAAATGGAAACACAAACAAGCAGCAAACAAATGACAGTTCTCTAGTATTGAGCAAATAAATTGAGATTACATTGTGCATTTCACACTGTCTGGCATGGGGTAGGCGCTCCATAAGTGTTTACTCTTGATACGTTGCAGACTCCAGGGACAATCTTAAGTTACAAATTCTAAAACGGTTTTGAACAACACTGATGTTCATGAAAAGAGGATGCTGTGTGTGATCTCTGGGTAAATACTCACACTAGACCCTCCCTGCTTGTCCGCAGAACTTCTGATCCACAGCTGTATTTTTTATCCATTACACACAGATGTGTGCTAAGTCACTTCAGTTGCATCTGACTCTGTGACCCCGGGGACTGTAGTCTGACAGGCTCCTCTGTGCATGGGATTCTCTAGGCAAGAATACTGGAGTGGATTGTCATGTGCCCCGCCAGGGGATCTTCCCAACCCAGGGATTGAACTCTTGTGTCTCCTGCAATGGCAGACAGGTTCTTTACCACTGAGCCACCTGGGAAGCCATTTATAATGAATATAAAAGTCAAATAGACTAAAAGTGTAAGACTGACTGGAGATACATTTGTATTAAGCTAAAATTTCTTTTTTTTTAATTGTCAGAGCTATATATATATATATATATATATATGTATTTTGGAGGTGATCAGTTCCTGGTGGCATTTTTACAAATTGCCAAAAGATTTGTTTTTTAATTCAATATACAATAGGTCCCACATATAGTAGGTAAATTTCCAAATAACACATTATCCTGAAGTCAAACATTTCTCTGGAATGCTTTCTGAGATGAAACACCACAACACAGAGTGTCACAGCACTTCAATAAATGCAAAATGTGATTGCAAAATAAAGACCATATGTGACTTTTATTTTCCAAATATAAAAAAAAGCCCTTTGGGGATTGTTTCCGTAACTGCGGACACATTGCTCTGCTCACCCCTGGGTAGCCAGCGCTGCTCGCATGTGCCCCTGAGGTTCCGATGAGAGGTGCTTACCTTGACACAGAGGTGACCCCTTTCCCATCCGTAACTTACTGCTGTTACAGGACCGGTCACCCCGGCAGTCTCGCTGAGTCCGTCTAACCACTGGCCGAGGTAGTCCTTCTCTTTTTAGAGATTTTCCAGGTTATAGTCTATTAAGATTTTACTCTTACAATATTTTTAACTTTTTCCATAAAGATGGGCCATAAACACGAGACGTAATGGGATCCAGGGCTGTCAGGGAGCCAACAACTCAACATAATTTCTGAAAACATGAACACCCTGGATGGGGATGAATGGTCTTATTTCCATACGCTTTATTGTTGCCTGCAGCCCCTAGTGTAATGGCAACTATTAGGATTTTAATATATGGATTGAAAGCCCATTTGCTCCAGATTCGATGAAATATTAACATTGCTTCTGAAATATGTTTTAAATGTTGCGCTAACACGTCGCCCTGAGTTATGGCGAGGGGAGTCGAGACGTACAGGTTCTTTCTCACTTCTCAGTTATGACTGTATGTCATGGAAACACGTGAAATTTATGTTTTAAAACCTGTAAAGTCTTCTCCTTAAATACGTTATTAATTTTAAAGTTCTGTTTCAGAATAATCATATATTTGTAACCAGAAGTACTGTGAAAGAAATAAATTTGTACCTGAATTAGAGCTGTTTCTCAAGGAAGCAGTGAAGGGTGACTTGGAGGCAAGGCGTGCTGTGCTTTTCTGAGTAGATCTTTGTTTGCAGCTCTGTTGCAGGCGGCCACAGGAGGGGTTTTACTGCGCAACTCCCCAAACTTCTGTTTGGGAACAACTTACTGCTGATGGGCAGAAACTACTGAGCGTTCAGAAAACAGAAGACAGTCTTATGGATTGAATGTATCTCCTGGCCCCAGATCTGTACCTTGAAGTCTTCACCCCTCCCACTTTGGAAATAGGATCTTGAAAGAAGTAGTTGAGTTAAAAAAAAGTCAGGCAGTAAAGAATCTGCTTGCAATGAAGGAGACGTGGGTTCAGTCCCTGGATTGGGAAGATCCCCTGGGGAAGGGACCAGCTCCCCACTCCCGTGTTCTGGCCTGAAGAATCCCATGGACTGTATAGTCCATGGGGTCACAGAGTCAGACACGACCAGGTGACTTTCACTTCACTTCGCTTCAGAACTTCCCAGGTGGCTCCAGTGGTAAAGAACCCACATGACAATGAAGGAGACATGAGCGACATGAGTTTGATCCCCGGGTCAGTAAGTTCCCCTGGAAGAGGGCGTGGCAACCCACTCCAGTATTCTTGTTGGGAGAATCCCATGGACAGAGGAGCCTGGCGGACTGCAGTCCATAGGGTGACAAACAGTTGAACACGACTGAAGCAACTTAGCACACAGGCATGCAAGGAAAAAATGAGGACACACGTGTTGCTGTTCAGTCACTCAGTCGTGTCCGACTCTACAACTCCATGGATTGCAGCACGTCCGGCTTCCTTCACTGTCACTATCTCCCAGAGCTTGCTCAAACTCATGTCCACTGAATCGATGATGCCGTCCAACCATCTCAATCTATTCTGCCCCCTTCTCCTCTGGCCCTCAACCTTCCCCAGCATCAGAGTATTTTCCAATGAGTTGACTCTTCACATCAGGTGGTCAATGGATTGGCATTTCAACTTCAGCATCAGTTCTTCCAATAAATATTCAGGGTTGATTTCCTTTAGGATGGACCGATTTGATCTCCTTGCAGGCCAAGGGACCTTAAGAGTTTTCTCCGGCATCACAGTTTGAAAGCATCGATTCTGTGGTGCTTAGCCTTCTTTATGAGGTCATATGGATGAGGCTTAATCCAATCTGACAGATGTCCTTTTGAGAAGAGATGAGGATGCACTCACAGGGCAGCAACCACGTCCAGGGAGGGGACAGACATCTATACACCAGGAGAGAGCCCTCAGAAGGAACCACCCTGCTGACACTCTATCATCTTGGACTTCCAGCCTCTGGAACTGTGGGGAAAGAAATATCTACAGTTGAAGCCATCCTAGGAAACCAATCCAGCAGGCTACCTGTGCGAGCTGCAAGGTCCTTGGAGACAGAAAATAGTTTCCAAAACTTCTTCAATTTGCTATCTATGTGAGCATGCCATCTTAGAAGATTTAAATCAAAAAGTGAGTGAGAACACTGCCAGCCATTCATCAGCCATTCATCACCTTGCTGGTGGTACTGGGGGATGGTGTGGGGTCACCCTGTCCCTCCTGTCTGTGCCTGCTGTCCAGTGGGGTGAGCAGCTCTGTCCAGAGTGGCCAGGACTGTGAACAAAGGAGCATGCCAGGCGACATCCTCCTTTGGGAGATTCTTGATAAGGTCGCTGATCGCTGCGCACCACCTTGGGACTCACCGGAGCTTGTCTCTCTGTTCCAGGCACAGTTCCCTCCCATCCTCACCTTGACGCTGATTCAGGCTCTTTTCTTGCCAAACAGGCTTGTGTCGCTTCCTTCAAACGCCGCTCTCCGCTCTCGGTAGGAAACCCCCGCACCTTGAACTTCCATCCACATCAATGCTTTCCACACCAGGTGACTTTCTTTAATAACATTGAGACCTCATGTTTCTTTCTGGCCATCACTTTGGATTGTCAGGAACTGCATTGTTTACCATAGCCAGGACATGGAAGCAACCTAGATGCCCATCAGCTGACGAATGGATAAGAAAGCTGTGGTACATATACACAATGGAATATTACTCAGCATTAAGGAAAAATTCATTTGAAGCACTTCTACTCAGATGGACGAAACTGGAGCCCATTATCCAGAGTGAAATAAGCCAGAAGGAAAAACAAGAATACAGTATACTAACGCATATATATGGAATTTAGAAAGACGGTAATGAGAACCCAGCATGCGAGACAGCAAAAGAAACGCAGATGTATAGAACAGACTTGTGGACTCTGTGAAGAGGGCAAGGGTGGGATGATATGGGAGAATGGCATTGAAACATGTCAATTATCATATGTGAAATCAATTGCCAGCCCAGGGTTGATGCTCAGGGCTGGTGCACCGAGATGACCCAGGGGGAGGGAGGAGGGGGGAGGAGGGAGGGGGGTTCTGGAGGGGGAGCATATGTAAACCTATGGTGGTTTCATGTCAATGTATGGCAAAACCAACACAATAAAGTAAAGAAAATTAAAAAAAAAATAAAAATAAAAAACAAATAAAAAGACCCAAGGTTTACATCTGTGCTACCAGGAGATAGCAGAGTGTCAAAACAAAGCAAAGCAGACTCTTATCTCACAGTCCAGTGTGGATTTCTGAAGCCATGTAAGCGTCAGAGAGCACCTTCATGATCGTCATCCCTGGGCCTCTTGTGTTGGAGAGGTTGTGTGAACAGTTAACACTCATGTGCACTGGAAATGTGGGGGAAACCTGCATTTTTTATTACTTAACCTTTTTTTGAGAACAAATGGCTGTTTAGCTCAGTTCACTTGCTCAGTCGTGTCCTACTCTTTGAGATCCCATGGACTGCAGCACACCAGGCTTCCCTGTTCATCACCAACTCCCGGAGCTTATTCAAACTCAAATTCAGTGATAGCATCCAACTATCTCATCCTCTGTTGTCCCCTTCTCCTCATACCTTCAATCTTTCCCAGCATCAGGGTTGTTTCAAATGAGTCAGTTCTTCGCATCAGGTGGCCAAAGGATTGGAGTTTCAGCTTCAGCATCAGTCCTTCCAATGAATATTCAGGATGGATTTCCTTTAGGATAGACTGGTTGGATCTCCTTGTTGTCCAAGGGACTCCCAAGAGTCTTCTCCAGAACCATAGTTCAAAAGCATCAATTCTTTGGTGCTCAGCTTTCTTCATAGTCCAACTCTCACATCCATACATGACTACTGGAAAAACCATAGCTTCGACTAGATGAACCCTTGGTTGGCAAAGTAATGTCTCTGCTTTTTAATATGCTGTCCAGGCTTGTCATAACTTTTCTTCCAAGGAGCAAGCATCTTTTAATTTCATGGCTACACTCACCATCTGCAGTGATTTTGGAGCCCCCCTCAAAAATAAAATCTGTCACTGTTTCCATTGTTTCCCCATCTATTTGCCATGAGGTGATGGGACCAGATGCCATGATCTTAGGTTACTGAGTGTTGAGTTTTAAGCCAGCTTTTTCACTCTCCTCTTTCATTTTCATCAAGAGGCTCTTTAGTTGTTCTTCACTTTCTGCCATAAGGGTGGTGTCATCTGCATATCTGAGGTTATTGATATTTCTTCCAGCAATCTTGATTTTAGCTTGTGCTTCATCCAGTTGCATTTTACATGATTTTTCTCTGCATAAAAGTTAAATAAGCAGGGTGACAATATATAGCTGTGACATACTCCTTTTCCTATTTGGAACCAGTCTGTTGTTCCACGTCCAGTTCTAACTGGTGCTTCTTAACCTGCATACAGATTTCTCAGGAGGCAGGTCATGTGGTCTGGTATTCCCATCTCTTTAAGAATTTTCCAAAGTTTGTCATGATCCATTCAGTCAAAGGCTTTGGCTTGGTCAATAAAGCAGAAGTAGATGTTTTTCTGGAACTCTTGCTTTTTTTAAAAAAATGATTTAGTGGATGTTGGCAAGTTGATCTCTGCTTCCTCTGCCTTTTCTAAATCCAGCTTGAACATCTGGAATTTCATGGTTCACATACTGTTGAAGCTCTACTTGGAGAATTTTGAGCATTACTTTGCTAGCCTGTGAAATGAGTGCAATTGTGCGGTAGTTTTAGTATTCTTTGTCATTGCCTTTCTTTGGGATTGGAATGAAAACAGACCTTTCCCAGTCCTGTGGCCACAGAATGATCTGTTCATTCCCAAGGCAAACCATTCAATGTCACAGTAATCCAAGTCTATGCCTTGACCAGTAATGCTGAAGAAGTTGAAGTTGAATGGTTCTATGAAAACCTACAAGACCTTCTATAACTAACACCCAAAAAAGATGTCCTTTTCATTACAGGGGACTGGAATGCAAAAGTAGGAAGCAAGAGATCCCTGGAATAACAAGCAAAATTGGCCTTGGAGTACAGAATGAAGCAAGGCAAAGGCTAATAGAGTTTTGCCAAGAGCGTGCATGGGTCATAGGAAACACCCTCTTCCAACAACACAAGAGAAGACTCTATACATGGACATAATGAGATGGTCAATATCGAAATCAGATTGATTTATTCTTTGCAGGTGAAGATGGAGAAGCTCTATACCGTCAGCAAAAGCAAGACCAGGATCTGACTGTGGCTCAGATCATGAATTCCGTATTGCCAAATTCAGACTTAAATTGAAGAAAGTAGGGAAAATCACTAGACCATTCAAGTATGACCTAAATCAAATCCATTATGATTGTACAGTGAAAGTAAGAAATAGATTTAAGGGACTAGATCTGATAGAGTGCCTGGACGGAGGTTCATGACATTGTACAGGAGGCAGTGATCAAGACCATCCCCAAGGAAAAAAGATGAAAAAAGTCAAAATGGTTGTCTGAGGAAGCCTTACAAATAGCTATGAAAAGAAGAGAAGGAAAGGCATAGGAGAAAAGGAAAGATATACCCATTTGAATGCAGAGTTCCAAAAAATAGCAAGGAGAGATAAAAAAGCCTTTCTCAGTGATCAATGCAAAGAAATAAAGGACAACTACAGAATGGGAAAGATTAGAGATATCTTCAAGAAAATTAGAGCTACTGAGGGAATATTTGATGCAAAGATGGGCATGATTAAGGACAGAAATGGTATGGACCTAACAGAAGCAGAAGATATTAAGAAGAGGTGGCAAGAATATACAGAAGAACTGTACAAAAAAGATCTTCATGATCCAGATAATCACAGTGGTATGATCACTCACTTAGAGCCAAACGTCCTGGAATGCAAAGTCAAGTGGGCCTTAGGAAGCATCACTATGAAAAGAGCTAGTGGAGGTGATGGAATTCCAGCTGAACTATTTCAAATCCTAAAAGATGATGCTGTGAATATGCTGCACTCAATATGCCAGCAAATTTGGAAATGGGCTGTTTACTGGGACCCTATTGGAGATTATATCAGGTGTACTGAAGCTGTTTCTAAGAACAAGAATTTTTGCATCCTGAAGAAAAGACTGCTTAGGAGGAGCCCCTTGGAGGGGCAGACACACCCCGCAGAGGTAACTCGGTTGGTCCAGAAAGCGGTGACTTTACACACTCTCCCTTCCCCCATCACATCCCCCAGCTGGTATCTGGTTCTAGAAATGGGTGGGTACTCATTTTCCTGCAGAATATTAAAAATAATGGTAGCATTTTAATTTGATAGAACTGTCTAAACAATGAAGCATTGATCTTTATTGCAGAGAGGAAGAGAGGATGACTTTCCTACCCGGTGTCTGTCACTCAAGAAGAAAAAGCTCAACGAATAAAATGGCTTGACAAGCTCTTTTCTTTTTTTTCTCAAGAAGTTGTTGCCTAGAGGAATTTCTATCAGAACTGTTGTGCTTCCTTTCCAGGTTCCTCCCCTGCTCCTTGTTCTGGCAATAATAGTCTTCTTAGAATATGCCAGTTCTGGGCACTTGGGATCAAAGAATGAGACGTGTAAAAACTTGGCTTTCTCTGTCGTGTGGTCAGGCCGACCTTTGGGTTTCAGGTCAGACCCTCTTGCCCTCTCCTTATTTGCTTTCTGGCATTTGGCATGTGGATTCACCTAATAGTCATTGATTCATTAAGTAGTTCAAGGGGCAAAGGCGAGGATGGCTTTTTAGTGCATTGTTTTCCTTCAGTAGACTTGCCACGTTGGTCAGCAGCGGCTGGGCTGGAGGGTGTTGCTCAGGATGTGTGGACAAGGCAGTTTTTACCTTTACGCCCCACTCGTGCCTCCTAATGCTGCTTGTGTCCGTCGTCATTTTCTTATACAACCATCCCTTTACACACACAGGGGGCTGGCACCGAAAACCATGCGCTCTGAACTTGAATTATCTCTGGTTGTTACAGGTCCCACATCAACCCGTGACTTTTTACTCCTTGCAAGTTACCCTGGATTAGAAAAATGTTTCCATGAATGGAAGTTGTTAGCCTCCGTTTGGCTGTTTCTCCACCACGATTTTCCGTGATTTTATTTTATTTTTTCTAAATGGCTGTTTGTATTATGCATGAAATCATTCTCTTCGCCTCTGGGGTTTGTGTGATAGGAGGGCAGCTAACTGCTTTTGTTAGGGTCATCGGTAAAGTGATCTATTGTCATGAAGGAATTAGGGATCGCTGGGAAAATTGACCTCACATGCTACTTGTGTACACTGCAGATTTGGAACGGTGCTGCCCAGCATTTATTATATCATGAAGCTCGGCATCTGTCCCTACTTAAATGTCACATTTTTGGTTGTTTAACACAAAGATTGCCCTGCTGCCAGGCTCTTGAAGATATAACCTGAGAGGCGTCGGCTTTGATGCTAGAATCTTGAAGGGTTTTTCTTTCCTTTTCTGACTGTCATGACTACTTATGAGGGAGTTGAGTTTGACAGTTATAATAGAATGAGGAAAAATGAGCAGAACACGGAGTGCTTAGGGAGTTCCAGAAGAGAGCCCAAAGTGATACAAGATTTGAACATAAATCCCTTGAGAGAAGCTTAAAAGTATTTTGCTTTGAAAAAAAAATATGTCTGAGGATGGACTTAATAGTTGTGGCTGGGTCTGCATAACAGACTTCAGATGGTTGAGGTTTGGGGGAAACAGAGAAGAAGTTACCCTTTTAGTGATGTTTTCAACCACTAAATGTTTGGTGGAGGCTTAAATGCAGCTACAGTCCACATCTCCCCCAAGCTTGATACCTTCTCAGCCACTCCTCCAAGTCCTTGGCTCGCCAGAGAGAGGTTTTGTACAGCCGAGGCTATTCCCACTTGCTTTTGTTTGATATTTCCTCTTTCAGCTGAAAGCACCTAGGGTGGCTTTTCTTTAAATTCTTGGCTGCACCTTACTGACGTCTGTGGTAGGCAAATGCTCCTCAGGGTGTTATTATTATCATGGCGTGCATTTACAGATGTCAGCAGTATCACCCCAAATAGGGCACTGGTGATAGTAAGCTGGTCCCAGTGCCTGTGTATCGGTGTCCCTGAGTAGCCAACACTCCACAGCCTTCTCAAAGTCCTGCGAAGGACCCCAGATACACACAACTTTCATGTTAGCTAAAATATAATTTTTTTTGTATCTGACAGTAAGTGGCACACAAAACTTAACAGTATGTCTGTAACTGGCAATTACAAGGCAAGGTAATGCGATCACTGGATACATGAAGGAATTCTCGGTAGGAGGGAGCTGACTGTCCCAAGCCTGTCCTGTAGGGAAGACCCTGTGTCACTTCAGCTTCCAAGTTCAAAGCAAGTTCATTGAGCCCCTAATACAAGCAACATCTCCCCTGGGAACTGGGGGGTCCAGAACACAGCAGTGAGCATGGGTGAGGAAGGCTCTGATGGGCTGGGGTCAGAGGAATGCAGACACCCCTGTTCCTGAGAGGCGCTGGGATAGGGGAGGACGGGTTTAACAAGGATGGCTGGCACTGCCGGCAGCCAGTGTGTCTGCAGCCAGTGGGAGCTTCTTCAAACTGGCTCTGGGGTCCTCTGGACCTGATTCCAGAATGTCATCCTTCCTGTCCCCTTGAAAGAGGTCATGGGCTCCCCTTGTCCAGGTCCTACCCCAGACCTGGACTCAGCCACCCCTCAAAGAGCTCCGGTTCTTCTGAGCAGCACAATCTGGACGCCAGGTAGATTGATTTTTTGTTTCATCACAGAAATGTTTCAGAATTTGGAGGGATAAAACTTATAACTTGTACCGCTTCAAATGCAGGCATACATGTTCCCGTAGCTTTGACATCATTTAAGAGTTCAAGGCTCGGAGAACACAAGTCTAGTAAAGGTGCTTGGATGTTTTGATGGGAAATGTTATCCTACCTCGGAGAATGTTACTTTTGTATTCCATGGTGGTTACATTTTAATAGAATCAATATTTGTTACAATTTTAGTTTCTCAATTTATATTAAATATTTTGCATTTTTAAAAGCCTTCAGCGCCCTGTATCCCCAGGCACTAGTCCATCCAGGTACTAGCCAGGCCCAATCTTGCTTAGCTTTCCAGATCAGGTAAGATCAGGCTGTTCAGGGTGGTGTGGTCACAGACCTCACTAAATATTTTAATTTCCTCTAACCAGTAAAGCCTCAAGTTAAATTGTTCAGTTGCTCAGTCATGTCCAACTCTTTGTGACCCCATGGACTGCAGCATGCCAGGCTTCCCTGTCCTTCACCATCTTCCAGAGTCTGAGTTGATGATGCCATCCAGCCATCGCATCCTCTGTCGTCCCCTTCTCCTCTTGCCCTCAATCTTCCCCAGCATCAGGGTCTTTTTTGATGCATTGTGTCTTTATATCAGGTGGCCAAAGTATTGGAGTTTCAGCTTCAGCATCAGCCCTTCCAATGAATAAATTAAGAAAATTAATTTCCATTTAAATAATGAAAAACAACACATTATTTTCCTGTTGAAACAGGTGCACACATACAAGCAGGACATCAGCAGGCAGATGTAGAGGCAAGATGTGGGGTAGCGATGCAGTGAGTTGGAGTGGAGTCCCTGTTAAGAATCAGCAGTTAGAAGTCGAGGGCTCCTGGGAAAGAGATGCCCCCTCAGAGCTTCCTCTGAAACGGAGTGTGATGGCCCCTGCTCGAGAGAGGGCGGTGAGGTTGACGGGACGCTGCTCCTGAGGTGACCAGCAGGGCGTCTGGCTCACAGACGTACTAAAAAGAACAGAAATGCATGAGCTGCTTTGCTTCTGGGAACATTGCATTAAATGTGACCATCAGTGAGGAGACCTGGGTTTTCGGTGCTTGTTCTGTCTCTAAAGAGCGATGTGGCTGCTGAACTATCGTCAGGTCTGTGGGGCTCAGTCTCCAAACCTGGGAAGACCTGGGCTTGGACCACAAATCAGAAATGGTGGAGCTAGAGCCTGGCCTACAGAGTGAGGTAAGTCAGAAAGAGAATGACAAATATCGTCTATTAACGCGTGTATATGGAACCTAGAAAGATGGTACTGATGAACCTATTTGCAGGGCAAGGATAGAGACGTGGATGCAGAGAATACACCTGGGTTCTCTTGTGCAGGAGGCCTGGGTTCGATTCCTGGGTTGGGAAGACCCCCTGGAGAAGGAAATGTCAACCGCTCTAGTATTCTTGCCTGGGAAATCCCATGGACAGAGGAGCCTGGCGGGCTACAGCCCATGGGGTCACAAAGAGTCGGACACGACCTAGTGACTGAACCACCGCTACGACTGTGTGTGTGTGTGTGTTTGTCTGTGGGCATGTGCTGTGGCCCCCTGACCGCTGTAGCCTTAAATATTTCTCACTGGAAATGCAGCCTGGGATTTGCTGCAGACCTGAGACAGAGGGAGTCAACTCTGGGCTGTGGGCTGGTGTGAAGGAAACCCCCAGGACAAACTGTAACGGTATAGAAGTCATCAGGGTGACACTTCTTAACTTCCTTTTGCTTGAAATGCAGCCTGTGTCAATTTCTTCTTCTCTCCCTCTCTTTTGGAAGCAATTTTCTTGGATGTTGTAAGAAATCCACGAGAGCAACGGTGAATATTGAAATCCCTTTCTTCTTCATAAAACTGCAGAGCTACTGTCTGCCATAGAAGGCAAAATCTCATTCTGCTGGAAAAAATGATCCCGAGGGTAATGTGGAAGATCTGGCAGCAGGGTGTCTCAGCCGATCTTTGATGCCTCCACTGTCTATCAGCAGCTTTCTTGTTTCTGCTAGAACCAAAGCCTAAAATAAGTTTTTTCCATACATCTTCAAGTCCAAGGTTATTTGGGAAAAACATTCCTTTTTAAGTCTGCCATTTTGTCTTCCTAACCAGTTAATTTCCATACCACAGATTAAAAAAAAAAAAATCTATCTTGTATGCTAATCCCCAGGGAGGAGATGCGTATTTTATGTCACTCATGAACAACTGGTTTCCCAGGGTCTCTAGCACTGGGAGACTCTCCCAACTTCTGTTAGTGACAATAGGTGATTCACAGAAGCCGAGTTCTGCCCTGGCCACATCTGTTAGACAGTGTAGTTGACCAGTTGTCTGTGTTGCAGGGTGTTCTGGCAGTCTGTAGTCACTTTAGGGTATGGTGATGCCAAGGTACCAGGCTGAAATGTATTAATTTAAGATGTGAAAAGGAGAAGGGGAAAAGAACCTTGAGGTCCCCATCTTTCTTGCTGTTCTTCTGAGCATTAAATAAAGTACATTTTCTTTTATTGGATCATTTTCTCTCTTAACCTCACTAGGAGTAATTCCTTCAGGAGAAGAGCATTTTAAAAAGCTAGCAGTTACATCAAACCTTTAAGAAGCCTGATATTCCTGCTGCAGGACTGACTCCCCAGGCTGCACACCAGCTTGTAACCCCTGCGCCAGCTACATCTGAAGTTTTCTCCAGACCACATACAATCATAGAGGGGAAGGAAATATTTGAGTTCAACAGAAGCTCTAGAATATTTGAAAATTTTAAAATATGTGACCCACAGACATATTCAATAAACAAGGAACTATATTTTAAGATGCTTGTGCACAGATGCCTCTAAGATACACCATCACTGACCCCACAAGTATTTTTGAGTCTTCATGGGGCAGGTGGTGTTCTAGACTGAGGATGAGTCAGTGAACAAAAGACAGAAGTCCCCGACCAAGAAATGTGATGAATAGTAGATCATGGTGTAGGTTTGAATGTGCTGTGGAAACATAGGTAGTGAGACAAGGGAGATGGAGGTTTGCGATGGAGAGCGGGTACCACGAAGAAAGAGGTGGCCAGTTAGGCATCACAGAGAAGGTGAAATTTGCACAAAGATCTGAGTGAAGCGAGGAAGTCAGTCCAGAGATACCTGTGGGGAAGGAACCCTAGGTCAAGAGTAGAGCGGTGCAGAGACCAGGCATGAAGAGGGAGGTGCCTGGCGTCTCGGGGCCAGCAAGGTGACAGTGTCGCTGGAGCAGAGATGAGGGCAGGAGGAGGCAGGAGATGGCGCTGGAGCCCCTGTGAAGACACAGCATTCACTCTGGATGGAAGGGGCCACTGCTGGCGTTCGAATGGAGAGAGACAGATCTGACTTAAATCCTCCCATGCGCAGCAAGCTGCCAGAGTGGTCCAGGTGGAGATGATGGTCCCCCAGACCATGGGGCAGCAGCGGGAAGGATGAGATGTGACCATAGTCCAGGTGACTTTGAACCCTGAGCCAGGGACGTTTCCCAACCCATGAGCTAAGACGTGAGAGGAAGAAAAAAAGTCAAGGTCAATTCCAAAGACTTGGCCTGAGCAACTGAGAGGCAGATGCTACCTGAGATGCGAAGACTGTGACTCCTGTGGATTTGGGTGTGAAGTTCAGGAATTCAGGTTCGGATGTGCTAAGCTTGAGTCGTCTGTGAAACAGCTGAGCTGGGATGTTGAGTGTGAAGGAGGATGGGTGAATCCCTAGTTGGAGGTAGGTCAGGCTGGGGATGCAGAGATGAGGGTCATTGGAGTACAGACAACATCTACGTCCAGGAGATGGGCAGACACTGCCAAGGAACTGAGTCATGATATAGAATAAAACAGTTATGTCTCCAGAGTATGGGAGCCTGCCTCTGGTGGCTGATGGGGGAGGGTCATGGGGGCTCTCCCCAACATTTGGGCTTCTACTCAGTATTGCTGCCTTCTGTATGACACCCCAATATGTGTCCTGCTTTGGACCCTCCCAGACAACATGTTACCAGGCTCTGCCAGGGTGGAGAGGGTTGAATTTAGTCACTTCACGGTGAGTGGCTTCTTGGGTCCAGGTGCTTCCCAACCACACTTTCCATATTCCTTCCTGTCTTCAGGAAACCCCTCCCTGCTTTCCCCATCCCTCTTCCAGAAGAATGAGGCACCTCCGCCTAGGGCGCCTCTGGGGGTCTCTGGCCATCCCCCCTACTGGTTGGTCCACCCTGGCTCACCCATCACTTACACAGGTTTCAGCTGAGTGGGCCATGTCAGCGCTGCTATCTGTTTATTTATAGTGGCTATATTCTTCATTATGGCCTCTTTTCCATCTTCCTTTTTCGTCTATGCTCCTCTTTTCCAAACACCCCTTACCTGTCACCCTGGGGAGATTGTGCATGGGGTCTAGTGCTTCAGTTTTCATCACTTTCCTTTAGGACTAGAATAAGCAGATGCACATGCGACTCCATTTCCTCTTTTTGCTGTTTGTAAACAATTGTCTTAAAGCGATCGCAAGACTGAGACACCTACAGGACCATGCTCGCTGGTAAGCAAGGCCCTCAGAGCTAACCCTAAAACCCAGGAACAGGACAAGAGGAGGCAGCCCTTGTACTCACACACAGACGAAGGGAGCAGGACCGTCTGCAGCCGCTGCACGAAGAGCCTCTCACTCTACTGCCTCCTCCTACACCTGAACTTATCCTGAAAGGTGATGCCTCTGCAGTCCACTCATTCCCGACTGATTCAGGGACTCCTGCTGGCTTGAGTTCCAAGGTGCCTTTGCCATCACCTCGATATCTTGCTCTCCCCCAGCATACCCGGGATCCTTCTAGGAGCCACTGAGAAACAACCTGGGCATTGGTCATCTCCTGCCTTCACACTGGGACCCACGCTAGACGTGCACAATCAGCTCTCCTGGGTGACCAGCTTGTAGCTGCAGATCTTGAAACTTCTCAGCTTCCTAGTGGTTCTGTTTTTCTGGGGAATCTTGACTAGAACAAGAGATGTTTCCTGATGCTGGTGTGGCTTACCTGCCCCCTGACTCACTGAACTTAAAAAAAAAAAAGTTGGGACTTCCCTGGTGGTTCAGTGTTAGAATTCTGATCTTTTACTGCTGGGGGCCCAGGTTTAAACCCTTGTCAGAGAACTAAGACCCCACAAGCTGTGCAATGTGACCTAAAAAAAAATCCTAAATTTTCATAATCAAATTATAATTCTATAATGCATACCTTAAGATTCAAGTGGCCCACTTTGCAATCAAACAAGCATTTATTGAGTACCTAGCATCCAGCATGTCCCTAAATCAGGGTCCTCCACACCACTGGTTTTCAAAGCTTCTATGTTCCAATAAGGAAAGGAAGACCATTATATTCCCACAAAGGTATTTTCAAATGTGAGGATGGAAGCCCCTGGAACATCCAAGCCCTCTGGCTCCTGGTACCTTACAGATGTCAGAAAGGTTAGTGCACAATTAATGTGAGCTCTTGGAGCTCTGGATGAGTGGGGCTCAGTGTTCATGCTACACGTATACCAGCCATGTGTGTGTTACAGTGGTTTATGCTCAAGAAAGAGATGGGTTGTGAGATTCACATCACAGAAGGGCAGACCTGAAGTTTTCAGAGAGGACTTAAGAGTGATCAGAGAGAGAAGAAGACCATCAGAGGGAGAAGAGGACCATCAAAGGGAGATGAGGACCATCAGAGGGAGAAGAGGACCATCAGAGGGAGATGAGGACTATCATAGAGAGAAGAAGACCATCAGAAGGAGAAAAGGACCATCAGAGGGAGAAGAGGACCATCAGAGGGAGATGAGGACCATCAGATGGAGATGAGGACCATCATAGAGAGAAGAGGACCATCAGAGGGAGAAGAAGACCATCAGAGAGAGGAAGACCATCAGAGAGAGCTGGGGATAGGCAGATGGCAGGGTGATGGTGGCAGCATGGACTGCGTGGGGGCATTTTGGAGGGAGACGGGCCCTCCAGGCTCAGGCCAGCCTGACCTCCACCCAGGAATCCACAGCATCATCTTAGAACAACATGCTAGGTACTTGCCCTGGGACTTCCCCTGAGGTCCTGGCTGCTTCCTTGTTTCCATTCTCTTGGAGACGAGGGGGAGCTGGGGATGGCAAAGCTGCAGGAAAGACTGTGCCTCTATTGGAGGAGAAGCAAAAGAGAAACACCAGTGTGCTTTCAAGGCCATTTTAAAAACAAAATGGGTGAGAAATGAAGATGTATTCAAGATGTATGTGTGCAGAAGAAAAGAATAAGACTTAGTCCATGCTGAGCGCCCACAAACGTCCCTTTCAGAGTTCACCTCAACTCCTAGTTCACGGACTTTCAAATATGCTTTGTTTATGCAAAACCACATGTCACATCCAGGAAAGATCTCTCCTTTGTCTTAAACCCATCTGAAAAGTAAATAGAGGACATGGAGAAACAGCTACAAGAAGTGAGATTTTCCAACATAAGCCCGGTCCGTAGGTGTGATGTCACAGCTCGAGGTGCCCTTTGATCGACGTGTGTGGAGGGTCATTCCCTGGGTGAAGGTCTTCCCTCCCCTCCCCCAAGGACCCTGAGAAAGCCACCCCATCTGCTCAGGTGCAGCCTCCCCTTCAAAAGACTTGCCTTGGGAAACCAAGGGCCATCTCCTTCCAGTGAAAAAGCTTCCAAACAGAACACCAGCCCTGGCCACCAGGCCCTCACTAGGTCAGCTCTGAGATGCTGAGAGCACCAGCCCCAGCGGGTGGCCCAGCTGCAGGCCCAGACCTCACTCTGCATGGCCTGCATGCCCTGGACCACGGCCGTCACCCAGGTCTTCAGGAAATACCGCCACCCCTGGGCGGAGGCTGGGCCACACTCTGTGGAAGGCTCCACACTTCTCCTGGGGCAGTGGGTGCCGCTGTATCAACGCTCTTCTGTGACCAGTGTGGACGAAAGTGGGTGTTTAACTTCCTGGGGCCCGCCGCTGCTGGAGGGGGTACCCGTGGAGGAGGGAGGTGACATTGAGGCCCCAGGCGCAGAGGTGGGAGTGTCGCTGCCCTTGTGTTGCGGGGGCGTGTGCTGATGAGTGGAGGACGTGGCGTCAGACGATCCGGGGGCGCGGTGACACGTGTCAGGCGAGGATGGGAAGCTGCCCTAAGAATAGACTCGTGGCCTGGCGTCCTCTGTTACAACAGGGGGTTTCTTCTGCCAGTCACCCTGCCTCTTCTTTGGAGCTCTGGATGCTGTTTTCTGAGGGCTTTCTGCTTACACTAATTACACGTTACTAAAAACAGAGCCACTGCAGCTCTCGCTGATGCCTCTTTGACAAGGTACTGCTGATGGGAGGCCCTGCAGCCACAGTCAAACCAATTCAACCAGGGGCCTGTTAGGGGTCCCCAAAGACAAAGCCCCTGGACAGGCCCTTGGGTGACTAAAGAGTCCATCAGGGGGTAATTAAGAAGACGAAGCCCCCCTCCCCCAGCCCGACCTATGGGGGCGGCTCAGATGCTGGGCTGAGGCTGTGGAGATGGTGGTGCGAGAGGGTCCTGGGAGCTTGACCTCTGCACCGTTCCATGTGTGCTGGGAAGTCAGTGTCCTGACCTCGTGTTCAGGATTTCACCCCAAATATAATGGCGATGATGCAGAAAAGACTGCAGCTGAGGACAGACACTTCTTTCCTAAGAAAAGCAAAACTTCTGCTCCAGCATCTTCTAAACGTTAGGTGAAGGTATCACGGGCCCTCTTTTAACTTTTGAGCTTGGGAGGAAGCCAGCACCTGCTGTACGGTCCCACCCACTGGTTAGGGCTTGCTGCGGGGTCCATGCCAGCCACACGGGGTCGGGGGTGACTTTGACGGGGCCACCAGCCCCACGAGCCTCACTGTTTAGGGTCTGCCCTCAGCTCCCCCGCAAGCCCACTCTGGTCTGTGCCAACCTCCAGCCATGGTGCGGGACCCCAGACACACACAAGTGTGTATATGTGTGATGTATGTGTGTATGTTAATATACGTGCACAGGCTCATGTCAAGAGAGTCGTAGCTGAAGAAACTGTTTAAAAATAGAACGCCACTGTAGCCCCTTTATGTAATTCTCAGCCCAGAGGTGGGAGCATCAGAGCCTTCAGCCTTCATCTTGAGAGAGCTCAGGCTTTCTGTGCTCTCGGCATCAGTAGGACCTTGGGTGAGCTGCCCTTCCTCAGTTTTCTCATCTGTAAGAAGGGATGGTGTTTGCCTTGCCAATTTCAAAAGGACTTGAATGAAAAAAAAAAAAAATTAATGTGGAGAAAAAAAAAGGGCGACCACTCCTGAGTCAGGAGGTGGTCACCAAGCTGAAGGACAAGCAAGAGGCCGGCAGGGCCCTGCTGAGCAGCTGCGTCCTTCCCCTGGGGTCAGCTGCCGCCAGAGCCACCGTCCCAGGGCAGGACCGTCTCCCAGCTGTCCTGGAGCGGCGGGCTGGACCTCACAGTGTGGAGAGGCTTTCCGGACTCAAAGTGCCTCTTGTCAAGGTCCGCGTCACGTGCTTCCCAGCACTTGCCGGCAGTGGGGATACGGTGCTGCTGCCCAGAGGTGTGCTTGGCCATTTCCTCTCCCCGCTCTTCTTATACAGAAGCACATAAGCATAAGCTTTAGCAGGGTCTGACTCTGTGCGACCCCATGGACTATACAGCCCGCCAGGCTCCTCTGTCCATGGGATTCCCCAGGCAAGAATACTGGAGTGGGTTTGGCACGCCCTCCTCCAGGGGATCTTCCCGACCCGGGATGGAATCCACATCTCTCACGTCTCCTGCACTTTCCACCAGCGCCACCTGGGAAGCAGCTGTAAATGCGGCTCCTGAGGTATGTGGCCACCCCCAGGGCAGCCAAACCACCCCCATCACATGCGTTTAGACCCAAGGCTTCGATTCAGACAGGAGTCAGGCCTCTGTGCCCCGTCAGGCTGGGCTCAGGTCTGGGGTGGGCTGCAGCTGAGGGTTTCAGAACCGTGATGAGGGGACACCCTGCTTTGCCAATCATCACCCACACGTCTCTCGGAGAACCATGTGGCAAAGGCCTCTGTGACAGGGCGTTGCTTGTTGATGCTTGTCTTCTAGCCTGTCCTGCTTTATTTCATGGATCTGAGGAAGAGAGTGTGTCAACAGACTGTGTTGAAGGATATGGGGGCGCTCGCCCAGTGGGCCTTCCCAGGGGGAGCTGCTGGAATCACGACGGCTTCAGTGAGGACACAGGTGGACCTGCCAGGTTTCCTAAGCGCATCTTACGCAGCAGGTGATAAAAGCAAATCCCACCTGTGCACAAACAGTTCTGACTTCACGGATGACAGGAGCTGCCTCCCAAAACCTGGCCCCACACTACTGACCCCATGTGTTCTGGAGTCCGGACTTCAGAATCCAGATCAGGGAAAGGAATCGGCTCGGCAGAGACAACGTTCCTCAAGGCTGAAAAGAAGCCCTTTCAGCCAGACTGTCCAACGCCAGTTTCTTAGAAGCAACAACAAAAAAGGAAAACTCATTTGAGGTCATTTGTTTCTCTGGTCTGGGAGTTGCCTTAGTGAAGGATCCGGTAGCGTTGGCCTTCTGGTTTGCTGAGCTAGGGCCTGATACCCATCACCACAGCACCACCTCTGCAAGGGTCTGGTGAGGCTTGCCAAGCGTCTGGCTGGAGATGCTGAGTCTGGCATGGGGTGACCCACACTCTGCCCTCGTCTCTCTTGGATCAGACTCTTGGGAGGGTCAGTCTGCTGCCGAGTGGGGCGCAGAGCGAGGGCACCCGGAGGAAGCAGGGACGCTGACCCCTCCATCTCTCCTGGGTGGTCTCCCGTTCCTGTCTGTGTGACCGCAGCCTCACTTGGCCTCCGAGGGCATGCAGTTTTCCAGGGGCCTCAGTGAGCACCAGTTTCTGGAATTAGCGTTAAAGTGAAAGTGAAAAGTATAAGTGTTAGTCACCCAGTCGTGTCCGACTCTGTGACCCCATGGACTGTAGCCCTCCAGCCTCCTCTGACTGTGGGACTCTCCAGGCAAGGATACTGGAGTGGGTTGCCATTTCCTCCTCCAGGGATCTTCCCAACCCAGGGATTGAACCCAGGTCTCCTGCATTGAAGGAAGATTCTTTACTATCTAAGTCACCAGGGACCAGGGAATCATCCCTAAAGTGACCCCAATTCCAGCATCACTGGCTGGGCGACACTCCCCTTCAGAGGTCCGAGTGTCCCAGTTGTGGGGCTCCCCCAGATTCCTGAAGGCCAATTATTCAGCTTCTCCTGTTTGTCCTCAGCCCCAGACAGGAACTGTCTTGCCTCCTCCCATGTGCCCGGGAAACATTCTTTACAGTACTTCCTCCCTGAGAGTAACCCGGGTGGGTCCGTCTTCCGACTGGACCAGGGCAGAGGAGGGCTTACTCATCACGGTCTGGCTTCCTAGAGGGAGAGATGAGGTTACCCCCTCTTTCCCTTTCCTAATCTGCCCATGTGTCCCCATCTCCACGATCCTGTCCTAAGAACGTGGTAGCAACCTGGCCGGGATAACAGTTCCACACTAGGATGCATGCTAGGGTGTGTGTGTGTGTGTGTGTGTGTGTGTGTGTGTGTGTGTGTGTGTTGGTGAGGCAGTTACACACAAATTGGGACAGGGAGACCAGACAAGACTGGAGCTTGGGAGCATTTAATTATTTGTTAATCCTTCAGTGCTTAGAGAAAGGATTTCTCCTATAGCTCACCTGGAAAGAATGTTCTTTGGTGTAAAACTCGACTCTATTCATAAAAAGCTCCCTTGACTTCACTCTGGCAAATGCCCAGGTCTCGGTTACATGTCTGAGGAGAGCTTTATACAAATAGAACAAACAGTGTAAAATTTAGCTTCAGTCTGTAATCCCACCCTAGACTTCAGTGAACAATAATGGCTCTGATTGAAAGCAAGTATTTTGGACCTGTGGCAAGTTTTCTGCCACCTGTCGGTGGAAGCTGTTTTCCCAGATCCATGATTCTGGAAACCTCTTCTCACTTGCCTCCACCTCTGATGACAATACCATCAGCTAGCTCTTTGTTCTATGTCCAGGATTATACAAACCAGGCCCTCTGTTGCACACCCTGTTAGATAAACATCCTTGAAGGCGTGGTTCAGGGACAGGCAAGGGTGTGGACTGATGCCTTTTGTTTTTCCTGTACCAACGCTCAGAGAGTCAATGTTGAGATGCTGTTTTATGTCTCAGGAGGGTCATCCTGCGATCCTGGTCCTAACCTTGTAGATAGACATAGCCTTGCGTTGAACCCCAGCTTCGTGGCTCAGAGGGCATCCATCTCAGGCAGCAGTCTGATGGGGAAGGAGGATGCGTCTGAGAATGGCAGGGAAGATTTTGTGTTTTACAAGCTTTGTATGAACCTCTCAGAATATGTTTAGACTCACCTGAAAGCTGCAAACATAGTAAAGTCCCTGCCTCCCTCCACTCGGTTCCCCTTGTAGTTAACACCTTCCATCACCATACGTTTGACATAACTGATAAACCAACACTGCTCTGGTACTATGCTCCAAACCCCACACTAGGATATCACTAGTTTTCCCTCTTAATTTCTTAACTTTTTTCTGTGTTTCTTAATGTCCCACAGCTCATTTGCTTGTCCAATTCCCTTATCCTCCTCTGGTCTGGGACTCCTTCTTAGACTCTCCTTGTTTTTGATGAAGCTTAGAAGTTTGTGGAGTATTGGTGAGGTATTTCATTGGGTTTCCCTGGTGGCTCAGACAGTAAAGCATCTGCCCGAAATGCCGAAGATCTGGGTTCAATCCCTGGGTCAAGAAGATCCTTGGAGAAGGAAATGGCAACCCACGCCAGTACTCTTGCCTGGAAAATTCCATGGACTGAGGAGCCTGGTAGACTACAGTACCTGGGGTTGCAAAGAGTCAGACATGACTGAGCCACTTCACTTTACATTTTATAGAATGCCTCCAAGTGTGGGCTTTTATAATGTTTTCCTGTGGTTAGACAGGGGTTGTTGACTTCCGGGGGACTTCCCAGGTGGTGCTAGTGGTAAGGAACCCACCTGCCAACGCAGGAGACATAAGAAACACGGGTTTGATCCCTGGGTCAGGAAGATCTCCTGGAGGACAGTGTAGCAACCCACTCCAGTGTTCTCGCCTGGAGAATCCCATGGATAGAGGAGCCTGGCAGGCTATAGTCGATGGGTTGCAAAAAGCCAGCCATGACTGCGCCATTGCTCACACGTGCACGGGCTTGCGGAAGGAAGACCACTGGGGTAAAGAGACATTCCCATCAGGCCCCCCCAGGGTCCTCCCATAGCGTGACTTCTCTCTGACCAAGTTAACTTGGCCAGCTGGCAGCAGCCGTGCTTGCCGGGTTTCTGCAAAGGGTCATTTTCTCTCTGTTTTCATACTGTGCATTTTGGGAACATCACCAATTGCAGCCACAACTCAGGGTAGTGAAGCAAGAAGATATCACATATCCGTGTGGGCAGAGTGTCTGCATAAACTATTCCAATATTTCCACATAAAAGACTTCATTCTCTCGTGTATTATTTATTCCATAAATTATTTTCATCAGCATAGAGCATGGATATTTCTTTTACTCTTTGGTCTATAACCCAGCACAGAGTTGTTTATCTCGTTGCTCAGACAGCCCAGCCCGGCCGGATCTCTTGTCCCCCGTGTTCTGCCCACGTGTTCTATCACCACTCCTTTCTCGCTTGTGCTTTCTGGTGCCACGGTATTCCAGCTCTTCCAGACTACACTATGCAGATGCCTAGTCTCAGGCCCAGAATCAGCCATTTCTCCAAGCAACCCTAGTTTCTGTTACTGGAGAAGAGTTTTAGAAACCACGGTCTGGGCACAGGTGTGCTCATTACTCCTGGGGTGTTGACTTCATTTTCCCTAAAGCAGTTCAGCTACTTCCCCCTCCCCCACAGCCAAGGGGCTTCCTCAGCTACCTACAGGTCAAAGGGTTGTGGCCTAACTTTTTTCTGTGTTCGCACCCCTGACCTCTGTGTGTCCTTTGGGAATGGATGATGGACACTTTGTGGAGTTGTGCTGCAGGCCTGTTGGGCTTTCTCACCCTGGCGCATCTTAGGTCTTGTGTCCTGAGCTTCTAGAAGTCATCCTGTGACTTATAGCCAAGTAGCTAAGGTAAAATTTAATCGTTTTAAAGATGACTGTGTACAGATGCTGTCTGGAATCTTTGCTATTTGTATGAAATAGAATTCATACAATAGAAGCCAGATGTATGAAAGAAAATGGTTAAAGTTGGGCTGATTATCAAATGCTTTGTACGTGTCCTCTCCAGCAGCATATTTAATAGGAACTGTGCCTACTTCAATCAAGGTTTTTATAAAACATATTTTCAAGAGGGAATTTGCATTAATTCTATTATTCAGCTCTATATTTAGTAGATCATTTACAGACACAGCACTTTTCAATCTGAAGCAATTGAACAGTGATTCTGTATACTGAGCAGGATTATTTGTTAATTGTTAGCAAGGAAAGTGAAAGCTGCTCAGATGTGTCCGACTCTCTGTGACCCCATAGACTACACAGTCCATGGATTCTCCAGGCCAGAATACTGGAGTGGGTGACCTTTCCCTTCTCCAGGGGATCTTCCCGACCCAGGGATCGAACCCAGGTCTCCCACTTTGCAGATGGTTTCTTTACCAGCTGAGCCACCAGGGAAGCCCACTGACAAAGAACCAACCTCGAAATATCTCCTTGCTTTTCCTCTAGTCATTTGTGTTATTCGAAAGCAAGAATTGGAGAAGACTGAGGAAGTATCTCTTAGTCTAGAGCCCAGTAGGCCTCACCAACCTGATGACAATGAGGATAACCTTAAAAGCCATAGCACTTCCTGATGTGAACAACCTCAGCCTTATGTAGCTTGTAAATGAGTAGGTCATCATGAATCTTTGCTTGTTTTCTCATCTGTAGCAGGGATGTGTGCAGCAGACTGAATAGAATCACAGCTTCTTTGACACTGTTTCCATCAAGGGTGGAGACTGTATTTGTTGTTCTTCGGTTGCTCATTCAAGTTCAGCCTTTTGTGATCCCATGGCCTGCAGCAAGCCAGACTTCCCTGTCCTTCACTGTCTTCTGGAGTTTGCTCAAACTCATGTCCCTGGAGTTGATTTAACATCCCATGAATCTGAGCTGGCTCATCGTCCCCAGACCAGTACTTTGTGGTACAGGAGAGCCTGTACAGTTCCAGGCCCAAACGTGAAGAGGGTTGAAGGTCTCACCTAGGTCTGTTGAAGACTCTGGTAGCTGTCTGACCTCCCAGGGCCTCCATGTTGTAGGAAGCCCAAGATATGGTGTGGCAGGAATGGCCTTTCTGGACTGGAGTTCCTGAAGTGGTGAAGCCCGAGCACCCTAAGATGCCCATGTGTGCTCATATTCAGTTACATCCGACTCTTTGCAACCCCGTGGACTGTAGCCCACCAGGCTACTCTGTCCATGGGATTTCCCAGGCAGGAATACTGGAGTGAGTAGCCATTTCCTTCTCCCGGGGACCTTCCTGACCCAGGGATCATACCCATGTCTCAAACCCTTGTCTCCTGAATCACAGGCAGATTCTTTCCAACTCAGCTGCCAGAGAAGTCCAACGTTCATTAAGCATTAAGTAGGGGTTTGTTGAGAGTTAGGACCTGGGGCTACAAACATGAGCAGACCCACCCCCTCCTGCACTGAGAGCAGGGATCTGATCTCACCCTCTCTGAGCCCAGGCCAAGTGCCGTGTCAGACTTGGCAGCGGGAACGCACCAAGTTCAGCAGCTCAGTTTTCCCAGAAACTGAGATGTTTATTCTGCTTCCACTTCTACCATCTCCTGATAAGTGTAAGTGTATCCTGATAAACATACTGCAAAAGCCAGGAATCTGGGAGGTAGGAAACTGCTCAGAATGAAGAAAGGGCTGATTCTGGCCCAATTTCAATGGTCACAGACGTGGCAAGCAGGTTAGTAAGAGGATTTACAGGTTGTCAGTCACATGACCACTTGTGGGGACTGGGCTTCAGAGAAAGGGTTCCCACTTGAAGACCACCTTCTACACAAGTCTGAGCAGTTGCACCATGAAAGCACGTGAAATCAAGCACGTGAAATCACTGCATTTTTTTTTTTTTACCCTGGATCAAGTTGCTTCCACTGGACCACCAGGCGTAACACCAACCTCCAGGGATGGTAAAGGAAGAAGATGTAGAGGAACAAGTTGCTGATTCTAAATTTTTTTTTTCCTTTCTTTCTTTCTTTCTTTCTTTTTTTTTTTTTTTTACTACAAACACATTTTAATTACCTTTCTATTGAATGTCTTGTAAATAATTCAGCAGACTCCACCATATGTTATGCAAATGTTAACTAAAATGACTGTTTTCAGCAGAATATGACTGGAGTCTTGTAACAGGACAGCATTTCTAATTTCAACTTGCTTTTCCATTGATGTTCTATGGAAATATTTCAGGCACGGAGTTCAAGCACTGATTCATTCACTCACCTGTTCTTTCACCCACTGAAACAGTATTGATTAGCCCTCTGCTCCACATCAGGTCCTGGACTGGGGCTGGTGGCTGTGTTGTTTAGCTGCTAAGTCATGTCCAACTTTTTGTGACCCCACGGGCTGCAGCATGCCAGGCTTCCCTGTCCTTCACTGTCTCCCAGAGTTTGCTCACATTTGTGCCCATTGAGTCTGGAGGCTATCTAACCATTTCACCGTATGCCACCCTCTTCTTCTTTTGCCCGCAATCTTTCCCAGCTTCAGGGTCTTTTCCAGTGAGTCAGCTCTTCTCATCAGGTGGCCAAAGTATTGGGGATTCAGTTTCAGCACCAGTCCTTCCAATGAATATCCAAAGTTGATTTCCTTTAAGACAGACTAGTTTGATCTCCTTGCCCTCTAAGGCAAGAGTCTTCTCCTGCACCACTGTTCAAAGACAATCAATTCTTTGGTGTTCAGCCTTTTTTATGGTCCAACTCTCACTTCCATACATGGCTACTGGAAAAACCATAGCTTTGACTAGATGAACCTTTATTGGCAAAGTGATGCCGTTGCTTTACTGGTGGCTAAGAACCTGTTACCATCAGACACTGGCATTCACAAGCTTAAGGTTTCAAACTTTGGCAACTGCAATGGCCAAGGGCCATCCGATGGCCAAGGGGGGAGAGCGGGGCTGTGAGCACATGGCCATGTCTAAAAGAGACCCGCACCACCCACCTGGGGCCTTTTCCCTGCAGATAGCAGAAGCTGCAGAGCCATGCGTGGTTTGATACAAGGAGGGTGACATTTAGGTTGTCATGAAAGCAATATCTGGGACTTCCAGGTGGCGCTAGTGGTAAAGAATCTGTCTACCAATGCAGGAGATGTAAGAGACAAGGGTTCTATCCCTGGGTCGGGAAGATCCCCTGGAGGAGGGCATGGCAACCCTCTCCAGCATTCTTGCCTGGAGAATCCCATGGACAGAGGAGCCTGGCAGGCTACAGTCCATGGGGTCACAAAGAGTCAGACAAGACTCAGTGACTAACACCCCCCACACACATATGCAATATCCACCTAAACAGTCTTGGCCACTGGCTGAAACATGATTCAGAGGAGCTGCTCTGTAGGTGAAAGCAAACTCGTCCATTAACTGGATGGAGTCTTGGGGTCAGGGGTCACTTAGAGTAGTCTTCAGAGCTGCAGAAGGGGAAGGAGGAATGGTGGGGGAGGCAGGCCCTCACTGGGGATCTCTGAACATCCGTGATGTGCCAGGTCCCCCAGGCCCTGGGGGGACAACAGTGACAGACACATCCTGGCTTCAGGGACTCCAGGGCAAGTTCCAGGGAATGCGATGACTGACCTTTCCAAGTGTGGGCTGAGTAGGCCCCGAGCTCCCAGTGGCAAGCAGGACAGGTGGGCTCTGCACAGGGGAGGCACGCAGCTGAGCAGGGAAGACCCTGTGGGTGCCTCAGTCGCATCCGTGTGAGGCCCAGGAAGAGCAGGGCTTCCTCCTGCGGAAACACGGCCGTTGCGTCCAGGTTTGCTCACTGCTGATCTCGGGTCAACCCTGTATGGTGGCATCTCTCTGTGTGGGCATCCCCTCAGGATGTCACCCAGTAGCAGACCTCTAGAGAATGTGTGACACTCGTGGGTGAGGGTCTGCAGCACTGGAGTCCCAGAGAAGCCTCTTTGGTCAAGAAGCACGTGTCTTTTTATTGACGGAAGCAGGTGCTCATACTGAACACATGGATGGCCGGGTGCCCCGCGGCCCTACCGCACACATGCGTGCACAATGCACACACCTCACAGGCACACATGCTCACACATGTGCACTCAGGTGCAGACATACATGCACACACGTCTGTACACACACTCATACCTACATATGCACATGCAGTCAGGCACAGCCACACACACCTATGCACACACATCTATACACACACACACACTGAGGCATGCATTCACGTACTCACACACTCTTACACACACCCTGGGCGGGGTCCATGGTACTTAGCCCTCCATGTGCTGGCACTGAGATGTGGGAAAATGCTTCAACAGTCAGACACGGAAACCAGCAAGCTAATCTTCCTCCTGCATCAGCGTCCGGGGGTTCAGAGACGGGCCCCAGCGTGGAGCTGCCTGCTGCCACCTCGGCTGTGAATCACAGTCTCTTCGTCACGAGTGGTGGCAATTCCACAAAGCAAACTAATGAAGCCTAATTAAAGCCCCAGCGAAGGGGCAAGGGACTTGCAGGCCCATCCTGCCAGAGCTGTGAGCCTGGCTTTCCCCGGGGTGGGGCGGGTGCAGGGTGCGCCGCGTTTGCAGGGCTGCAGAGAAGCCGCCCCGACTCCCGCCGCCCCTCGGCCCCAGCCCCTCTGCTGTCCCGTCCGGGGGTGGCCCACGCAGGACCCCCGCCACGCCCTGCCCTTGGCTGGCCCCGGGCCACCGGTGCAGAGCGGCCATCTCCAGGGTCCGCTCCTGGAGCTGCCTGATGGTGGGTGTTTTTATTCAGACCACTGGACCGGCTGCCCGAGCTGCATACGAAATCGCGTGCAGCTGATTATGAGAGCATTAAAGATCTCTTTGGTGCTGGCATTTTATCCCCCACTTTCATATTTGTAACCCTTTCTACTTCCTAATATCCCCTGTGTCTGGCGGCCCGTCCTCACCTCTGACACCAGGAAGTCAGTCAATAAACCCAGCACGCTTTGATCGCAGGATTATGAGACTGCTTTCTATGCAAAGAGAAACATCAGGATAAGCAAATGCGTAAGGGAAAAACCCCTCCGGAGCAGAGGAGTTTGAAGACAGAGAAGAAACAATTCCCGAGCATTTGCAATGCAAACCCTACTGGACATCTGAGCCTCCTTTATCAGCCCTGAGAAAGAAGACCAGGCCCCAGACCAGAGGGGGCATTTCTGCGGCGCAAGTCAGGATCCGTGCGACTGCCGTCTGGTGATTCACAGCAAACACGCCGCACCGTGGTTGTCTAGCCTTGAAGACCCAGGAAGCACGCGGGCTGCAGCCTTCTAAAGCACGGGTGCCCGTGAAGACCCAGCCGTCTGGGCTGGGGTCATTCCTGCACCTCAGACCCTCACGACTGGCCGGAGGGGTCAAAGCGCCATCTTCTGGGCTGGGCTTTTCTATCTGCAGTTCTTCACCACCAACTCTGCAGAAGACTCGAGCCCCAGCCAGGACGACCACCAGGAAAGAGGGCTGAGCCTGAACAGGGCCGCTCTTGGGGAACAGCTCTATGAATTGGCCGAGGACACTCAGGCCTCATGGGAACATCACTCTGGCCATTGCTAAGGCATTTCCAAGTAACTTTTCCAGGAAGAAGATAATTTCTATTTTTTGTTTGTTTTTGCACCAGTTTTTAATATTCACCCAGTTAGTTTCATTAAAATCTTAGCCAGTCCTGACCACGCCCAAGACTTTTTTCTCTGGGGGTTCATCTCCCCTGAACCATCCGTAACTTCCCTTTTTGAATTCGGTTTTTGCCCTACGCTTCCCCTTCCTTTTTAAAATTTTTATTCTTTTATTTTTGGCTTTGCTGGGTCTCCGCTGCTGCGCGTGGCCTGCTTCCTCTAGGCGTGGTGCACGGGCGTCTCACTGCGTAGCTGCTCTCGCTGCAGAGCATGCATCAGTACTTATGGCTCTTGGGCTTCACTGACCCCCAGCGTGTGAGACCGAACCCACGTCCCATGCATTGGCAGGTGGATTCTCAGCAACTGGACCACCAAGGAAGTCCCTACCTCTCTCTTTTTAAAAATTTATTTAATTGAAGGATAATTGTGTTACCATATTGGTTTGATTTCTGCCATGCATCCACATCAATCAGCCATAGTTGTACATATGCTACCTCCCTCTTAAACATCCCTGCTACCTCCCGCCCTCTCCTGCCCTTCTAGGTTGTTACAGAGACCCAGTTTGAGTTCCCGGAGTCATATAGCAGATTCCCACTGGCTATCTATTTTATATCTGCTGGTGTATATGTATGTGATGATTTTTAAGTTGCTCAGTTGTGTCCAACTCTTTGTGACCCCATGGACTATACAGCCCGTGGAATTCTCCAGGCAAGAATACTGGAGTGGGTAGCTTTTCGCTTCTCCAGGGGATCTTCCCAACCCAGGGATCGAACCCAGGTCTCTTGTATTGCAGGCAGATTCTTTACCAGTTGAGCCACCAGGAAAGCAGTCTATATGCTTCCATGTTACTCCCTTAATCTCCCCTAAGGAAGACCTTTTTTTTTTTTTTTAATAGACTTCATGATCTAGATACTCCATTGAGTTACAGGATCAGAATAATATTTCTGAAACAAGAGCTTCAAGCTACTCTGATTTCTGAAAAATTATCACCATTTGGAAAATATTTTTGACAGCTAAAACATCAAACTTCATTATATATTTTATGAGTGATTTTTAAAAAAAGGCTCCCGACTCTGAAAAGGATACTGAAAGCAAGTTGCAGCCACTAAGGGTGACCTGAGAAGGCTCCTCACCCTGGGGATGTCTGTGAGCTGGACTACTCCGGACCCCGCTAAGGAATGAAGCTATGGTTCAGCCCAGGAACCCTGAGCATCAGTCCCGAGCTTCTCAAGGACCGTCTTCAGAGCCTGGCTTTGTGAGAACACAATACCCCAGGGCTAAGAATTTGCTAAAGTTCTCTGAATCTTACCATCTCCAATTTGTAAAATGAGACGATTCTAACAACGGAGGTTTCAGTTTAAAATTCCCAGGACTGATGCTTTCACATCCATCTCAGTTTGAAGGCACGGAGAAAGTAGCTGATAAGTGGTGTGGGGAGACTGCTGAACCGTAAACGAGTAGAAATGGTAACAACTGTGCGCTGACTTTCCTAAATACAGCAGCAGAGTTTACAGATGGATTAGTATTGAATTTCAAAACTGGAACCCAAAATCGGGAGGGTGGCTAAAGCCGCTGTAAGTAGTAATGCGGACGAATCTGCTGCAAAGGGAAATCAACTGCTGAGGATTAACATCATGAACATGTATGTTAGAATACACACATGTTTTTGTATGTGGTAAAAATTATGTCAAAATATGGTAAAAATCAAAAAGCACACGACAAATTTGAAAATATTACAAATGAAATTTAAAGATCTTGATATATAAGAACTCACAAAATCAATAAGAATGCAAATCAAAAAGTTGAAAAAAGGCTGTGAGTATTCAGTTTACAGACGTCGTACAAACAGCCAAGACACTTGGGTAAACTAGTTGTACCAGTGGGCAAGAAAAAAAATGCTCACATAAATTACAGTGATGTACTGTGGATTGCCTACCACATTGGGAAAAATTTACATTTTTAAATATTCGAGATAGAAAGAAATGTGAATTTTTATGCATGCATATGTGATTAGGTAGGCTGAGAAAAAAGTAGCTGAAGATGTTGGTGAAAAGAAAGTACTAGTTAAAAAACATGTGTTCTTGCTCTTGGCTCCCTTAGTGCCACTGCTGGTGACTTTTCCTAAGCCATCACAGTCACGTGTAGACCTCTTTTACGACACAATCACATGGAAAGCAGTGAAACGACAGACAGTGGTCTTTGCATTTAGTGATAAAGGCTTCCACCTGGAGACAACTGCACTTCTAGTCTCTGCTGGAAATGCTCTTCCCTCAAATATGTGCCGGACGTCCTCCACCCCTCATCCGGTCTGTGCTCAAACGTCACCTACTTGGCGACCAGAGAGCCTTGCCCACCTGCTGGAAATGGCATCCTCCCGCCCCCTTTGGACACGTCTGCCGCTCTCCACAGTCACAGGCCCCCACCTGAGATCTGTGCACTTTGCAATCAGCCTCAGGCCCCAAAACGTGAGCCCCACTAAAGCTTGTCACTCTCATCCCCTGCCTGGGGTGGGTGGGGGGGAAGGGGACCCTCTGGAGGAGACAGGAAGAGGATGAAGGCACTGGCATTGAGGACTGGAAAAGGTCCCCCTCTTAGTTTTGGGGTCCCAGCAGCCCGCTCTGCGCCTGAGCCAGGGGTCCTGTCTGCATCTCACGGAAGAATCCCTAGGTGATTCTGTCCCAAAGCTGAAGCCCTCGGGACCGCAGACTGAGCGCCGCTTGGGGCTCACTGTCCGGAAACGTGAGGCTGGGGGGCTGTGTTCAGAGCTGCTTGATCACGGTGTGTGGCCCTCTCAATGTGTTCTTGGCGTCAGCATGCCAGCGTTTGTTGAGGACTTTTGCATGCATGCTCATCAGAGATGGTGACCTACAGTTCTCATTTTCTGTGATATCTTTGTGTGGTTTTGGTGTCAGGGTGATTGATGGTGGCTTCATAGAATGAGTTTGGAAGTGTTCCTTCCTCTGCAACTTTTCTGAGATAGCTTCAGAAGGACGGCTGTTCACTCTTCTCTAAATGCTTGGTAGAGTCCACCCGTGCGGCCGTTTGGCCCTGGGCTGCTGTTTGTTGGGAGTTTTTAAACCACAGATTCAGCTTCACCACTGCCAGCCACTCTGTTGGTATTTTCTGTTTCTCCCTGGTTCAGTCCTGGGAGAGTGTCCCTTTCCATGAATTTGCTCATTTCTTCCCGGTTGTCCATCTCACTGGCCCGCAGTCGCTTGCATAGACAGTAGCCTCTCGTGATTGTTCACATCGCTGTAGTGTCTGTTGTAACTTCTCTTTAACATTCTTGATGTTATTGATTTGGACCCTCTCCCTTTTTTTTCCTAATGGGTTTGTCAATTTTGTGTTTCTTCTTAAAGAACCAGCTTTTAGTTTCATTTATCTTTTCTACTGTTTTCTTTTTACTTTTTGCATCTGAGGAACATTTTTATTTTATTTTTTTAAAAATTTTCTTTACTTTATTGTGTTGGTTTTGCCATACATTGACATGAATCTGCCATGGGTATACATATGCTCCCCCTCCAGAACCCGCCTCCCTCCTCCCTCCCAATTCCCTCCCTCTGGGTCATCCCGGTGCACCATCCCTGAGCATCAATCCTGGGCTGGAGATTGCTTTCACATATGATAATTAACATGTTTCAATGTCATTCTCCCATATCATCCCACCCTTGCCCTCTTCCACAGAGTCCACGAGTCTGTTCTATACATCTGCGTTCCTTTTGCTGTCTCGCATGCAGGGTTCTCGTTACCATCTTTCTAAATTCCGTATATATGCATTAATATACTGTATTGTTGTTTTTCCTTCTGGCTTAATTCACTCTGGATAATAGGCTCCAGTTCCATCCACCTGAGTAGAACTGACTCAAATGAATTTTTTTTTAATGCTGAGTAATATTCCATTGTGTATATGTACCACAGCTTTCTTATCCATTCATCAGTTGATGGGCATCTAGGTTGCTTCCATGTCCTGGCTATTGTAAACAATGCAGCGATGAACATTGGGGTACACGTGTCTCTTTCAATTCTGGTTTCCTCGGTGTGTATGCCCAGCAGTGGGATTGCTGGGTCATATGGCAGGTCTATTTTCAGTTTTTTGAGGAATCTCCACATTGTTTTCCATAGTGGCTGTACTAGTTTGCATTCCCACCAACAGTGTAAGAGGGTCCCCTTTTCTCCACATCCTCTCCAGCATTTATTGCTTGTAGATTTTTGGATTGCAGCCATTCTGACTGGTTTAATATAGATCAATGGAACAAAATAGAAAGCCCAGAGATAAATCCACACATCTATGGACACCTTATCTTTGACACAGGAGGCAAGAATATACAATGGAGAAAAGACAATCTCTTTAACAAGTGGTGCTGGGAAAACTGGACAGCCACTTGTAAAAGAATGAAACTAGAACACTTTCTAACACCATACACAAAAATAAATTCAAAATGGATCAAAGATCTAATCATAAGACCAGAAACTATAAAACTCCTAGAGGATAACATAGGCAAAACACTCTCCGACATAAACCAAAGCGGGATCCTCTATGACCCACCTCCCAGAATATTGGAAATAAAAACACGAATAAACAAATGGGACCTAATTAAAATTAAAAGCTTTTGCACAACAAAGGAAACTATAAGCAAGGTGAAAAGACAGCCTTCAGAATGGGAGAAAATAATAGCCAATGAAGCAATGGACAAACAATCAATCTCAAAAATATACAAGCAACTCCTGCAGCTCCATTCTAGAAAAATAAACGACCCAATCAAAAAGTGGGCCAAAGAACTTAACAGACATTTCTCCAAAGAAGACATAAAAATGGCTAACAAACACATGAAAAGATGCTCAACATCACTCATTATCAGAGAAATGCAAATCAAAACCACAATGAGGTACCACTCTACTGTTTTCTTTTTTTTTTTTTTTTCAAGTAGAACAGTTTTAATCTTACAGTCCAGCACCTTGAGAGACACAGTAGCTCAGGACAGCAGGTGGCAGGCAGGGCGCCACAGTGAGTGAACAGGCAGATAAACGTTACTTAATGGCCGGAGGCGAGTGAGGGGGGATCCTAGAGCTGAAGGATCGCTCGCAGTGGGAGATGGAGGGCAAGCTGGGGCCTCACACGTGCCTGGTGTTCATGTGATGCACACTTCCATGTTTGAAAGTTCGCAGTTTGAAGGTTTACATGTCGGGGTTTTGCTGTATGGTGGATTATGTTGGTTGATTTTCAGATGTTGAACCAGCTTTGCATCCCTAGGATAAACCCCACCTGGTTATCATGTTTAATAATAAATCTTTTTTAAGAACTCTTTTTATATATTGCTGTATTCTATTTGCTAATCCTTTATAATCCTTTTATTTATTTATTTATTTATTTTAAATTATTTTTTTTTTATTATTGTTTTTACCATACATTGTCATGATATCACCATGGGTTTACATATGCTTCCCCTCCGGGTCCCCCCTCCCTCCTCCCTCCCCCCCAGGAAATCTCGCTGCACCAGTCCCGAGCATCAATCCTGGGCTGGCGATTGATTAGACACATGACAATTAACATGCTTCAATGCCCTTCTCCCATATCATCCCACCCTTACCCTCATCCACAAAGTCCACAAGTCTATTCTATACATCTGCGTTCCTTTTGTTGTCTCCCATGTTGGGTTCTCATTACTGTCTTTCTAAATTCCATATATATGCGTTAATATACTGTATTGTTGTTTTTGCTTCTGGCTTACTTCACTCTGGATAATGGGCTCCAGTTTCATCCATCTGAGTAGAATTGCTTCAAATGAATTTTTTTTAATGCTGAGTAATATTCCATTGTGTATATATACCACAGCTTTCTTATCCATTCGTCAGTTGTTGGGCATCTAGTTTTCTTAATCTCTATTTCACTTATTTCTGTTCTGACCTTTATGATTTCTTTCCTTCCACTAACTTAGGTCTGTGTGACACATCTGAAGTCAGTCCTGGCAAAGGGCAGGACAGCATGCCAAGTGACTAGCTTTTTACAGAGTACGTGGCCCGTTCTCTCAGACGGCTAACGTCTCCCATTGGAGAGATAAGGGGAGTTGAGGAGAGGGAGAAAATACACCCAGAGCAGCCCCCAGGCACTGGAGGGGCTCTTCCTGCCTTTCCAGAGTAACATAGTTAGTCCTCCTTATTGAAGATTTAAAATGAATGGACACGTTATTAAAATGATGGATAAATAGTACAAAATGCTCTGTTTTCCTTTCAGGAAATTGTCCCTATGTGTGATTCTTATCTCAGTAGCTGCCGTTTCACATATAAAAACTCACTCTTGACTATAGACCCCCCCCCCAGCACTGGCATGAAAAGGAGAATTTCCCTCTAGGTGAAGCTTTTAAAGACTGAAACCTCTCCTTGATAGACTCATAGCATTGGTACTTGGGGATATCATTACATATCTATGCAGTCTGAATTTTTGTAAAATGGACTGTGGTTTTTAGATTACAAGGCACTTTTTGTTTATAATAAAAAAAAAATAGGGGATGTGGAATTGAAAGCTTGCATTACAAAATGTTCCTTTTGAGGAGACTTGTTAAATTGTCCAGTCCCTTGGGTTGTAGGTAAGTTAGGACAGCGGCTGTGTTGACCTTAGTGAGTGGCCTTGCACATGTTTGCAGGGAGAAACCTCACGAATCTCAGATGATACCACTCTGATGGTAGAAAGTGAAGGAGAATTAAAGCCAGAAAGCTAGCTTGAAGCTCAACATTCAAGAAACTGAGACCATCGCATGGGGTCCCACCACCTCAGGGTGAACAGAAGGGGAAAAGTAAAAACAGTGAAAGATTTTATTTCCTGGGCTTCATAATCATTGAGGATGGAGGCTGCAACCATGAAATTAAAAGGTGCTTGTTCTTTGGAAAGCAAACTATGACAAACCTAGGCAGTGTGTTAAAAAGCAGACATATCAGTTTGCCAACAAAGGTTGGTATAATCAAGGCTATGCTTTTTCCAGTAGTCATGTATAGATGTGAGAGTTGGACCATAAAGAAGATTGAGCACCAAAGAATTGATGCTTTCAAATTGTGATGCTAGAGAAGACGCTCAAGAGTCCCTTGGATAGGAAGGAGATCAAACCAGTCCATCCTAAAGGAAGTCAACTGTGAATATTTACTGGAAGGACTGATGCTGAAGCTGAGGCTCCAATCCTTTGGCCACCTGATGGGAAGGGCTGACTCACTGGCGAAGACCCTGATGCTGGGACAGATAGAAGGCAGGAGAAGGGGAGCACAGAGGATGGGATGGTTGGATGGCATCACCCACTCGATGGACATGAGTTTGAGCAAGCTCCGGGAGACGGTGATGGACGGGGAGGCCTGGCGTGCTGCAGCCCAGGGGGTCATAGAGAGTCGGACACGGCTGAGCGACTGAACAGCAGCGACAACTGCGTTTCTAAAACCCCACTCCAAGCCTCGGCTACAAAACCATCACTGAAAATTGTAATTAAAATAATTATAGAAACAATAAGAAAGCATGATAAGAGGAAAAACCATTCCAAAGAAATTATTCAGGAATTATTAGCAGCCAACACTGGAAATACCCCAGTCCCCTTAGTTGCATCTTAATATGTTAAAGCATCGTGTAATTGTTCTGAGATGAAAGTCTCTATGTAGTTTAAATTCTATCATGGGTGATATTTTTCTTTGTTTAAGTGAAGTAAATGCGACAATTATCACAACGTAAAAAAGATGCTTAGTTTTCGCCCAAGGAAGGCATATTGCCACATGGTTTCAAATCGGTTCTCCTGCAGATTTCTTTTACACACTGTAATCCATTTACCCAAATAAAACAAAACTTATCAGACATTTTTCATTTACTTTATTCTTTTAGCGTGGAAAGGTAATTTTTTAAGGATTTTATTGGAGTATAGTTGATGCACAGTGTGTGAGTTTCAGGAGCCCGGCAGAGTCATCCAGTTGTACAGACCCAGGTGGTGGTGCTTTAGTTGCTAAGTCACGCCCCACTCTTCTGAGGCCGCTTGGGCTGTAGCCCACCAGGACCCTCTGGCCATGGGGTTTCCCAGGCAAGAATGCTGGTGAAGGGCATCATTCCCTTCTCTGGGGATCTTCTCGATCCAGGGATTGAAGCTGTGTCTCAAGCCTGTGTAGTGCCCGTGGATTCTTTATCGCTGACTTACCAGGGAAGTCCCTATGTATACATATATTCACTCTGCTTTCTACTCTTTTCCCATATGGGCCATTTCAGAGTACTGAGTAGAGTCCCTGTGCTGTATAGTAGGTCCTTATTGGTTATCTCTGTTATTAGTAGTCTTATTAGGTCCTTACTAGTTACTAGTTATATATATATAGTAGTGCAGATATGTCAGTCCCAATTTATCTGATTCATTTTATAGCACGTTTCATAAACTGAAAAGAAAGCTTATTTCTCTTACTCTCCAAGGAGCTCCACAGACTGTAACCGCCTTCTTTATCTTTCCTATGACTCTATCACTTAAAGCAATTTTATTTATTGGGCTGTTCCTGGTCTTAGTTGTGGAATGTGGGATCTTTAACAGAGGCATATGGGGTCCGATTCCCTGACCGGGAACTGAACCAGGGCCCTTGCATAGGGAGTGCAGAGTCTCAGCCCCTGGACCACCAGGGAAGTCCTGATTTGGTCAGTTTTTACTGAATGCAGCCCGGTTGCCTGTGTCAGGGCAGGATAGTGGGGGGCAGCCGCCAGGGGATGGGGTGGGGGGAGGAAAGAAGCTGGGTTGGCCTCAGAGACAGGATGGAAGATGACAGCCAGTCGCCGCTGCCCCCACTCCTCTTCGACTGATCATCGCGGCCTAAGACATGGAGCCCACAGCCTGGCTCTGGACCCAGAGTCTGGGCAGAAGAGCTCCCGGTGGAGACACAGCACTGACTGATGGCTGGCCTGCCCCCGTGGGAGAGCAGGCCTCTGGGCTGGCAGTCCCCGGTCCCCTGTCACCCTGGGAAAAGCTAAACACTCACCATTGTGTTTAGAAATGCTATAGCCGAGACTATTTACAAAGGACTAAACACAAAAGCACTTAAGCCTTCGCGTCTCTGGCGAGGGTGAACGCCTGGGGCTGGCCCTGAATCGCAGGAAGTCGGCTCTGCTGAGCTCTGCCTACCGCCCAACCCGATGGGGTGGGGGTAGGGTCACGGGGGCTGAGGGCCAGCCCCGGGCTGTAGGACCACCACCTCCTCCCAGGCCACCTCTCAGAGCATCAGAGCCATTAGGATGCAGGGGGTACTGTCTCCCAGGTCCCAGGTGAGGCCAATGGGAGTTGGGAAAGCTAAGATCCTTGGAGTTCTTCCTGCTATTGAGTAGGGGCTCTTGGGTCTGGGGACCCTCACAGTAGCTCTGAGAAGGGGAGCGGCCACTTCCTCCTACTAGACCCTAAATCAGTCGAGACCCTTGGTCCCTGAGTTTGCAGGTGGAGTCAAGAGCTCGCAGTAGTGTGGAGGGGATGGGGAGGGCTGTGGGGGAGGCATCAAAAGGACGGAAACAAGGGAGAAAGTCACTAGCCCTCCAAACCAAGGGATGGTGAGCTCTTTTGGTTCAGCAACGCCGAATGAACACACGTGATGACTTGCTCTGACTTTGCCCCAATGCTTGAAATCTGTCACTCATCCCCACACGCTCCTTCACAACTTGATTTCACCAAGTCTCTCATTTAATTCATGTATGTGCATACTTTAATTTTGAAGATGCATCATCCTGAGGAATTCTTTTTTTAAAACTATAAACAGTTCTTTTCCCTGAAGCACTATGGTATCCATCAGCGAGAGACGTCAACCAAAAACACTATAAGCACATTCTGATTTTGTTTGTTTGAATTGTATGGAAATGGCCTATGGAGGGAGCTTTCCAGGAAGCCCAGACAGGACTGCAGACTGTTGGCGCCCTCGCCCTCTCGGTGGTGGGCCAAGGTGGGTCTGTCCTGGTGACCCTGTCCTGGAGCTTGTGTCCAGCCCATGAGAAGCCTGACGTTTCCACAGACGCTGACAGGGACCAGCCCTTTGGGGCTGTTTTTCTCTCCCTCATCTCTCTTCTTCTAGGGCCTGTCCTTGGGCCTAGGCCAGGAGGTAACCCCTTTGTTCTGCTGTCTCTGTGCTTCTGGTGTTGGGAGGCCTGATGAGGGTCCTTGTTATGTGGGGGCAGCTCTGTTGCACATGCCGCTTTCCAGGCAGCCCCAGACCTCTCAGGAGGCAGAGGAAGAAGGCCCAGGATTCAGCAGTCAAGGAGGAAAGAGCTCGGGTGTCCCAGAGCAACGCTCCTTTCTTCTGATGAGACAGACTTTGGTGCTCACAAGCCCCCGTTACTCGGCTGCCGACCTGCTTGGGAAGAGGGCAGCTGGCCCTGGGGGAGGTGCTTGGGCCAGAACCACCTGGGGGCGGGTGCCCACTGTGCTCTGCCCACTGTGACCTCAGCTCTCAGGACAAAGTGGGTTAAATATCTCAAGGGAACCAGGGAGATGGTAGCCGAGGAGGAAGCAGAACTGGGAGAGAGACGGCTGTGATGTGACCGTCCTTGCCAGAAATCTATTTGAAATTGAATTCTTGCACTCAAAGCCAGATTGGATCTTCCAAATTATCTTGAAAGACAAGTGATATCACAGAGTACAGACGTTGAATCCCCACCACAGTAAAACACTGCCCACATTCAAAACAGTGGGCATGTGGGTTCTGAATAAAGCTTAGGTTTAGGCACATTTTGTTTAAGGATGAACAGTCCAACCTACATCAGTAAATGTAGGGGGCTTTTGTCATGGCCCATGTCTCAGCCAGTCTTTTTGCTCCGGACTGTGCTCCTATTTGGGGGATTCCCAGGTGGCTCAGTGGCAAAGACTCTGCTGCTTGATGCGGGTTTCATCCCTGGGTCTGGGAGATCCCCTGGAAGAAGACATGGCAATCCACTCCAGTATTCTTGCCTGAAAAATCCCAGGCGCAGGGGCGCCTGGCGGGCTACCATCCATGGGCTCGCAAAGAGTCGGACACGACTGAGCACTCAGGCATATTCCTGTTTGAGTGTGACCTGAAAAAAAATCACCTGGTCACCTCTCCTGCTTGTTTGAAGTGGGGTTTCCTCACTTCTCAGGGAGGCAGCTTTGGTTCTTGGTGGTCGCTGGGCAGCCCGGACCCCAGGTCCCCCAGGGGCGGTCCCTCCAGCCCTTCAGTCCCCACAGCCCTTGGTGGTCCCCCTCGATGGCAGTGCCATGCAATTCTCCCAGATGCAGGCTGGCAGGCAGCGTGTTCTCAGACTCCTCATCCATTATGGGATGATTTTTCTCCGTCAGAGCCCTCAGTAAGTCAAACAAAGCCAGCACGCAGCTCAGGGCACCGCTGCTCTGAGTGCATCACCGTTTATTTTTCTGGCGAAAAAAATAAACTATTACTTTGACTAATAACTGCAGTGGAATGTGGGCTGGGAGCGCCGCTCGGGACGCAGTGCCAACAGAAAGGGACACCACGTCCCGTCATCTCCGCGTCCTGTCTCTGGGGTCGCGCGGGCAGGGTTTCAGGCCTGGTCTGTGTCACGAGCGAGACGGGTCTAAATACTCCAAGTGGGAGAAACTGTTTTGGTTCCTTTGGGTCTAAAAACACACAAACAATTGCAAAGCTCTGTTATTAAAGTGCTTCACTCTTTAAAACAATTGTTGATATTTGTGCATAACCTTTAGATGGCATTTAATATCTTAAACTGGTGACAAAGCACACACAGACCATTGGACACAGAGGCTAGCCACGCACCCACGTAAGAGAAGAAGAAACTTTAACCAGTCCCTTCACTGAAGGCCATCGTCTTTTCTGCCAAGAATATTCTGGAGGCTCATCTTCCTCTTCTGCAAAGCTCCACTGGCCATCGTTTCTACCTGTTTTTCATTTTCGTTTCTGCAGAATCCCTTTTGAGTTACAAAGAATGGAATGCAAGGGGAGGAGTCTTAGAGTTGGGTGTTGGGTTATGAGTTGGGCTTCCCTCTTTAAAGCCAGACGTGGAACTGGCTGGCCTGTGTGTGCTTCCTTGGCCAAATAGCACTGGTTTTCTCTGATTTTTCTCTCACCATACTCATGAACATCCCATTTTGCAAGTTCACTCTGTATGCCCTGTGCTTGTTCCCACTTGGAGGAGGCCAGCGTGATGGTGCTCTGCAGGGTCCCCAGGTTCCCTGGAAACATGACGGCAAGCAGTGACACCCTAAAATACAACAGGCGAGAAGAAACACAGGTGGGAAAATTTCCATCCAGTAGTTCATAACCAAGGCAGACACAATCAGCTGCCAAGTGTACAGGGCGTGATCGCCTTGTCATGGAGGAGTGTGCCTATGTCCTGCATCTTCACATCTGTAGAAACAGGCAAAATTAGGACCAGGACGGTTTGGGGACATGCACTTAGCTTCACTCTTAGGAATCATAGAAACCTGAATTCCAAGAAGCATCACAATCCACTGTAACGCCCCGAAAGGGACAGACACTTCGGAAAGAAACTGTGTCTTTCTTTCCACATGCATATAGACAGAAACACTGCGATGCTGCGGGGCTTGCAGCCTTGGCCCTTTCTGCGGTGAAAGCGGAGCACTGTCTGTATAGGCTGCAACCTGCGGCCCAGGTCCCCCCAGGATGAAAGAGGAAGGAGGTGTGCTGAAAGGCCCAACGTGCAGTTTTGTGCAGAGCTAGGGAGCACCAAAACAGAGAGGGGCCGAGGGGAGGGAGAGGGCCTGGATGAGGGCGAGTTACCCCTGAGGGCGTCACTCCCTGGAAAGAGCGCCCTGGCGGGGGAGGGGCAGGCTGGGGGTCCCAGGGTTGGGCTCCTTTCTGGCCAATTCTCTTTTTGTGTGCCTCTACGGATGACCCCAGAGCTGCCACAAATCAGCATTTTTGATGCCTAGAGAAAGGAAAGACAGACCCACCACTCTCATACGATGAAACACAAGGAAGACATGTGTCAACTTGAGAGAAATACTTAAGGCAGTTTTTCAGCTGGCCATTAGTGCGCTCTTCAAGTCAGACCTGTGGCAGCACAACCCTCCCCCGAGCATGAGGAACGTGAGTGTCTCAGTCCTGTCGCCGCACAAGTGGGGAGACGGGCATGTGACACCTTCATGGGATGCTAGACCAGATGCCTGCAGGGTCCTCCCTCCGTCTGCAGCCCTCACCTTCCCAAGGCCTTGATCGGGCTGCCTCAGCAGCTCAGCGCTCAGGCGTTTGGCAAATGTCCCCACAGGACTGCAGCAAGTACTTGCAGCGTACTGACTGCAGCGTATGTGCTCAGGAAGGCAGGCTGGCTCTCTGCGACCCCATGGACTGTGGCTGCCTGGCTCCTCTGTCCGAGGGATTCTCCAGGCAAGAGTACTGGGGTGGGTTGCCATTTCCTTCTCCAGGGGATCTTCCCTACGCAGGGACTGAACATAGGTTTCCCGAATACTACTGGGTGTATGCCCTGAGAAAACTAGAATTGGAAAAGACATTTATACCCCAATGTTCATCGCAGCACTATTTACAATAGCTGGGACGTGGAAGCAACCTAGATGTCCATCCATATAGATGAATGAATAAAGAAGTTCTGGCACATACATGCAACGAAATATTACTCAGCCATAAAAACAAGCACATCTGAGATGGTTCTAATGAGGTGGATGAACCTAGAGCCTATCATATGGAGTGAAGTCAGTCAGAAAGAGAAAACAAATGTCATATTTATTGCGTATACATGGAATCTAGAAAGATGGTGCTGATGAACCTGCTAGCACGGTAGCTCTGGAGACACGGACATAGGGAGGAGACTTGTGGACGCTGGCGCCAGGGCGAGGGGGAAGGAGAGAGCGGGCTGAACTGAGAGAGCGGCCCCGAAGCGTGTACACGACCAAATGTCAGACGGGTAGCCAGCGGGGGATGCCCGGGATGCAGGGAGCTCCTTTCAACCTGGAGGGGTGGGATGGGGTGCGGGGAGGGGGAGGTTCAAGAGGGAGGGGCATGTGTATACTGGTGGATTCATGCAGAAACCAACACAGTATTATACAGTGATAATCCTCCAATTACAAATAAATTAAAACAGTAAAAAACAAACAAAACCCCACTTCAGTGGAAACAGAAGGTTAATTGATTACATGTTGTTATTTGTTGTTTAAGTAGCTAAATGGTGTCCAACTCTTTCACAACTCATGGACTGTAGCCCCCCAGGCTCCTCTGTGCATGGGATTTTCCAGGTAGGAATACTAATGTGGATTGCCACTACCTTCTCCAGGGGATCTTCCCAACCCAGGAATCAAACCTCATCTCCTGCCCTGGCAGATTCTTAACCACGGAGGCACCCAGGAAGTCCCATTACAGTTGTTACTAGTAGTAGGAAAACTGGGTCAAAGTCTACGGTATGGGCGGCCTTAGGGAGCACTTCATTTCCCGGATCTGTGAGATAGATCCGGATTCCGGGGGTGTAGATGAGCGACACAGAGAGATGGTCTACCGACAATCATCCGGGTGGGGCAGTGTCCAGGCTGAGGCCACGCTGTCATAAAGTGGAGAAAATGGTGACCAAAGGCCTCACAGCACCCAGAGAGCAGACTGAGCTCCAGACCTGACAGACACACGCCAAGTGACCTGTGCAGGAGGACAAGCATACGACGACGCAGCAGCCCCACGACCCTGGGGGTCCGGAGGGACCGTTCCGAAGAGGCCGTTGGCCTGACCCTGAGGAACCGCATGATCAGATGGGTGGGGATTTCAGTAACAGATGTGCTGTGTGTCTTCAAACATCCTCTGTAATGATATGAAACAGTGATGTCGCTGGTGAGAATTTAGACTTTTTTACATCACTAATTAATGAACCAGTGCACTAGGGAGAGATGAGGACATTCGGGAGTGTGGTAGAGAAACAAGATTAGAACACAATAATGCTTGAGAAGCTGCATTCTGACCTCTGTGTCTATACAAGCTCTGCCTCCAGCTATATGTCAGAAGCATCATGTCATGTTTCAGGGTAGCCTGGGTGTTTACACTCTGCTTCTTTCATGTTTTTGATGTATGCTCACTAACTCTCAATTTTGCTGGATTCTTAACATGAATAAAGATGTTTACTTATTCTAGAGAAGTGTTCCCCTGTAACATGGCATTCTCTAATGCTCCTGCTGTTGCAAAATGCTATTTTGCTCCCAAATCAAGCTGATAAACAAACAAAACAAAGTCAGCAGAACTAAAATAATGCTTGTCCAATTTTGCTCGAACTCCATCCTTATCAGCACAAATTTAATTTATAGCAAAAACAGAAAAATTAGCAAAATTAATGCTTGTTCTTATTCTCGATGGTCACACCCTCTATTGTAGAAAAAGATGGACGGTTTGGTTTATTTTATTTTTTAAAATCATCTGCACGTAGTCCTGTCTATCCCCTTAAGGCCTCATGAGCTTGAAGGTGTGACCTTTTGACTGAAATGGCTGGAGTCGACATCCACCGTGCAGAATCCTTGCACACAAAATGGCTCAAAGGGAGACCTGTGCGGAGGTCTTCTGAATTTTGAAATGTGAGCCACAGCCAACAACCTAGTTTACGCTGTGGTCCAGTACATACAGAGCTGAAACTTGGTGTGTCTTCTATTCTGATTTATTCTGATAAAATTCTGCCAGTCTGAAAAAGGAGTTGCACGCAGGGAGCTCAAATCCAGTGCTCTACGACAACCGAGAGGGGTGGGGTGGGGTGGAAGGAGGGGGGAGGCCCAAGAGGGAGGGGCATGTGTGCGCCTGTGGCTGATTCAGGTTGGTGTCTGGCAGAGACCTACACGACCTTGTAGAGCAAGTATCCTCCAATTAAAAATAACTAAATTGTTAAAAAAAATATTTCATAACCCTTTCAACAAGTCACAAATGACAGCTTGAGAAACCCAGGCTTTGCTCAGATGAACAGAAAAGTCGAAGTTAAGCGAGAGGGACTTTTCAGAAACAAAACCTTGCAGACGGAAGCCTGGCTGAAAGGCCTGCCTGAAATCGCTGGTAGATTTGCTGAACTCTGGTCTCCATGCGATGCTGGCCTCCCTTTCTTCTTTTGTTGAGGTACACCTCACATACCACAGAACTCACCACTTCAAAGTGTACAGTTGGGTGGGTTTTAGTACCTTTGTGAAGGTGACCGTTCACACCCACCAGGCCCAAAGAAGCCACAGCCATTCCGTAACTAAACAGTTGTGGTTCTAGAATGCTGGAGGTCAGTTATGTGGCCACAGTATTTCCTGAGAAGTTCTGAGATTTTTATATAAGACCTGAAATAACTAAATGCAAATAAAGAATTTGTTTTGTAACTTGGCCACAGGAAAAAAATGAAATAATGCCATTTGCGGTAACATGGATGGACCTGGAGATTATTATGCTAAGTGATATAAGTCAGATAAAGATGAACATCATATGATATCACTTATGTGTGGAAATAAAAAATAATACAAATGAACTCATTTACAAAACAGACAGTTTTACAGACATAGAAGACAATGTATGGTCACCAAAGGGGAAAAGGAGGTAATGCTATCTTATAATAACCTATGATGGAAAAAATCCGAGCGTCCCTGGTGGCTCAGATGGCAAAGAATCTGCCTGTAATGCAGGTGACCTGGGTTCAGTCCCTGGGTTGAGAAGATCCCCTGGAGACGGGAATGGCAACCCACTCCAGTATTCTTGCCTGGAGAATTCCATGGACAGAGGAGCCTGGCGGGCTGCAATCCTTGGGGTTTCAAAAAGTCAGACACGACTGAACTCCAGACACTTTCACACTTCATATCTATTTATCTGTCTGTCTGTCTGTCTATATAATCCACTTTGCTGTACTGGAAACGAACACTACGTTGTACATAAACTATACATGAATTAAAATATTAAAAAAACAGAAACTTCATGTGGCACATTTTCTTGAAAATAGATGGAAGGCTCACAGAGGCTTATGGAGTGAACACTTGGCATCCTTAAAGAAGGCCCCTGTCCCCTCTCTGCCTGCTACACTCGCACAGGGCCGGCTAGCGTCTAGTGACATTACGGATACTGCTGGTGATGTCTCTAGGAGGCCGCCGGATGCAACTGTCACCAGGAATATATCTTGGCAAATAAGTGTGTAAAAAGTGTCATTAAAGCTAGGAAAGCAAGACCTCCACTGACCAAACACAGTTACGGATTACCCACTTGTGCAGCCGGGAGACTGTCTTCTTTGCCTTCTTTCCTTGAACTACCGAAAGAATTAATTGAATTCAAGTTTTGTCTCATCATTTCTAGTCAGACCACCCTCTGGGCATCAATCCCAGGCCGGCTCTATCAACGGCAACAAAACTCTGACAGTTTGAAGCTCGCATCTAAAAACACACAGCGAGCAAAGCTTTCAAAAAAAGAGCAAGACATTGACTTTCAAAGCAGCTCCGTCTGTAGCGTGCAATCTTGATGAGCGAATGTTCCAAGGAAGAATTTGCTGCGTGGGAGCCTCAGAGCACAGCTGTCTTTCTGGGGAAAGGTGTGCATCTTCCAATTCCATCCACTTGCTCTCGATGAAGACAAACAACTATAAGAGAAAGGCAGAGTTGATCCTCGCCTGTGTCGCTGCAGCCTATGAGAGAAACCCCTTACGCTCCTTAATGAGAGGAGGTGGCATTGGAATCAACGGGAAGCCCAGTGGCTGCTGTTGGCAGGTCTTCATGCTGTCACGTCCGCTGGGTGACTTGTGTCCACCAGCATCTCGGCTTCTCCAGGCTCCAGAGAGAGGACCAAACCCATTGAGAGGCTGGAGCCCGCCCCACAGACCAGCAGGGGCCACCCTGGAGAACCCTGGAAACGCCAGCTTGTCTGTTACCTCTTGGAGAAGGGAATGGCTACCCACTCCAGAATTCTTGCCTGGAGAATCCCATGGAGAGAAGAGCCTTGGCTGGCTACAGTCCGTGGAGTCGCAAAGAGTCAGACACGACTGAGCGACTAACACTTGTACTTTCTGTTATCTCTGAAGATTGGGCAGTGAAGTTTCCTAATTGAGAAATTTCCTTCCATTTGGAGGAAACTGACAAACATACCCAGGCATGGCTTTGGGGAGCCCTTCCCTGCCAGGGAGCAGATTTAAACAACAGAAAGTCAGATCATCCTGCTCTTTTCCAGCTGCTCGCTGCCTGGTTGCGGAGACCCCCATGAAGACTCAGAGCCATCAAATGAAGAAAAACGGGCCTTCGCCTGACGTCCTCATCGGCGCTCCGAAACCCTTGTGTGCAAGTTCTCATCAGCGGCCTGGCAAGTAGCTTTAAAATGGCTGTGGTGTCTGGCAGGGTAGAGCGTGCACGGGCCCAGGACTGCTGTTTCCATTTCGTCCTCCAGGTTGGGGGTGTCCCAGCCACGATCGGTCCAAAGGAGAGCCTGCAGGCCTGGGCCGAGGCCCGCTGCCGTCGGAAGCAGGCTGGGGAGACTGGGGCTGCAGGACTCACCCCCACCCCCCGGGAAATGCACTAGCTCGTGGCTCTCAGAGCCCCATTTTTCAAAGCTGACATTCCGGGCTTTCAGAGAACAGACGGCAAACATTAGCTCACACAAAGCAGGCTATCGAGAGCATTTGTGTTTACCCCACCGCGCTGTGGGCGACTCGCATGGTTTAGACTGAACCCTTCGCGCATTTCTCGTCTGCTTGCATGCAAACAGCCTGTGGCGGCTGAGGGGAGTGGGGTCTGCCAGCTCATCTTATCCCTTTTCCAGGAGGGGCACTGGGGGCAGAGTGGCCCCGTGGCAGGTGCCCTGGGTGTCCTAGTAGTCCTGTCACGACGGCCGGCTTCCTGGGTCCCAGCTTCTCAGAGCCTGCATCGCTTCCCAAAGCCTCGCTCGGGGGCCTCACTTTAAAAGTCATGGTGTCTCCTTAAGACAAGGGGCTGGAGGAGAAGGCCTTACACCTGAGATGCAGTTTCAAGAAATATGTATATTACCATATGTGAAACAGATCGCCAATCCAGGTTCCATGCGTGAGACACGGCGTTGAGGGCTGGTGCACGGGGACGACCCTGGGGGATTCAGGAAGGGACACATGTACACCCCCGGCTGCTGTGTGGCATGTCATACCTGCATGGCAAAACCCACCACAATGTCGTAATTAGCCTCCAGTTAAAGTAAGTGAATTAATGCACAAAAAAAAAGAAAAAAGAAAAGTGCCCCCCCCAAAAAAAGCAAATATTGAAAGGAAACAATGCATTAGGAGCTTGAATATGCGCCCTGTGTGTTGGCTAGTACAAGCGTAGACAGTCTTTAGAAAGACTGTAAACACCACGATCAACATCCAAAGAACGGGATAATGGAAACCAAGAAGTGGTGTCTACACCCCAGTGCCAGTGTAGGCTGGGGCGAAAACAAACCAACCGGTTCTTACACAAGAGACATTTTCTTAATGTATGAAATAAAACTGTAACATTGGAGCTGGGCAGGCCCGAGTTTGAACTTCCGCTCTGCGGTGGGTTAGCTGGTGGCCCAGTGTCACTTTACCACCGGTGAAATGTGGGGATAACGCTCCCTAGTTTGCAACCGTCTTGTAGAAACGTTATAGAAAGTCCACATGCGCTTACACATAAACCCCCCAGCCAGCAGGGCTCGGTTAGACCCTCTGAATCCCCTCTAACTCTGTGAACGTCACTGCAATTTTCCTTGGTTCAAATGCCAATAAAGCCACGTTTATTGCAAATAAGTATCCTCTGACTAAAAATATATTGATATTTAAAGCAAAGATACATTTTCACTGCTTTTGGAGACACTATCAACCATTTACTTAAGTGCCAAGGAAGGCTTGGTGGACATTGAATGTTGGGATCACCAGACTTCAAGGAACTTTGGCACACATGCCATTTTGTACCTTCTGCTCCCCAAATAATGCTGCACAACTCATGACTGAAGTCTATGCCTCCACGCAGATAGTCTGGTCAGTCAGGCACGGCAAGGTAAGTATTGGAAATACCTACCTTGTGATCTGGGGCCAGAACTACAGAAAGCCGGGAGGGCCCGAGGGGCTGCTTCCTGGGCTCCCAGATGGAGACGGGGGTGCATGGACGCTTCCCCTGGCAAGAAAAATGCCCAACGTGGAGCAGGCAGGAGAGTGCAGTGAGTTCTGTGGTCTTTTTGAGGCCCTTCATGACCGTGTTTGAGGCACCACCAGCTTGGGCTTCACCAGACGCCTGTCCAGGTCGACAAGCCCCTGTGGAAGGTCAGGCTGCAAGTTTTCCAAGAACACTTGGACCGCAGTGCTCTGCGGAACTGTGCTCCGAGGCTCAAGGAAGAGACTGAAGGCGCGTCCCACCCTCATCTGTGCTGCTGTGAGAACAGGACCACGGAAACGACACTAACCTCCCCCAGCCTGGTCACTCTTTCCAGATCCAGGTGGAACCCAGGCTGCCTTGACAGAAGGTGAGCAGACCAGTAGGGCAGGTGGCGTCCCTCCCACTGCAGACGGGGGCGGCTCCCAGCCCACGGCCCACGGCTGAGCTTTGCTGGGGGTCTCCTCCAGGATCAGGGCTCTTCTGCTGCAGAGACCCCCCCGCCCCTTTTGGACAACCTGAAAACAGGCACAGTAATGCCTGTGTGTGATTTTAGACTTCCGTGATTTAAAAACAAAACTTAGCAAAACAAGACAAGCTTGGGAAGAAAAAACTGATGTGCTGTGAGTGTTTTCCTTCAAACACTGAACTCTGTTCCTGTTGGTGTTTGGTGGGAGCAGGATGCCTGGAATGCTAGTTCCTAAAATATACATGAGGCCAGGAGACGCGTTCGCAATTTGTGGTTACCATTTCAACGGAGTCTCTGGGTTGAAGAAAAATAAGGAATCGTTATAAGACGTGGATGCTTCTTATGGCAAAAATAAAACTATCAGAAATGCTAAAATTACACAGTTCATTTCGACCAGATGCCGGAGAGCTCTTGTGAAGAAACAGAGCCGTCCTGTTGCACGGGAACACAGCAGATGGGCAGCATGCCCCGTTATGGGTCCACGAGGGCACTGATGGTGCGCAGAGGGCGTCGTGGAAGGCCATTCCTGATGCTGCCTGCCGCCACCCAGTGTCGAAGAACAGATGGTTCTTGAAGCGCTCCTCAAGCTCCGTTCTCATCTCTTTTGACAAAGAGCCATCAAAGATAGCTGCAGGTGAACTGCTAAAGGCAACTTCCTGGGTTTTTAAGATACTTGAGGTTTATGGAGGGTATTGCACAAGAGTGTGAAAATACCTATGCTTACCTTTTATTTGTCATCTTCCGGGGACTGGACTTCGCGCTTATCCAAAAGATTTCTTTTCTAAATAGCCTGTTTGCACACCCCGGGTCCAACCATCATTTCTGAGACAATCGCCATTTGCCTTGAACCCAGGAGAGGGGAGTGGGATGCGAGAGCCGCAGGAAGAGGAGGCGGCTTTGTCTGAGCTGTGACACCCAGTTGGTGGGGACTAGTTTTTATTTTTAAATCTTCTAAAACTGCTGTGTAAAAGAAACACAGACGTATAGAACAGTCTCGTGGACTCTGTGGAAGAGGGCAAGGGTGGGATGGTTTGGGAGAATGGCATTGAAACATGTTAATTATCATATGTGAAATCAATCGCCAGCCCAGGATTGATGCTCGGGGCTGGTGCACCGGGATGACCCAGGGGGAGGGAATCGGGAGGGAGGGGGGTTTTAGAGGGGGAGGATATGTATACCCATGACGGATTCATGTCAATGTATAGCAAAACCAACACAATAAAGTAAAGAAAATTAAACATAAAATAAAATAAACTTGCTGTGTAGTTGATTTACAATGTTGACTTGGTTTCAGGTGTACAGCAGAGTGATTCAGAGGGTTCCCTGGTGGCTCAGTGGTAAAGAATCTGCCTGGGTCAGGAAGATGCCCTGGAGAAGGGAACGGCAACCCACTCCAGTGTTCTTGCCTGGAGAATCCTATGGACAGAGGAGCCCGGCAGGCTGCAGTCCACGGGGCCACCAAGAGCTGGACACGACGAGTGACTAACACTTTCACACTTTCCTTCCCCTTCTGTAACTGTACATTTGCGAGTCTACTTCTGTTTTGTGAATAAGTTCATCTGTCTCATATTTTTAGTTTCCATGGGTGAGTGATGCTGAATGGCATTTGTTTTTCTCTGTCTGACTCACTTCACTTAGTGGCAGGGTCTTTCTTGAAGTCCTTGTTAGCTGACTCAGATAATGTGTGGACCTTGGAGCCGGGCAAAGGAACGGGAAGTCAGTCTTCTTCTGAACCCCGTCCTCACTGAACAGCCGAGGCAGCCACGGTTACAAGCCTGGGTGGAGAATCTGTCAAACTGGGATGTAAAATCTTCGTTCTGACATCACAAGCACCGTGACCCTGGTGCTGGCACATTCCTGGGTGTTTTCTGAGCTTCAGCATCCTGTCTTTACCACTGGCTAATAATCCTTACATCACTGGTCCTTTGAGTGGGTTCTGAAAGTAGAGCATAGGGCCTCTTGTGGGGAGTGCTTGCATGCTGTCACTCTGTGTGTGCGTGTGTACACGCCTGTGTGTGCACGCCTGCCTACTCATGTCAACACACACTCAACTGCACATAAAATTACCAAATGTTGCCAGCAAGGTAAATAGCTCCCCTTTCAGGAGCTCTTTCCTTACCAAAGCTCTCACTTTCCCTCTTTTAGACTCTCCCTCATAGCTAAGAAGACAGACAGACAAGGGTCTCATTACTGGGTTAAAGAAATAGTATTACCATCACGCAGGTATTCCTAATCAGCTTGCATCTTGGGCACATCACGCTTTAATGCTTCTCTATAAAGACCAATGGAGAGGAATGTGTCAGCCCTCGTGTGAGAGGGTGTTTTCCTGACCCAACCCTCAATGAGAACATGATTTTCAGTCCTCTTGTGATTTTAACCCTGGACTCTGATTGTCCTTGCTCAGTCACTCAGTCGTGTGTGACTCTGTGACCCCATGGACTGCAGCACACCAGGCTTCCCTGTCCTTCACCATCTCCTGGAGTTTGCTCAAACTCATGCCCATCGAGTCGGTGATGCCCTCCAACCATCTCGTCCTCTGTCGTCACCCTCTCCTCCTGCCTTCAGTCTCTCCCAGCATTACCAATGGCCACAGTCAGCTGCCATCAGCTACTGTGGCCGGGGGTTCACTCTTAGCAACCATCTCCTCTCCTTAAATGGAGTGCTATTAGGTTCAAAAATGCAAATACAATTTTCTTACTGGGAAAACTGGATTGATGTCTGTCCTGACACTGAAACACCACGGAGGGGAGGTGGGGGATGAGAGCTGGAGCCAGGCATCTGGTCCCAGGAGAGCAGTGCCCGAGCCCAGGAAAGAGGTCAAGGGGCTTCTGGCCAATGGTGTTGGTCAACTGGGCTCGCCCCCTCTGCTTATGTGCCAACCAGCAGGATGCGATGTCCCCACTTGCCAACCTGGTGGGGCTGCAAAGCCAGTGTCTGCCATGGAAGGGGAGTGTGGAATCCTGGTGGGAACACATGGAACCGTCTGATCAGAGTGCCCCCTGGCAGGACAGGTAGGAAGGCTTCTCTAGAATTATTTCTCAACCGATTTTTCTAGGACATGGATTTTGTCGTCGAGATGCAGCATACTCTAGTAACTGTAAGATTATTTTAAGACTAAACTGGCTATTCATCTTCCAAGTTCCCTTCACTAAGTTGCAAGTAACATGAGGGCACGGTCTAAACTGGGTCTTTCTTCATCTGTCATGGCTTTAATATTGGGAACTGAATGCAGTAAAAGCTTACTGAAAGCTTGGTTTGAACTGCAACACCAGCTATACCCACTTTTGTACCTCTATGCAGATCGATAGCTATTCCAATATCTGTATGCATATATGTCTAAGAATGTCTGTGGGTGTGTAGGCTTCCCAGGTGGTGCTAGTGGTAAAGAATCTGCCTGTCAATGCAGGAGACATAAGATACGTGGGCTCAGCCTCTGGGTTGGGAAGATCCCCTAGAGGATGGCATGGCAATCCATTCCAGTATTCGTGCCTATAGAATCCCCATGGGCAGAGGAGCCTGGCAGGCTACAGTCCATGGTGCTGCAAAGAGCCAGACACATCTGAGCGACCAGCACACACACGCCACACTGGTATGTACATTGACATCAGTGTTGACACAGGTTTCTATCTACCTATATTAGCATCTGTGTAATAACATATCAATGTCTATTTCAAATCTCCCAGTCAGTTCAGTCACTCAGTCATGTCCTACTCTCTGTGATCCCATGGACTGCAGCACACCAGGCCTCCATGTCTATCACCAACTTTGGGAGATTGTTCAAACTCAGATCCATCGAGTCGGTGATGTCATCCAACCATCTCATCCTCTGTTGTCCTCTTCTGCTCCTGCTTTTAATCTTTCTCAGCATCAGAGTCTTTTCCAATGAGTAAGTTTTTTTGCATCAGGTGGCCAAAGTATTGGAGTTTCAGCTTCAACATCAGTCCTTCCAATGAATATTCAGGACTGATTTCATTTAGGATTGACTTGTTTGATCTCCTCACAGTCCAAAGGACTCTCAAGAGTCTTCTCCAACACCACAGTTTAAAAGCATCAATTCTTTGGTGCTCAGCTTTCTTTATGGTCCAACTCTCACATCCATATGTGACCACTGGAAAAACCATAGCTTTGACTAGATGGACCTTTGTTGGCAAAGTAATGTCTCTGATTTTTAGCATGCTGTCTAAGTTTGTCATAGCTTTTCTTCCAAGGAGCAAGCATCTTTTAATTTCACGCCTGCAGTCACCATCTGCAGTAATTTTGGAGCCCAAGAAAATAAAGTCTGTCTGTTTCCATTGTTTCCCCATCTATTTGCCATGAAGTGATGGGACCAGATGCCATGATCTTAGTTTTCTGGATGTTGAATTCTAAGCCAACTTTTTCACTTTCCTCTTTCACTTTCATCAAGAAGCTATTTAGTTCCTCTTCACTTTCTCCCATAGGGCGGTGTCATCTGCACATCTGAGGTTATTGATATTTCTCCCTGAAATCTTGGCTCCAGCTTGTGCTTCATCCAGTCCAGCATTTCTTATGATGTCCTCTGCATATAAGTTGAATAAGCAGGGTGATAATATACAGTCTTGGTGTACCCCTTTCCCAATTTGGAACCAGTCCCTCATTTCATGTCTGGTTCTAGCTGTTGCTTCTTGACCTGCATACAGATTTCTCAGGAGGCAGGTCAGGTGGTCTGGTGTTCCAATCTCTTGAAGAATTTTCCACAGTTTGTTGTGATCCACACAGTCAAGGGCTTTAGCATAGACAATGAAGCCAAAGTAGACATTTTTCTGGAACTCTCTTACTTTTTCTGTGATCCAACAGATGTTGGCATTTCATATGTTTTCCTGTCTATTTGTATCTATTTACATCAGTCTATCGTGTCAAGATCTATATCGTATCAGTATCTTCATTTGTATCAGCGTTTCTGTATTGATCGGTCATCTGTAGCTTTACCCACATATTTACACAGCTGCCCCTGCATCTGTCTGACACCTACAGCTACCCTCACAGCTCTGTCTACACCCATATCTGCATCTACACCTAAAGCTATATCTACATAGGCAGTATCATCAAACTTCACAGTCATATAAGTTATGGCCAAAGAAAAAGATACTGATTTCCCCTTACCAACTGGCTCTCTAAGAGTTGCTTTCCTCCTGCTCAATATTGATTTCACAAGAAAGAGGATCCTCTAGAGTCACAGAATTTCTTCGACAAGAAATCTCGCACTTCACAGCTGTCTGTGGTGTTGGCGACTGCCTTGCATCCACAGGTGCGCTTTGGGTTGAGTGGCAGAGTGTGCCCACACCTCACCTGTGGGTCTGGACCAGCCCCGCCCCCACCCAGCTGCTGTCCATCCACAGGCGCCCACTGCTCTGACCTCCCCCCACCCTGCCTTTCCATCATGTCACTAAGAAGTCTGTCATACAGGGGAGGGTGGGGTTCTGGATACACTGTAGAGCTTGAACGTCCATCCAGAATCTGCAAGACCCCACCAAAAAGGAAAAGCAGAGCTCAGGAAAACACTGAGACATTTTTAGAATTTCTTCGGGATTTTAGGTGGTGAAATTATTGACATCTGTCTACCTGGATGGGCTTGCCAGGTGGCTCAAGTGGTAAAGAATCTGCCTGCCAGTGTAGGAGATGCAGGAGACGCGGGTTCAGTCCCTGGGTTGGGAAGATCTCCTGGAGGAGAAAATGGCAACCCACTCCAGTATTCCTGCCTAGAAAATCCCATGGACAGAGGAGCATGGCGGGCTACAGACTACGGGGTCACAGAGAGTCGGACCTGACAGAGCATGCCTGCACACATCGTCTCCCTGGACACTCCCCCAGGAGGGTTAATTCCATTCCTTCTTCTCCTTCCTTCTCTGGAAATCAGGATCAATCCAGAAGCCCTTTGTTGCTGGATACGGTACGTGCCTGTGTAGACATGACTGGTGGTGGCTAGACCTGGTGTTTTCTGGAACCAGGGTGCAGCAGTCAGCAGGGTAGTCTGTCAGCCATCCACCCAGGGCACCCCCTGCCTCACCCTGCCACCAACTTTTTTAGGCAGAAAATCTCTTAAATTGAATCATTGTCATTTTCCCAGCTCTAGGTGAGGGCAGAAATCACTAAAAACCTCATTTAAACTTTCCATTCTCATTCTCAAGCAAATTTACAGCAGAGGTCAGTCCTTTTGCAAGATCGCTGGAGAGAACTCCTCATCAGAGCAGAGGTATTTTTCTCCATTGTTGAGGCAAACTACCTTCCATCAATTTTCCTTGTCATCACAACTCATCTTATTATGACCTTCATGGGATAAAAGAAGTGCAGCTCTACCTCTTTTTTTTTCCTCCTGCAAACGGCGACTCCCTGTGTATGATGTGGTTAATATTGATTACAAATCGCAGTCAACTCAGCCAGCCCTGTGTGTCCCTGCCATCCCTCCCCTCCATCCCCCGGAGTCCCTCATCTGCCTTTCCCCAGCCATGAAATGCTGCTTTGGATATTTCTTCTTTCAAAATGGAATAACCACTTCTAATTGCATTTACTGAGAGTCCAAAACTAGCGAGACGTCTGTGTGTCAGGGACCACACAACCAGCAGCGGAATCCGATGAGCCCTCCTGGCCACCGACAGCGATGCCCGGTGATCTAATTTGCCCGCCACTGGAGATAATTCCCTGCATGGGCTCTGGGGTCGCCCAGCTTACTGACTCAGAGGTCAGTTGAAGGAGAGCAAGGCTGGCGGTGGGGGGTCACCTGCTCCTTTCTGATCTGTATTTTCTGTAGAATAAATAAGCCATTTTGATCCAAGACAAAATATTCCTTAATGAGCTTGTGTAAAGATGTGCAGAATTCAGGAGTGAATGAGAATGTTGACAATGTCTCCTTCTACAAGCTTTTTCAGTGATGTTAAATTCAACTTTGGTCACTGAGGTTTTTAATGTTCCTTTAAAAATTCCGATCACCATTACCCCTCCTGAAGCTGATTTGATTGTAGGGACATTATTCTGGAGGGACATTACACGGACTCTTCCCCATCTAGCTGACTTTAGCATAAAAATAAAATTGAATCATAAGCAATGAAATTTTATCTGCGCAACTCTCCATTCTCTGCTGGAGTTAATAATGCTCGATTACTCTTTCTCCCTAAATAACATGAAGTATATGAAACTGAAATTAACACGTCTCCAAGATGATTAGCTCACAAATAGATTTTATTAAAGTTACTTGGATGATGTCCTTTCTTCCTTAACTATATAGTGAATGTGCTGCTTCTTATTATTAAATTATGGTCATAGACAGGAATGATTTATTTTAGTTTAAAATAAAAACTACCAAGGGAAAAAATAATCTGAAAAAGAATAGTAACACACACACACACACACACACACACACACACACACACACA
>ML661340.1:12985604-13178794 GCA_007570785.1 Antilocapra americana | reverse complement strand
ATATATATATATGTATGTATCCAAATCACTTTTCTGTACACCTGAAATTAACACAACATTGTAAATCAACTATACTTCAATATAAAATAAACATTACATTAAAAATAGGAAGAAGAAGAAGTGAAATAAGAAAAAAATAGTTTGTAACACTATCAGTAGTGAAAATAAAGATTAAGTCTTATAGATCTGTCAGTCCTTTGCTTTGGGCTAAGTTCTCTGTGAGCTGCTCCTGACACAAACTGATTTGGGCTGGGTGATCCATATGCTAGAGGTAAAGCATCTGTCTGCCAAAGCAGGAGACACAGGTTCAATCCCTGGGTCAGGACGACTCCCTGGAGGAGGAAATGAGAGCCCACTCCAGTATCCTTGCCTGGAGAACCCCATGGACAGAGGAGCCTGGCGGGCTACGGCCCATGGGGTCACGAAAAGACAAGACTGAGCGACTGAGCCTGCAGGTAGTCCATGTTTGAGTTGAGGAAGAGAGGCTCATTTGACTGAAGAAGCTCAGGCATGTCTTTGGTTCCTGACAGAGATCTCCAGGGTCAGGTGGGGAGTGGAGGACAAGGAAGGGGCTCCAGTCCAGGCAGGGGCTGCACAGACAAGGCCTTTCAGGAAGGCTCAGGGCTGTGAAGGATGTGGAGGTTCACGTGGGCAGAGTAGGAAAGCAGACACAGCAACACTGGGTGGCCTCTCGGCCTCCATGGTGACCCGGGGCCTCCAAATGCCCCCGACGCTCACTGCGAGGTCCCAGGAGGCACGGGTGCCCTGACTCGGGGGCTCCCTGCAGGCCTGGGAGGCAGGAGCCTGTGCTGGTAGGACCTTGACTCAGGCGGGAGTGGAGCCGTCCAGCTGCCTGTCCAGCATCTCAGGCAGGTACTGGACTGAGGAGAAGCAGGAGGGGCTGGTGCAGAGAGGGACGTAAGTGCTGGCCATCGGCCGTGAGACAGGAAGGGGCCTGAGTGTGATCCATCGAGGCCCATGGAGGGTAAGATGAGGACCCAGGTGGTCATCTCAGGCCCACGGAGCCTCTGATGGGAGGAGGTCACTGTTCCCAAAGGTGAGTTTCCAGAATTGCCCAGCGGGCCTCGGGCCTCAGGGAGAACAGGGGGCAGTCACAGGTCAGGAGTGGCTGGCCAGCTTGGAGCCCTGTGCTTTTCCACGATTTCCACGTTGTAGCGGAGAACAGAGCCTAGAGACGATCCTCCATGACTTTGCCCTGAAACAAACCCAGAACTAATGAAACGCTCTTATAGGTGGAACTGCTTTCTCTTCTAAGACACAAAGATATACCTCTGTTTGGACATCTGCCAGGAACATCCTTGACAGGCTCAGGGTGTTTTACAAAAGTTGGTGAGTTTCCAAAGCCAGGGTTTAAGCTGGCCTTGCAGGAGGGCCTGGCGGACAGGAGGGCCTTGCACTCAAGTTCCCTTTAGATAGTCTTCGGGAAAGCACCAGGAACTTGGGCAAGACTGCAGATCAGAGTAGAGCTGTGCTCATGGAGAAGTTGCTTGGTGGCCAAGGGGCGGTTCTGGCCTTGAGGCCGGTCCCCAGCCCTCCTAGGATGCTGGCCACTCTCCCCAGAAGTGCAGGTTGGCGCCTCACTTCCCTGCAGTGGGTGTGACTTTGATTAAGGTGCTCAGTGTGCTGTTTACCAACATGTAGACTCTGAGGCTCTCCACCAGCTTCTCAGAAGGCTCTGCGAACTGAGCAGGGAGGGCCCGGCTGCATCCCCAGGTGTGGCCGTCTGCCCCTCGAGTGTAAGTTCATGTATGCGGTCCACTCTGCCCCTTGCATTGAGCACAAAGTCCCGGATGGGAGGATGGAAGGACCCTCAGCAGAGCCTGTCTGCTCAGGTCAGTGTTTCCCCAGACTTCCAGGTCTGCATGTGCTGAGGCCTCTGCTGGGCCCTGAACCCTAGGGGGTCTAGTGGGACCCCTACACCCTCAGAGACCCCAGATTCAAAGCCTGAGCACATTGTTGAGAGTTAAAGGCCATTTCCAAGTCCCTGGGTCCAGTTTTCCCCACAGAAAGTGAAGTCTTAGCTCCTGGGGATGCTTGGAGACCTGTCCTACTCACGGGGATCCCTTCTCTCAGTGAGCGGGTGGTCTGACTGTGTTTGGGAGTTCAGGTCTCTCAAGTAAAGCCCCAAGCAGTGATAAAGGTCATTGGTTTTCACAAGCGCAGACTTATTTTGCCATATCGTCTCCATGTAGATTGTAGGCGATCTTGGGGTATTCCCTAGTAGCTCAGAAGGTAAGAGTCCACCTACAATGTGGGAGACTCGGGTTCAACCTCTGGGTTGGGAAGATCCCCTGGAGAAGCAAATGGTTACCCACTCCAGTATTCTTGCCTGGGAAATCCCATGTCGCCTGGCAGGCTATAGTTCATGGGGTTGCAAAGAGTCATACAGGACTGAGCGACTAACACTTCTACTTTGGGAGTTTTAGTACCTCAGGGAGGGAAAGTTCATGGTGTGGAGGAGTCAGGGTCAAGTTCAAAGTCTGGCTCTGAATTTACCAGCTGTGTGACCTTTGGCAACTTACTCACCCTCTCTGAGCCTCTGTTTTCCTTGGGCTTCCCAGGTGGCTCAGTGGTAAAGAACTCATCTGCCAATGCAGGAGACACAGAGAATGTGGGTTCAATCCCTGTGTCAGGAAGATCCCCTGGAGGAGGAAATAGCAACCCACCCGAGTATTTTTGCCTGGAAAATCCAGTGGGCAGAGGAGCCTGGGTAGGTTCAGTCCAAGAGGTCGCAAAGAGTCGAACATGACTGAACGCCAGAGCATGCACACGTACAGAATCAAGCTAAAGTTGGAATCTTCAAGGTCAGTGTGAGATGTGATAGAGACAGCCTGCGAAATACACAGCATATGGCCTGACCCTCAGTAACCTCCCAAGGTGCGTTAAATGCTCTCATGACAGTGGTAACAATGATTCTGTTACAAACAAGATTTTTTACAGAAAACTGGTCTCCTTACTCTTTTTAGAAAGATAGTTAGAATCAATGACTATTGTGGGGGTTCAGATTCCACAGGGAGAATGGAGTGGGGATGGTTCCAGATCCAACACAGCAGGGCCAGCGCATCACGTAGCGCCCTGCAAGTGAAGAGTGGACGCCTCGGCTGATGTCCACAGCCAGACAGGATGAGAAAGTGGTGACCCTGAAGGTCAACCTGAAGACAACAGGGCTGTTTGAAAGGAATGTAAAAGTAAAATACCTTAAAAAGTATCAGAAGGCAGACAGGGGCCGATAAACGTGTGCAACAATAGTCTACCACCCAAAGGTGAGCGATTGAAATTAGGGGTATGTTAAACATGAGATCAAAGACGTTCACAGTTTCAGGTTAAAAATTGTCTAAAGAAGAACACTATCACTTTGCTACAGGCAAAAATTAGTTCATTTTTGTTTTTTTTTAAGTGACAGACTAAGATGGTATTATCAAATCTGAGAAACTAATCTGGACTCTTAACCAAAGTGATCTGTCTACTGATCCTTGATGACTCAGTGAAGACCTTACACATTATATTTTAACAAATATATCAACATTTTTAGATGAGAAACTTTTACTGATAATAAATAAAATAGATGTAAAGATACACATTCATTCTTTAACAGTCTTTCTGTTAATTATGATTATTAATAGCAAGTCCAGACTCAAAAGAACAATGGTCAATGTGATTGTCTGCATGGATTCTTCAAATGCAAGTTTTCCATGTAGTAAAACTTTATACTCAATGATTTACATCTTGGAAAGTTACGATTCCAGATCGTCTCAGTATTTGCTAATTACTGGGTCTCATGCCCAGGGTTGTGGGTATGAACCAGAAAAGACTTTCCGTTCTAGATATGAACAATTTCCCGTTACATTTCTTGAGGTTTCACAGAACTTCTTAATAAATAATCGGAGCATCTTCAAATTAAAAAAAAAAATGAGAAATTTTCAGTAGCACCAAAATATCTCATCCTTTTTTCATGTCTTGGTTTTATAAGTTTACTATAAGTACACTATTATGTTTAAATGAAGAGTGATGTCTCCCCTTCTGCTTAAAGTAGAAAATAGAAGCCATCATCACTTTAAATTGCACAACTACCTAAGAAACAAGTAAATCAGTACTTAGCAAAAGAATTTCTTTGGTTGTTTTTTTTTTTTTAAAGGGAATACTCAAAATATGTAGTCTGGCTGAAAAGGCGTATCTACATGTAGATCTTGGAGACTAAGTATCATTATGAGAAAATTTCCCAGTAGAAAAAAAATGTACATGGTAAATTATATGAAGCATTTTAGACCATACAGCTATTTCAACTTTTGCCACTTGTGAGAAAGGATAATTTCTCATAAGTAGATGTCGCTAATTGCATGACTGTTTTCTTACTGTTTTGTTAATATGGTCTCCAAGGTGGGGGAGGGACTCTGATTACATTTTAATGAGGAAATTTGAGTTGACCATTGGGTTGGCTGTTTTAAGAAAAAAGGTTCTAATTAGGATAGACCCTCAGTATATGAAAAATGCATACTTTTGAAGTTATTGAGAATACAAGGAAGATATGCTACAGTCAATAGATGGGGAAAAAAACAGAAACAATGATAGATCTTATTTTCTTGAGCTTCAAAAATCACTGAAGATGGGTTACTGCAGCCACTAAACTAAAAGATGCTTGCTCCTTCGAAGAGAAGATATGACAAACCTAGATAGTGTGTTAAAAAGCAGAGACATCAGTTTGCCAGCAAACGTTCATCTAGTCAAAGCTATGGTTTTCCTAGTTGTCCTGTATGGATGTGAAAGCTGGACCATAAGGAAGACTGAGTGACAAAGAGTTGATGCCTTTGAGCTGTGGTGTTGGAGAAGACTCTTGAGAGTCCCTTGGACTGCAAGGAGATCAAACCAGTCAATCCAAAAGGAAATCAACCCTGAGCATTCATTGGAAGGACTGATGCTGAAGCTGAAGCTGAAGCGCCAATACTGTGACCACCTGATGCGAATATCCATCTCACTAGAAAAGACCCTGATGCTGGGAAAGATTGAAGGCAGGAGGAGAAGGGGACAACAGAGGATGAAATGGTTGGATGGCATCACAGACTCAGAGGACACAGCTCAGTCATGTCTGACTCTTTGCAACCTCATGGACTGTAGCATGCCAGGCTTCATGTCCATTGAGTCAATGGACACAACTTTGAGCCAGTTGCAGGAGACAGCAAAGGACAGGGAAGTCTGGTGTGCTGCAGTCCACAGGGTCTCAAATGATTGGACAGGAGAGCCAGCGAACAACTGGGTGTTCTGCTCTGAGAGAGGGAGGTGGCATCTTCTGGCTCTAGAGAACCCTTCAACAAGCACCTTTGACACCTAGATGTAAGATATTGACTCAGGCGGATGAGAAGGTATGCAAAATTGAAAAGCATTTTTTATATCAGGATCCATTATTTCTTCCTCTTGTTATTTTTGTAATTGCTCCTATTTTACATGAATATTCTCTTAACCATGCTAAGATCCTGCACTTTTGCCTTCAATCACACTCCATTCAACAATGACCTCTGTCTTCAAATCCACAAGGATGGTTCTCTGACTTTTTCTCCTGCCTTCAAGAATCCAAGTCTCCCCCTCCAGTTGTCTTTCCTGATAAAGGCATTATCTGTCCATAGTCACCATCTTTGTAGAAGACTCTTCAGGGAACCATGTTTTCCAAAATCTCTTATCCAACTGCACCCTTCCCTCCACTGGAAAACGAGTCCTGAGAAACTGCCTCCCTCTCCCCATCAGACAGGAACACCATGTGACCCTTCCCCAGAGGATCTCCCCATCCACAAAATCTCTCCATCACCCCACTGAATTCTACTCTGTCCCACTTCGGTTTTGTTCACTGAACATGTGACAAAGCTTTTGCATCTCATTGTAATGTGTACCTGATGCTCTCTGGGTATTTCACTATAATGCAGACACTTTGTCTTAAAAAACGAACTTTTAATTCACTGCCCTGTCCTGAGACAGCTACCAGTGAAGGAATGCGTGATTCCATAAAAAACGCACATGGTACCCAACATGCAAATGGTGATGAACAATATTTGTCCATTTTCCTATTTTTATTTTGAGAAAGCTTCTCATATAGAAAAGAGGGGAAAAGGCACTGTTTCAGTTACATGGAAATAAATGTATTTCCTATATAGAATTCCATACCATGTTTTTATAATGTGAGACCTCTGAGCTGTGCCCTAGGTGGACAATATGGAGGGATGCATGGATATCTGACTCAGTATCACTGTTCAGGTGGGCAGTTCCCTATAGAAGCGGAGACTTCTGTCCCCACATGTAAATTGTGTAAAGTTAACCACATAGCAGGCAATTCAGCCACATGTCAAAGCATACATATAATGATATGAGACCAGAGCAAGATATTGGTCATGATGACTGCTATGGACTGAAGATTTGTGTCTCCCCCAAATTTGAGTGTTGATACCCTGATCTCAAGTGTGATGGTATTTACAGGTGTGCCTTTGGGAGATGACGAGTTCTTGATGGAGGGGCCCTTGTGACGGGGCCAGTTCCCTCATAAGAAGAGACAGGAGACAGTCTGCATCCTCTCTCTGCTATGCAAGGACAGTGAGACGGTGGCCATCTGTAGACTAGGAGGAGGGCTCCCACCAGACACTGACCATCTTGGTACTCTGATTTGGTGGCAAGAAAAAGCCAATTCTGACTCCATGTGGAAACTATTTCTTTGACTTGCTTTCCATTGCTTTTGTTATTATGAAGTGAAAGTTGCTCAGTCATGTCCAACTCTGCAAATCCACGGACTATACAGTCCATGGAATTTTGAAGCTCAGTTTGTTATTACAATCATATATAATGGCCTGCCTCAGAGAATCCTGCCCCTCCGCCTGACTGATGAACCAAAGTGCCTTTGTTCAGAACCCTGTCCATGTGTAGATGGCAGGAAGGAAGAAATAAACAAATCCCCCTGCTGGAGGCTTGCCATTCTAGGGGATATTTGCAAGACTGATGACCTTTTTAACTTGTTTCCTCACCTCCCCATCTCTGATCTATATAAGAACCTGGCATTCGGACCCCAACAAGATGGTTACTTTGAGACATTAGTCTGCCACCTTCTCTTAGCTGGCTCTCCAAATGAAGTCATCTTCCTTGTCTCAGTGCTTCCTCTCTGATTTGGTGAGCAGAGTGAGCTTGGACTCAGTAACAAAGTTAGGCTTTCAGGATCCAGGATGGGGAGCAGTAACGCTTCTGCTGTTCCGGCCACTTCATCAGCAGCCATTTGTTAGAGCTGCCAGAGCTGCACATGTTCTGAATCCAAGGTGGGGGTGGCGAAGCACGGGGGTTAGATGGTTTACTCAGGTCTTCTTGTGTTTTGATGAATGATCCTGGTTTAAGGTTAAGTGGAATTAGCTCTAAGTGCCGTTTCCAGGAAACAATAACACTCCTTATCTGATTTCCCCCCTTACTTCTCGGCTAATGAGGTGAACTAATGGTATCATTAGTTATTATGAACTGAGAGACTTGAGCATATTTAATGAATGATGTAGCTCACCTCACGTATGCCCTCCAGCAAGACCTTTTATCATGGCTCTGGAATTACACATTTAATTGTTGTCTATTTCGCATATTCCCTGGACTTTTACATGGGCGTTTCAAACATCACGTGCTCAGAACTGGACTTGGGATCTTCTCTGTCAGGACAGCTTCCCCATCCCTTGTTCTCTGCAGTGTCCGGAGGGGCCTGTCTCTGCACCCGGTGGCACAGATCAGAATGGGTGGTCCTTCTTTAAATATCCCTTTCTCTGAGCCTTGTATTCGGTCCATCTTCGAGTATGACTTGTCAGCTGCAACTGTCTGCTGGTACCCAGCTCAGTTCACTGCTCACTTACTTTCCCATCCCACACCATAGCCAGTCTTTCAGCTTTGATCTTGGCAGTGATAGCCTCTTTGAAGGAGGAGAAATCAACACAGTTTTGATACTTTAAATATGAAAATGAGAAGACATTGCCCCAGGACTTTGCATCCTTCAGTTAATCCCCGTTTCACTTTTAATAAAGTAGAGAACTTTCCAGGACTGGTCAGGTCTGAGAGCTCTGGCCATGCCCTGTCCCCTCTGCACTTTGTCTTTTCCACCATCTTAGTTTCCCACTGTTACTGGAATTTCACTGGACTTGTGAAATCCAGCTTCTTACAAATGTTACACTCCTCTATAATAATGGCATGTGTGTCTGCTCAGTTGCTTCAGTCTTATCTGGTCCTTTTGCAACCCCATGAACTGTAGTCTGCTAGGCTTCTCTGTCCATGGGGTTCTCCATGCAAGAGTAGATTGCCATGCCCTCCTCCAGGAGATCTTCCCGACCCAGGGATCAAACCCAAGTCTCTGATGTATCCTACACTGGCAGGCAGTCTCTTTACCACGAGTGCCACCTGAGAAGCCCCTATTAAAGACATCTGCCAAGCTATTTCTTCTGCCTGGGGTACTCTGCCTTCCAAGCCTCTAAGTCTGAATTTAAATGTGATTTCCCCCACACACCCAGAGCTAGCTCCACCCTGTCCCTGACACTTTGTAAACATGAAGTGACATTTAGGTTTTCATAATACCCTGTTGCTTCCTTCATAATGCTGATCACCTTTGTGATGCCCGAACAATATGGTGACTGATTTGTATAATGTCTGTGCCCTTATGAGCCTGAAAGTGCATGAATTGATTAATATTACTGCATTTATATTTTGCCCAATGCCTGATAACAGATAACACTTAGCAGATGGATGAATGATGGATGGATGGATAGATGGGTGGATGGATGGATGGATGGATGATGGATGGGTAAATGGATGGATGAATAGATGGATGGATGCAGAAACTTTGAGAGCTTTGCAGAATATTTAGACAAAAAGCACTGTAAATTATCTAAAGGAAATCAGACTTAAACAACTGGAAAACAAGAAAAATATACTATGCCTTTGCTCAAGTAATCTAGATTTACTTTATGTCCTTTAAATACAATCTTTTATTTCATTTTTTTGGGCAAATAACAGTTGATTCTTGGAAGCTCAACAATACTTTTTTCAAGAAAACCCAAAGGCAAAATGACTTAGAAAGCCCAGTGTTTCTTTAACGAACAAGTCCGCAGGTGCTGATTTGGGCATGTAATAAAAGCCTGCAGGACCTTCTGCTCCCCGGAGGACACTGAAGGAAGGTATTTTGTGCAGAAAGCTGGTTTGTGTCTGTCCCAGTCCCTGTGCAGGGAGAACACGGTGTCCTCTTCTCCCGGGAGCCCTCACTGCACATTATCACGCCAGCCACAGTTCAGATTCTTATCTCCTACTTAAGCTTGCCATGTTTTCATCTCTCACTTAGACATATTTTTTTTTTCCCTTGGATGATAGTAAAGGGCATCTTCAGGCACCCTTACCTCTCATATTGAATTGTGAATTTGTCGTGGTGGATTAATCAAAATGGCCTTAGAAGAAAAATCTCCATTTGTGCCTCCCGAACTCAAATACTTTCTGTCACTTTTTATAGAGATATTACTTTATGTAGTCATTCTCACATGCTGTTTTCATATCTCTCATACAGCTGTAGATGCCTTTATCCGAACCACTGGTGGCTTGAATTTAAGCCACTGTTTAAATTTCTGCCTAAGCAGAAAAGGCATGGATTAGAAAATACAGTAAGAAGTGAAAGTGGGGAAATTTTAAAGACCTTGCTTTCACTAGAGCAAAACATTTAGAGCACTCTCACTTCCTTCAAACCTTTTCAAAAATCATATAGTGGGAAATTTAGTAAAAGCTTGTTGGAACGACTGATGACAATCTGATGAGTGCTGAAGCTGAAGCTCCAATCCTCTGGCCTCCAATGCAAAGGGCTGACTCATTTGAAAAGACCGTGATGCTGGGAAAGACTGAAGGCAGGAGGAGAAGGGGACGACAGAGGACGAGATGGTTGGATGGCATCACCGACTCAATGGACATGAGATTGAGCAAGCTCTGGGAGTTGATGATGGACAGGGAGGCCTGGAGTGCTGCAGTCCATGGGGTCGCTAAGAGTCAGACATGATTGAGGGACCGAATTGAACTGAACTGAACCTAAAACACTGATATCAAAAGAATTTACCAAGAATACATCAAAATGCATGAATATTTCAGAGAATTGGCACTATTTTTTTGATTCTCATCCACTTTCTTTATCAAAGGCAATAAGAAAGAAAGAATTAACCAATAAAATAATATATGAAAACAATCTTAAATATATTATCTATTATCCAAAAAATAGTTTTATCTGTATTCTCTGTCAAAACTCATAGAGTTTTATATTTATATTTCATTTTAGTATTTGACAGTGTTTTCTTTTTTAAAAAATAAAAGTGATCATTTTTCTACTTCAAATGCAACAGACATGTATTATAGAAATAAGAAAAATACTTATAAAAATAATGCAAAACCACCTACAATCTTGCTGTATACATCTATTCCCTCAAAAATAGGAGCAGAGAGTAATAATTTTTTTTTAGTTCTTCACTTTAAAAATGAACATTTTCCTATGCTTAATGTCTTTCAACTTAAAATTTATATTTTAATAAATAATTAGTGGTTTGAAATTTTCTTTCTTATATAAACAACAATGAGATGAAGATCTTTGTAGCTCTAGATGTGAATTAACTAAATCCTCATGAAAATTCCAGGAAGTAAAATAGTCTGAATAATAGTATCATGTTTCTTAAGACAGCAAAAGAAACACAGATGTATAGAACAGTCTCATGGACTCTGGAAGAGGGCAAGGGTGGGATGATATGGGAGAGTGGCATTGAAACATGTTAATTATCATATGTGAAATCAGTTGCCAGCCCAGGTTTGATGCTTGGGGCTGGTGCACTGAAATGATCCAGGGGGAGGGAATCAGGAAGGAGGAGGGAGGGGGGTTCTGGAGGGGGAGCATATGTATACCCATGGCAGATTCATGTCAATGTATGGCAAAACCAACACAATAAAGTAAAGAAATTTTTTTTAAAAAAAAAGAAAGGTGGTATACGTGGCCAGATTTTTCTCCAGAAAGGTTGCCCTAATGAGCGCATTTGACTGTAGTGGATGTTTCCCCAAATTTCCCTCAGCCTCATCAAAGAGAAGTATAACCTCCAAAGGCACCAGTGGTTTGTTAGGAGCAGCAATGGAATGTTATTTAAAATGTTGGCACTTCTTCTTTCATGAGATAATAGGCTATCTGGATGTCATCTATTAATTGTATGCTTATGCTATGGACCATTTTGTATTTGCATCGTGGACACCAACTAAAAGTAAGAAGATCTTTAATGTTGCACTTATTAACGCTTTCCTCTGATGTACCCCTGACATTTAAGTGCATGAACCTCCCACTACAGACATGATGGACACGTTGGTATTAGACTTACTCTGTGGATAGACACAGCCATCACGGGAAAGAAACTTACAACTTCCCTGGTAGTCCAGTGTTAAGACTCTGAACTTCCAATGCAGGACATGCAGGTTAAATACCTGGTCGGGGAACTGTGAGCCCCACACTGCTCAATGTGGACCAAAAACATAAAAAATCAGAGAGACTTTATGAGACAACTGCAATCAATCCCCGAGTGTTCCACACAAAGCTTCTTGCTGAGAATGCCCTGTTGAACATGACCGAGCCTTGGGCGAAAGCTTCAGTCTCATGGGGGGCTGTGAGCAGAGATGGAGGACAGGAGATGCCCAGCGACTGCGACTCACTTCCGGGGCTTCTGCTGTTGTTCAGTTGCCGAGTTGTGCCCGACTCTGATCACATCCGTGGAATTTTCCAGGCAGGAATACTGCAGTCGATCGCCCTCTCCACTCCAGGCCATCTCCCAGACCCAGGGATGCAACCCATGTCGTTTCTTGCATCTCCTGCATTGGCTGGTGGCTTCTTTACTAATGTGCCACTTGGGAAGCCCCTATACATACAACATAGAATCTAAGAAATGGAGACTAACTGTATCTCACGGTTCACGATGATGTCAATTTATATAAAGTTCACCACTGTATAATCTGTACATTAGTTTTCTTTTTTTGAAACAAGGACACTATTTAGAGTCTCTGTTGATCTGGTCCTTTTACTTTTTATATGCTTTCTCTAACTTTTTTTTAGAAAGTCCTGGCTGAAACTGTGACTTTGAAACAAACTCCAGAAGGAAAATGGAGAAACTCCTCCTCGAGCTTGTTGTTGTTCAGCTGCTAAGTCGTGTCTGAGTCTTCGGACCCCAGGGACTGCACATCAGGCTCCTCTGTCCTCCACTGTCTCCCGGAGTTTGCTCAAACTCATGTCTGTGGAGTTGGTGATAATATCTAATGATCTCCTCCTCTGCCATCCCCTTCTCCTCCTGCCCTTAATCTTTCCCAGAGTCGACGTCTTTTCCCAGTGAGTCGGCTCTTCGCATGAGGTGGCCAAAGTATCGGAGCTTTAGCTTCAGCATCAGTCCTTCCAATGAATATTCAGGGTTGACTTTCTTTAGGATGGACTGGTTTGATCTCTTTGCAGTCCCAGGTACTCTCAAGAGTCTTCTGCACCACAATTTGAAAGCATCAATCTTTCACACTCAGCCTTCTTTGTGGTCCAACTCTTGCATCTGTATATGACTACTGGAAAAACCATAGCTTTGACTATAACTTATTTTCCTAGAAATCATCTTAGAGTGATAGCAAATTTAAATTATCTTAAACATGTGTCTTTGTTCTGTCATTTCCAGAGTGAACACTGTAAGTGTTCTAGCAAAGTTGAACTTTCCAGGGGAAGCAGTTTGTGGAGGAATTCCCAGCTATATTTCTACTTTACAAGCAGTGGCCCTTCTAATCTTTTTGTTGTTTCGTTTTGCTACTACAAATGTGGTTTTCAGACTTCTTTTTGTGAATCTAAGCATTTTCCCATAAGTAAATCTAGCCCTTTAGCCTGTAATTAATTACCTTATAAGCAAGAAAATATTTGAAAATAATATATGATTGCTAAAAATCTGGGAATATTTTTCATACAAAACATTGTTGTATTAGGTTGCTCATGTATGCTAAAATAATCCTTTGGATTAGAAATTATCCTTGGGTTCAGGTAAGGAAAGAAATATAAATACAGGACTTCAGTACTGGGGGTCACACCAACTCATAATCTTCCTGTGGTTAGGATGGAAACATGGCTGGATTTCAGTGTTGTTTTATTTAATTTTCCCACTAAATCAAATTTTATCAACAACTGGTTTTCTTGTTCTGAAATCCAAGGTTCAGTGATTTTTAGTGCCAGAATTGTTTTTTCTTTAAGAAAGTAGGCATAGAAAAGCAAAAGTGTTAGTTGTTCAGGTGTATCTGCCTCTTTGTCACTCCATGGACTGTAGCCCACCAGGCTCTTGTCCATGGAATTCTTCAGGCAAGAATACTGGACTGGATAGCCATTCTCTTCTGCAGGGTATAGTCCCAACATAGGGATCGGACCTGGTCTCCTGTAGTTACATATGGATTCTTTAATGTCTGAAGCATGAGGGAAGGCCGTTGGCATAGACGTTATCATTAATTTGTGAAATATCAAAGGCAATTTTAACCTATTTTTTTTTTATTGTTTTTGCCATACATTGTCATGATATCACCATGGGTTTACATATGCTTCCCCTCCAGAACCCCCCTCCCTCCTCCCTCCCCCCCGGGAGATCTCGCTGCACCAGTCCCGAGCATCAATCCTGGGCTGGCGATTGATTAGACACATGACAATTAACATGCTTCAATGCCCTTCTCCCATATCATCCCACCCTTACCCTCATCCACAAAGTCCACGAGTCTATTCTATACATCTGTGTTCCTTTTGTTGTCTCCCATGTTGGGTTCTCGTTACTGTCTTTCTAAATTCCATATATATGCGTTAATATACTGTATTGTTGTTTTTGCTTCTGGCTTACTTCACTCTGGATAATGGGCTCCAGTTTCGTCCATCTGAGTAGAATTGCTTCAAATGAATTTTTTTTTAATGCTGAGTAATATTCCATTGTGTATAGGTACCACAGCTTTCTTATCCATTCATCAGTTGATGGGCATCTAGGTTGTTTCCATGTCTTAGCTATTGTAAACAATGCAGCGGTGAACATTGGGGTACACGTGGCTCTTTCAATTCTGGTTTCCTCGGTGTATATGCCCAGCAGTGGGATTGCCGGGTCATATGGCAGATCTATTTGCAGTTTTTTAAGGAATCTCCACACTGTTTTCCATAGTGGCTGTAGTAGTTTGCATTCCCACCAACAGTGAAAGAGGGTTCCCTTTTCTCCACATCCTCTCCAGCATTTGTTGCTTGTAGACTTTTGGATGGCAGCCATTCTGACTGGTGTAAAGTGGTACCTCATTGTGGTTTTGATTTGCATTTCTCTGATAATGAGTGATGTTGAGCATCTTTTCATGTGTTTGTTAGCCATTGTTATATCTTCTTTGGAGAAATGTCTGTTAAGTTCTTTGGCCCACTTGTTAATTGGGTTGTTTATTTTTCTAGAATGGAGCTGCAGGAGTTGTTTGTATATTTTTGAGATTAATTGTTTGTCTGTTGCTTCATTGGCTATTATTTTCTCCCATTCTGAAGGCTGTCTTTTCACCTTGCTTATAATTTCCTTTGTTGTGCAAAAGCTTTTAATTTTAATTAGGTCCCATTTGTTTATTCGTATTTTTTTTTCCAATATTCTGGGAGGTGGGTCATGGAGTATCCCTCTTTGGATTATAGCAGAGAGTGTTTTGCCTATGTTATCCTCTAGGAGTTTTATAGTTTCTGGTCTTATGCTTAGATCTTTGATCCATTTTGAGTTTATCTTTGTGTATGGTGTTAGATAGTGATCTAGTTTCATTCTTTTACAAGTGGCTGTCCAGTTTTCCCAGCACCACTTGTTAAAAAGGTTGTCTTTTCTCCATTGTATATTCTTGCCTCCTTTGTCAAAGATAAGGTGTCCATAGATGCGTGGATTTATCTCTGGGCTTTCTATTCTGTTCCATTGATCTATATTTCTGTCTTTGTGCCAGTACCATACTGTCTTAATGACTGTGGATTTGTAGTATAGCCTAAAGTCAGGTAGGTTGATTCCGCCAGTTCCATTCTTCTTTCTCAAGATTGCTTTGGCTATACGAGGTTTTTTGTATTTCCATACAAATTGAGAAATTATTTGTTCTAATTCTTTGAAAAAGACCTCTGGTAGCTTGATAGGAATTGCATTGAATCTATAGATTGCTTTAGGTAGTATACTCATTTTCACTATATTGATTCTTCCAATCCACGAACACGGCACACTGGAAAAGAAGAAGTAAAACTGTCTCTGTTTGCAGATGACATGATCCTCTATATTGAAAACCCTAAAGACTCTACGAGAAAATTACTAGAGCTAATCAGTGAATATAGCAAAGTTTCAGGATATAAAATCAACACGCAGAAATCCCTGGCATTCCTATACACTAACAGTGAGAAATCAGAAAGAGAAATGAAGGAAACAATTCCATTCACCATCGAAACAAAAAGAATAAAATACTTAGGAGTATTTCTACCTAAAGAATCAAAAGACTTGTATATAGAAAACTATAGAACACTGATGAAAGAAATCAAGGAGGACACAAACAGATGGTGAAATTTTAACCTATTAAAAAAAAATCAATTAAATCTGAAAACCCACAGTATTTCAACTTATTAGTATATTTTGAGTGCTTTGAAGCAATAATTAAATAAATGTGCATAGGAATCTTTAAAGTGTTAAATTTCACAACGCTTTCCTCTCAGCAAACAGCTAAAAAGAAGCTAGAGCCTAACTCAATATTGAGAACTCCATTCTTAATATGTCTTCCTTGGACAATTTTTCTTTCTGCCCTTAGATAAAACATATGTTATATTCCCAAAAGAAACGAAGAAATATTTACATCCTTTCGAGGTTTTAGGAGGCTGAGACCTGTACTATAGACTGAGTAACCTGCAGTAGAACTGTCAGAAAAAATTATCTTGTCTGGCCACCATGGTTATTGAAACATAGCCGTATAATCTTGACAAGTGAACCATTTCTGCCCAACTGAATCTCAATAGTGATTTCCTCAGGGAGCACTTCAGAGTAAGTGCACAGTGAGTGGACATAAAAGAGGCAGGTGACGGTACAGAGACACACCGGAGCTGGTGTCTTAACTATTTGCCGAAGAGGGAGAAGCCATCACACTAGCGAAAGCACTAAGTTGTCCTGATCAAGGGGAACTGAAGGGACCTGGATTCTCCGGGAGCATTCCCGCCTCTCCTGATAACAAGTGCGGCTTTGCTTTTGGGCCCCTGACTTGTGCGATGCTTGCCAACATCACCTACCTTGGAGACACTGTCGTCTTGGTGGCTTCCTTGGTTTTCTTTCTGACGGATTTTGTTTCAGTGAGGTTTCTGCCTGAATCCTGTGATGACTGAAAGATGTGTGACACCCTTGTACCTGGGTGGGGGGCAGGGTAGGAAGCAGCCCCTCCTGTCTTCCAGGAAGAAGAGGTCAGACCAGAGAAGGGTCTGCCGTGGACACAGTGACGTTCGCCTCTGCACGCCTCCTCAGCAGCCCGCATGTAGCTCAGGACAGGGACGGCCTGACACCCCATCGCAGATACAGTCCCCGAATCCTGCAGAAAAGGGCCAGTTAGCTGACAAAATGCAAAGTCATCATCCTTTCTGTTTGACTCTGTGGATTCAAGGGGTAAATGGAAAACATAAAGGTGAGCCTTTGGGACAAGTTTCTGGGAAAAGAGCAGGGTCTGAGAGAAGGGAGGGGATATTGCAATATGAAAAGACAGCAAGAGGCAAGATATTTACAATGAAATTCCAACTTTATGGACAATATATGAAAAGGCCTAGATTTTGATATTCAAAATTCATTCTTATATGCACAGTTTACAGCTCATTGAATTATTTAGTTTAAAACAAGTTCTTTTGTTGTGCTTAAAATACAGCACAAAGTTTAATGAATTAAAATGACTGGTGGGCATTTGTCTTTTTCTTTTTCTTTTTTTTGTTATTCCAGTAGGAATAATTGGGGCCAGTGGGATGAAAATATAGAGTTAAATTTTATTTTAAAAGGTAAATATTCTGAAAATAAATATGTCTCTGCCAAAATTGAACAAACTACCTCAAAATCATCATTTCTGGAAATATTACACTTTTAAATTTGGCTAAATAGATCTATGACTACAATTCTGTTTTCCACATGTAAACAAAATAAATGCCTTTTTGTGGTTATTTAATTATGTTTCAATTTTAATGATTAGCTAAAGCTGTCCTAAAGGGTAAGGAAAAATGAATCAAGAAGGAAAATTAAAAGTTTGTATTTTCTGATAGGAAACTCAGAAAAATCGATAACTTTAAAATTCTGTCTAAAATGACAATGGATCATAGCTCTCCCAGCTTCTCAGGGAGCCATAGAATTTCTCTTCCAAGTCCATGGTCATTTTCTAGCAGTGTATCCTCATTAGATACCTTGGAGCGAAAAAGAAGCAAAGAGATAACCAAACTTCACCTGGAGGAAATAAATGGGCATTTGCATCGGGAAAGAGAAAAGGAGAAAGGAGAGGTGAGTGGTCCTGACAGCTCAGCCTCACGGAGGAGGTGGGTGCGCTCAGAAGAAGCCGAGCCCTGTGTGGCGGCCCCTGCATCAGCACCCCCAGGTCCAGACCCGAGCGGGACCCCAAGCTCAGGGAGCCTCTGCAGACGTGGCTTTAGGAGGGGCCGGGTAAGAGGCTGGGGGGCAGCGAGGGCAGAGAGGTGAGTCCAGGCAGGAATGAAATTGAGGCTTCACTGAGGCTGGAAGCCAGAGGCAGCTACACATCTTGGGGCAGAAAGTACATTTCCCCTACAACAGAGACCATGGAGTCTGATCCAGTGAGATGAGATGCCTTAGGAGGTGACTGTTTCCACTGATGTCAGGACGGAAAGCATGTATTTTTTTGAGGAAAGTTTTAATTTCAAGTTTAAAATGCTAAAATTAAGATCATAGAGACACAGTTGATGTGGAGGGAAATATTTAATCACATACAATTCAGTAAAATATTTCATTTAGACCATTATATGGTAAGGTAGGCTTGCAAAGTTTCTAAAACTCGGTGACTATCTTCATCATGTACCTTCTATTTTATGCATAAAGCCAAGCATTTTCATATTATTTCAAGATATCAGAGTTACTTTGTTGATTCTTCCTAGCGATCTTGGGGAATAGACCAAGCTTATTTCCAAATTTAAGATGAGAAAAATAAGGTATAAGTGATGCTGTGCAAAGTCATTCCCCAAATTTAAATGTAACAGTGATAGGAATTCTGGATTTTCTTCATAAGACATTCAGTACGCTGTCCACCAGACCCACTGTCTTGGGGCTAGGCTTACACAACCTGACCTCAAAGTGTGCTTTCCAACTCAGCAGTCTTGTTTATCAGGCATGGCTGTGCCAGAATGTTCTTGTTGATCAAATATGCTCTAACTTAGCTGCCATCTATGTTATGAGAAGACCAGCAGTTTTTAAAGAATAATACCACATGTAAACATACCTAGTTTTTTTTTTAAAAAAACCCACATCTATATTACATCCAGTGTCTAACTTATTAATACATTTCTCTCTGCATCTTGAAGAAATGACTTTGAAAATCCAACTTATAACCATATTAGTAAAATGTCACTGTGTTAATCTATATAAAGAGGGAGAAGATTGTGTGTGTGTGCATCTGTATAGAGTGTCAAAGGAAGAGAAATCAATCTTAATTTCAAAAGTCATTCGTTCCTCTGCATTCTCTTTGATGTGTCTGAATCATAATTAAAGACATCATCTTTACTCTAGCTGTGGATACAATACATACATCAATATCCTGAGGAAAACCTCCATAAATCTCGTCACAAACACTCTGTTCACAGATTTCTTAGTTGGTTGAACAGTGGATTTAAGAAAATGATACTCCTTTGCCTGACCTTGCTTGAGTTTAACAAGAATATCACACTTGCCTTTCCAGCAGGTACGTGCGTTGATGCTTGCAGTGGTTTTGTAGCTTTTCCTACCGACAGGTGATTATTTTTTATTAACCTACTTTATAATCTCTCTATTTAAAGAAATAAGATATCAACTTGACTTTTGCAGCTGACAGAGTGGGACAGCTCCTTATCTCCAGCTTTAATTCTGCCATCTATGGGTTTTGGTGAACTGTAAGTGAAATGTGGAATATGATGTATATAACAAGACTGCAACAGCACAGGGACGGAATTCATTCACAATTACTCTGCGTAGACCTCTCAGACCTGGAGTTCCAACGACATGGAAGGATAGTTCTATGACTTTTAAAAGAAAATGGGAGGAGTTTGTTTAGAAACAATAGTCACAGCAAAGCCAGCACGGATGGACCTAGAGATGGTCACAACGTGTGAAGTGAGCCAGACAGAGACACATGTCACACGCTGTCACTTACGTGTGGAATCAAAATAAAAAAGGGAAACAGATGAACTCATATACAAAACGGACACAGACCACAGGCTTAGAAAACTGACTCCTGGTTCCCAAAGGGGAGAGGGGTGGGAGGGGTAAGTGAGGAGGTTGAGATGACCAGATACATACTGCCGTGTATAACACGGGCTTCCCGGGCGGCACGCACGGTAAAAGAACTCAGCGGCAAATGCGAGGGACGTAAGAGACACAGGTTCGATCTCTGGGTCGGGAAGGTTTTCCTGGAGTAGGGCGTGCAGCTTACTCCAATATTCTATATCTATGAGGACATTAAACAAACAAAGATGCTCGTGTTCCCTTTCCACTCTTGATCACGATTATTAATAATGACAGTGTAAGTGTAGAAGACATGGAGCCTGTTTGCTGGAAGTGGGGAGAGGACAGGATGGGGCGGGTTGGGACACTATTCACGGGCCTCCTGTCCTCACACATGTCCCCCACAGGGGTCTCCTGGCCGTGGGGCCAGAGCCTTGCTGGTCCACTTATGTACGTTCCACAGAAGAAGGTTCAGTTTTGTGAATGTTGTGTTCTCTGTGCCCTTTGCCTCCCAGGGTTGTCTTGAGGATAAGATGAGACAGTGGATATAAAGGTCTGGGGAAGTGCCTGCCTCTCACGGGTACTGAGAGCACATTATTATAAATCCAATTTGTCTGGGGCACAGAAGACATGCTAAGTAAAATGGGAGAAAACCCAGAAAAGCCAAATCTTTAAGAAGCTTTCATTTGAAGTTAAAATAGAAGCCAAGAGGGGGTTGGGAGCAAGGCTCCACACACTGTGGGGTGCCATGAACAAAATCCTTCTGGAAGGGGACAGGTAGGGCTGAGTAGGGGGGGCAGGGTGGCAGGGAGGTAGGGCTCTAGCAGGGATTGAGGGGAGGCTGGAAGGGAGAACCGGTGGGGGAGCCTCTGCTGGCAGCGGGACTGGACGGGGAGCAGAGGGCACTTGGAGGCGGACAGGACTCTCATCTGCAGAGATGCTGGTTGACATGTATTTATCCAACACAGGGGTCAGGGAGATCTTTGGTCAAGAGGATAGTGGCTTCGGTTCTGGGCTTTATCAAGCTCTGCCCTCGTGAGACAGGGTTTATTATGAGCATTCTCTCAACTGCAGACCAAATTCACACTCTTTCACGACGGTTCCTTGCAGGATGACCCACACCCTGGAGACCCAACTTGACTGCCAAAGCAACAGTCCACCTCAGATGAAGAACTCGAGGAGGTCAAGAGCAGGTGGGGTGTGCGGTGCCCAGTGCTGTGGAGGCCAGCCCCAAATCATTTCCTCGTTTCTCCATGTCCTTTACCCAAATAGGACCGAGAAGCAAGAAAGTTGAAGATTACGTATTCATATAAGGCTTGCTATATTCAAGCAAAAAGACCACATATATCTCTGTAATGACCCTGGGGCAAATGCTTTGAAGTCAGCGTTTGATTAAATGTCTTATATAAAAAGAGAGTAGGCTTCAGCAAGTAGTTCATCACCCACACACCTGGGGCTTTTTAAATAATAGCCGCATGGACTGCTGAGGTCACTAGCACTACTTTTTCTTGTGGACTTGTTAGTAATATGGAGCCCCAGAAAAATGAGTCACTGACAGTTTGAAGTAAAGGACTTACTTCTCCAGTGTGTCACATGGATTCAGATTACTATTCTGTACTCATCTTGGGTGTGCAGAGGCTTGGAGTCTTTCATGTCTGAAACCTCATGATCAAGGGCAGAGCCTTTGCTGGCCCAGGAAGGAGTCAGGATGGGAAAGAGGCTTCATATGTGGTTTCATCACTGAATTTTACTGTGAGACCATGGGAAAAAGATCCACACTGACTTTTATTTCATTAAAGCAAGCCGGCTTTTTTTTTTTTTTTGACACTTTTAAGTGTTAGAATGGAAATATGTTAGGATTCAGGCCATCATGAGACCCACATTTCACTCTTCCAGTGAAACAAAACATTTTTAGAATTTTCACTCCAACCCTAAGTCTGATAGCATTAAATAACTCTGGAAGAAAAGTCATCTTGGAATCTTTTGCTTCATTCAAAGAAAGCTTCACATATATTTCACTGATTGGAAGTTTAGACTATGACTGCCATCCTAATTAAAGTTAAAAAAAAATTGCTGATCCTTTCAACATGGCTTTGCTCAAGAAAACACCACCCTGGGATCACTGGACTCTCCCCAGAGTCCAGATGTTTTGAAAGAACCAAAGTCTAAAATAGGTTGAATCCCATTCCCATGGCTTAAGTCCTTTTCTTAAAAACTTTGACATTGTGTGAACAGACCCCCTGAAGCCCTTCTGGACACACTCTTCTGGGTTGGCTTCAGTGTACTGTGAATTTGAAGTCTCTGTATCATGACTAGATCTTTATAAAGTGTCCCTTTCTTACAAAAACAAGGGGCACTGAGCCATGCATATCTAGAAGAATTTGAATCTGAGCTGAACTCTTTCTAATTTGCATGAAATGGTGCAAATCGTATATGATATTTGTTCACCTTACAGAATAAGTCTTATAGCATGTAAGATTTACTAATCCATCTGTTTCTGAGCACTGATAAACAGCTTGCTTCTTAGAAAGACTTAAAAAATGACATGTGAGGAATTATTAAGTAATTTAGGATTAAAACATGTAACAAAATATTTAGCTAATTTCATTGATTTTTCCTCCTTACTATTGAACATAAGCACATGGTCAGCATGAACAAATATTTATTAAGGTTCAAAAATTTTCTGTTTTTACTTTGACAGTGGTGTAAAAGATTCATTATATACAGACTGCATTCCATTACCCAAGAAACTTTTATTCTAGTTAGAGGAAAAAACATAAGTATGCAAAAGAACATGTAACAACTGACTGGTTTGATATTGGGGGGCGGGATTGATCTTGCAAGACGGTGGAGTTGGTCTGTCCAAGCTGAGCCCATGCTTGCCTCAAAGTCTTCTCTTCTGGCTTGAGGACGAGGGGTTCGTGGCTGCCTGGGCATGCTCTCTTCCTAGACCTCTGAGGACCTTTGGGCCAAGTGGAGGGTCCAGCCGTTTGTCACTCCAGCCTCCGTTCTATCCAGACAAGACACGAGGTCTGTCCAGCATCACCAGGCAGAGCCCAGCAGTCTCCTGGCCACAGCCCAGAGGAGCGCTTCTACTCAGGGGTGGGGGCAAAGACCCGCGTGCCTCCAGGCTCACACAGGCTCTGCCGGCAGCAGTGAGGTGGGGGACTTCTTCCCGCAGTGTCCCACCTTGTGGACCGTGCTCCTTTTGCCAGTATGTGGAGGGGAAGTAAACGCATTGTCACTTTGGTGTAGGTCCCTTGGCTTACTGGTGAGGTTTCTTTTCACGTGTGTGTTGGTATTTGTATCTTGTTTTTTCCAAGTTCCTTGTAAAGTATACTTTGTCCATTTCCCTATGGTGTGTGATCCCTCCCTCCGTGTGGGAGGCATTTTTTAGACTAATGTATATGGTAGCTACTCTTCTTCTAGTAGCTAGAAGAAAGAACGAACTTGCCGGTGCAGGAGACCTGAGCGATGCTAGCTCGACCCCTGGTCAGAAAGATCCCCTAGAGGAGGGCAGAACAACCCACTCCAATATTCTTGCCTGGAGAATCCTGTGAACAGAGAAGCTTGGCAGGCTACAGCTCATGGGGTCGCAAAGAGTCAGGCAAAACCGAAGGGACTTTGCATGCATGCACACATACATTCTTTTGTTAAAATAACAGAAGCATCTCTAATCCAACCCTCCTTCCCCCCTACATTCTTTTACTTGACTTTAACTTTGATTAAGGCATCTTGTCACAGAGGAATTTTTAATCTTAAAGTGATTATACGTTGCAATCGAATTTTAGTTTTTTTTCTTTTTGACTCTAAGACTATGTATTTACGAGAACCCTTGTATGTGTTTACACCTATTTCAGATTTGTCTTCCTGATGGTGGAATCCATCACACAGTGGGACTTATGATGTGAGACAGTCATGTAACGTTTAAGGTGACAGGTGGCAAGCTGACCTTCCATCCATCACTTGCATTGATTCTCCGGGCCTGCCTTCCCTTCACTGCTTTGAAACGGTGATGCCCCCAGACCCCAGCTCGAGGTGCGCCGGGGTTCTCTCTGCTCACTGCTCTTTGCCTTTCAGCATCTGTTCTTCTGTGAAGTGTCACAGTTGTTATCTGCGCAGCTTGTTGACGTGTCTTGATCAACTTGCTGGTAGAGCAAGTCCCTCCCTCCCCTTCATTTTAACATTTTAAATTGTGTTGACGACTTCTGGATTCTGCTTAGGAGACAGAAAACTAGAAAGACATTGCTCTTGTGCACAAACAAGCACAAGCTAGAGAGTCTCCAGGAATGTAATTTTTATGTTCCTGTCATAGAACTGAGGTCTGATGGCAGTCAACTAACCTGAAATCTAAGGAAAGACTGGTGATTCTGCAAAAGATTTTATCTGAATGAAAGGGAAAGAAATAAAAAAATCAGATTCCTACTTTAGAAAGAGCAGTAGCGTGTCCAGGGTCTGGACCGGGGTCAGGGTCGGGGACGGGGCCGTGGAAATGAATGCAGTGGCCCCAGTCAGGAGTCAGGTGTGGGGAGAGTAGTCAGGGTGCCTGTGGGTCCTGCCTGTGGAGGTGGGGACGGGAGCAGGACTTGGAGGGAAAGAAGCCAGGTTGCTGTGCTGCCCAGGGAAGGCATGGGAGGACCCCGTGAGGACCCTGGAGCCAGGACACAAGCTCAGAATCGTCCCTGTGAGGGGCCGGGGGCCACATCTTTATAACCAAGTCCATTCTGAAGGAAAAGCCCCTTCTGGCTAGTGGGACATTTCTCCCCTTAAACTCCTTCAAGATATGCTCCCCAAAGTTGCTGCTATAAAAACTGAATATTTGTGTCCCCCCAAATTCACATGTTGGTCTTAACTCCCAAGGTGATGGTGTCTGGAGGTGGGGTCTTGGGGGGATAAGGTCAAGAGGGGGAGCCCCATGAAGGGGGTTTGTGCCCTTAGGGCTGAGCCCCCGAGGGCTCCCCCAGCATCAAGGGCAAGGTAGGAGACAGTGGGCCTCTGGGCCAGACATCGGGTGGTTGGCAAGTGGAGGAAAAGTCAAGTTTTGTTCTCACCCAGACACTCCAAGGACAGAGCTTGTGATGAAAGCTGAGCTCTGCTAAAGCGAGGAGAGCAGGTGCCCACTCCTGAGGCCAAGGAAGGTCTCGATTGCATTTGGCTGCCCTCTTGCACATCCCTGTCCACCACTTCCCCCAAAGCCTCCCTCCTTGGGTGACCTGCGCAGCCCAGACGTTTGCCATCTGTCTCAGGTGGCGCTTCTGACACTGCTTGGCCCCAAACCCACAGGAGCTGCCGCGCCTGGGCCGTCGGGGGTGGGGTGGGGTGAAGAGCGAGCAGGAAGGACAAAATGTGAATCTTTGACAATTATTTCCGAGACATGAGTGATTGCTCGCCATGAACCATCCCACCCAAACAGTTGAAAGGACTGGCTTCAGATCTAGAGGAAACACCTTGTTTTTCTTCCTGGTTCTTCCTTTTCTGAATGGCTTCTTGTTTGTATATCAAAAGTGATTTAAAATCCTAAGGCGAGAAAGAACCAAGTTCGCAATAATTCTGGAATCCATGCAAGTGTGTTTCTGTAGATTTTGTATCTCCTACACCTGTAACCTGGGTGAACCATCTCATCTTTCACCAGTTGCTGGTCATCAGCTGGTATCTGGACCTGTTCAGATGAACCCCAGGGCTCAACCAGCATCAAGCCTTCCCAGTGGGCTGAAGACCGATGCCAGGTCTGGGGGGAGAAAGGGTGGGAGCAAATTTAAAAAGCCCACCTGTCATCTTTCTTGTGTTTTTAGAATGGAATAACCTATAAGAGATTTTTTTTGTTTAGTTGATGAGGGTACTAGCAAGCCTATGATTAACTGAGCATCTGCTATGTGTCAGACACTGTTTTATCCCTGGAGACCCTGACAGGTCACTGGGATGATATAAAAGGGAAGAAGAAGAAGAGGAGACAACACAAAAGAAGGAAGCCGAGAAACTGCAGTTTAATTCTCATTACTGGCTGTAGCCATGCCCCTCGAGTCACTACATTAGTCTCCTGAGCCCTGCTCCTGGGGACAGGGGGACTGAGAACCTTCGGTCACATTTTCATCAGCCGTGACCTTGGCCTTGTTGTATGTGTGCTTCTAATTGGATGCAGCTTATTTAACATCTATTGTTGGCTCATTCACACAAAATGCTTAAAACCTGTCACTGAATAGACAGCAGAGAAGACCCTAGTTTAGAGCTCAGTTCAGGGACTCAAACAAGTCAGAGCATCCCATCTCCTCATCCAACCTGGGAATCGCCTGGGGCAGCTCAAAGGTGTCCCTGCTCTGCATAAGATTAGGGCTGTAAATGACTGAAAGGCACTGCCTGAGGGTGTGCTGTGCTGGGCTAAGCTGCTTCAGTGGGTAGCCTTTCTCTTCTCCAGGGGATCTTCCCAACTCAGGGATCAAACCCAGATCTCCCGCATTGTGGGCAGATTCTTTACTAGCTGAGCCACAAGGGAAACCCAAGAACACTGAAGTGGGTTGCCTACCCCTTCTCCAGCCGATCTTCCTAACCCAGGCATTGAACAAGGGTCTCCTGCATTGAGGTAGATTCTTTACCAACTGAGCTATCAGGGAAGTTCTCAATGTAAAGTATCAGTTCACTTCAGTTCAATTCCGTTGCTCAGTCATGTCCAGCTCTTTGCAACCCCATGGACCACAGAACGCCAGGCTTCCCTGTCCATCACCAACTCATGGAGTTTACCCAAACTCATTCAACTTATCCAACCATCTCATCCTTCATCAAAGTAAAGTAAAATTCCCCAAATACGGAATTTGTGAATAATGAGTATGGAATGTAGAGCGGTTGCGTGACAACCAAGGTCTGGTCTTTCATATGTGTCTGAACCAAATAGCAACCCTAATTTTTGCTTTGCCTGCTTCCCACATCGGGCTGAAGTTCAGTGTTCTGTGTGGCTGTGCCTGAGATGCTGTGCTCTGAGTTTGGGCACATAGGGCTCCAGGAATATTCAGGATGTGGATCAGAAGGGAAGGGGGGTGACCAGCTGGAAGGACCCCTCCTGTCCAGAGCTGGCACAGATGTGCTCAGGAGACTCTGGGTTCCCCAGACACTGAGCATCTCAGAACAGCGAGAAGCCTCAGGCATTCTCTCATTCACTCCAAATGGGCACAATGAGGGTAAGAGAGTATGGAGCCCCTGTTTCCATGACCATGCTTTTATCTCATCATCTTTCTCTACCTTGGACAATTCCCCAATTCATGTTCACTATTTTAAATAATATTTAAAATCTCAAAAGTCCCTGAAGCAGTGCATTCTTTCCTGAATTCATTCTACACAGGGTTTATTAGACACACACTTTGACATTTTATGTTCTACCAGCAGAAAAGCAATGACATTTCTTTTCTACATTTGAGCTCATCATTTTTTTTTTAGTCTCCATTGGATTCTCTTTCTTATCTTTTCAAACCAAAGTAATTGTAAAATTACCACCTTTTAAATTGATTAATAGGAACCATTACATTGTGTAACATCATGAAACATTAAAAGTAATTACTTTGACAATATCAAATATGAATTCAGCTTTAAAGATGATTCTACAGTTTTTTCCGTGTTACAATAAAATTTAAATCCTGGAACACTGGTGCCAAAAGAAATATTGTAGGAAACTCAGAATTCATTTTCTTTCCTTTTTTCAATTTTCACTCAGGCAAAAATATGCAACAATAATGGAAACAGGAAAAAAGGGAGAAAGTCTGCATTTTAAAAACGTATGAATATATTTGACAAATACTTAAGCTCTTAATACCTCTGATGATACAGACAGAAATAATGCATGAGCCCTCTCTTCTGAACAGACACATCTTCCAGGAAGAGAGACCTGGAAACGTTAAAAACCATATGTCTATTGGATAGCACGTTTTCAAGGAGAAAAGAAAAAATTGTTATGGCAGCACCAGAAAGAAAGATCAGCTGTATGTAGCAATGTGAGTGGAAAGTTTATTACTTTAATTTTGGCTCAGGGCCCAGACTCTTCTATGAATTTTGGGCTGGTAAAATCTTCCATTACCCATAACTGCACATGGCAAAAGAATATTAATTATGCTAATTGATAAAAATCAGTGTAACTGAATTTGGTTTCTTGAAACCTGTCTTTGCTTCTGTTTCTCTTCAGTAAAGGACGTCTGCTGACCTCGCACAGTTCACAGGACCCCTTGCACATGGGTCCCACGTTTGCACACATGTCCACCATCCAGATGGATTCCCAGGTCTGACTCCTCACTTCTTAAATGATCTGCTTCATCCTTCTACAAAATTGCTTGCACATCAGTTCTTTGGACCTTCCCCTGTGTATGGAAACAATTTCAGTAGACTGGGAGCTTGGATTACAGGCAGACACAGAGAATTACACACATTGGAACAAGCCACCTTGGTTCCTATTGAAATCCTCCTAAATGAATGCTCCCCAGGAATCCGTTTCCTGGGCTACTCCGCCATCGGGGGCTGTAAGAGCCGGAGCTCTTTAGGAACCTGAGCAGACATTGTGGCCCGGAGGACGGCTCACTGTTCTCACATTGTTCCCTGCGCTGGGGTGGGGAGCACTTTCCCAAGCAGAGCGAGAGGCAACGCCAAGTATTTGCACCCCCTGTCGCTGCCGACAATGGGAACAGTCCCTGCGGCTCACAGAAGCGGAGGGCGCTTCCTTGCTAGCTCACAGCATAATGCATCCGAAAGACGGCTTCAGGGTAATAAATGGGCAGTGGCTGGAGCTCCCGGCGCAGCCCAGGGAAGCCCTGATTGTGCACAAATCCCCCCACGGGACCCCAGCAGGGTGAGACTAGATGAATGCTCATCACCGCCAGCTAAACCAGAGCCGTCTGTCCAGGGGATTCCAAACAGAACGGGGCGGTTCTGCCGTGTGGCTCTTGTCTCGATGTGCAGAACAGAAGAAAGCTGCAAACAGGGCTCCGGGTCAGAGGGGTGTTTTCTTTGTCTTCCTATGGCCCTTGGAACAGAACCATGATCTTGTCATTGCAAATGTGAAATGAAAACATTGTGGCTTTTGATGTCTGAGTTGAGGAGAATCATGTAAGTCAAGTCATGTAAGTGAAAATTCTGAGAACAACTCTAAGCCTAAGAAGAGCCCCATGCAGAACTGGTAAAGGGGATTAACTATGTAACATCTTTTCTGAAGTTCGTATCCTAGGCTTCAGCCAGGTGAAGGTTGGTTGGTTTCCATTCAAGTTCACTGAAAGCTCCTTCTCGTTTTCTGTCTCTCCCAGCCTTGGTCTCAGGACCAAACGCCTCCCGAGCCAGAGTAGAGGCGAGATGGCCAGGGGAGCTGGCATTTCCAGTTAGGAGACGGTGTTCCAAGTGAATGGGGACACACAGAGCCCCATGGGAACTGAGCAGCCAGTGAATGGCATGGGGGGTGCCGTGCAGGGCCGCTCACAGCAAGGGGTCGAGTCTGTGGCTTATTCCCAGCACACTGGGGGGACGGGGTGTGACTTGGCAGAAGGCGTTGGCTGAGAAACGCCCTGTGAAGATGGGGCTCCTGACTGCTTGGTTGTGGGGTCCCATTTTGGCTGATTTTGTTCACTTGGAAAGATCTCTCTTTAATCCCATCAGGGATTCTCTTTTCTTTGTAAAACACTCAGTTCTGGCAGGATTTTTCTGTTCTTAAAGGACTTCACAGCTGCTTTTTTTTTTTTTTTCCAGTGCAGTATTCAGGGACAGCCTGAAAGTGACCACAAAGTGAGCATGCGTTCTCTGTATTATTTGCTCAGTAAGGCCCCTCCCAGGTTGTGTGACCTTTTAAAACTTCAATGGTGCTGATTTAAAAAAAAAAAATTAGTTATTTCAAATCGGAGGCTAATTACTCACACTGGTTTGCATCATCAGTTCAGTTCAGCTGCTCAGTCATGTCCGACTCTTCGCCACCCCATGGACAGCAGCAAACCGGGTTCCCCGTCCGTCACCACCTCCCAGAGTTTGCTCAGACTCATATACATTGAGTTGGGGATGCCATCCACCCACCTTTTCTCAGGAGTCAGATCTTTGCATCAAAGGATTGGAGATTCAGTTTCAGTATCAAGTCAGGCCTTCCAATGAATATTCAGGACTGATTTCCTCTAGGATGGACTGGTTGGATCTCCTCGCAGGCCAACAGATTCTCAAGAGTCTTCTCCAACACCATAGTTAAAAAACATCAATTATTTGGTGCTCAGCTTTCTTTACAGTCCAACTGTCACATTCATACATGACTACTGGAAAAATCATCGCTTTGACTAGACCTTTTGTTGCAAAGTAATATCTCTGCTTTTCAATATGTTGTCTAGATTGGTCATAGCTTTTCTTCCAAGGAACAACAGTCTTGTAATTTCATGGTTGCGGTCATTATCTGCAGTGATTTTGGAGCCCGAGAAAATAAAGTCTGTCACTGTTTTCATTGTTTCCCCTTCTATTTGCCATGAAGTTATGGGACTGGATGCCATGATTTTAGTATTTTGAATGTTGAGTTTTAAGCCAGCTTTTTCACTATCCTCTTTTACTTTCATCAAGAGGCTCTTTAGTTCCTTTTCACTTTCTGCCATAAGGATGGGGTAATCTGCATATCTGAGGTTATTGATATTTCTCCCTGCAGTCTTGATTTCAGCTTGTTCTTCATCTAGCCTGGCATTTTGCATGATATATTCTGCATATAAGTTAAATAAGCAGGGTGACAATATACAGCCCTGACATACTCCTTTTCCTATTTGGAACCAGTCTATTGTTTCATGTCCAATTCTAACTGTTGCTTCTTGATCTGCATACAGATTTCTCAAGATGCAGGTCAGGTGATTTGATATTCCCATCTCTTTAAGAATTTTCCACAGTTTGTTGTGATCCACACAGTCAAAGGTTTTGGCGAGTCAATAAAACAGAAGTAGATTTTTTTTTTTTTTTTTTTGGAACTCTCTTGCTTTTTTGATGATCCAACAGAAATTGGCAATTTGATCTCTGGTTCCTCTGCCTTTTCTAAATACAGCTTCAACATCTGGAAGTTCTGGGTTCACATACTGTTGAAGCCTGGCTTGGAGAATGTTGAGCATTACTTTACTAGCGTGTGAGATGAGTGCAGTTGTGCGGTAGTCTGAGCATTCTTTGGCATTGCCTTTCTTTGGATTGTAATGAAAACTGACCTTTTCCAATCCTGTGGCCACTGCTGCATTTTCCAAATTTGCTGGCATATTGAGTGCAGCACTTTCACAGCTTCATCATTTAAGATCTGAAACAGCTCAACTGGAATCCTGTCGCCTCTACTAGCTTTGTTCATAGTGATGCTTCCTAAGGACCACTTGACTTCTCACTCCAAGATATCAGGCTCTAGGTGAGTGATCACACATTATGGTTATCTGGTCATTAAGATCTTTTCTGTATAGTTCTTCTGTGTATTCTTGATCCTTCTTAGGGACATGCTGTTATCTTCTCAAGGAATATTCCTGTAGCCTGAACTGAGTTGCAAGAAGTGTGATGGAGATTTTCCACTAAGTGAATATGAGAAAAGCCTGAACAGTTTTTTGCTGAAATATTCCTAGCCCAGAGCTTCCCCCAGAATTTTGGATCCATAAAATCCTTTTGCAATAATATCTAATGAATCCCCTTTGTGTTTCTCTTTTATAAACACATTTCATCTATTACATAATAAAGCAGCAACTTAATTTAAAATATTCTTTTAGTTCAGAATATCATTAAAATTTTATTCTAATTTTTATTCACATGTATTCTATAATAATGGTTAAGAATTAAAGATACATGTTTTCATGTTTCCCATTTAACAAGCACACATTGAATAATTTATTTTAAAATTAACATTTATGCATAGTTATCAATAATTTGGCCAAAAGTGGCATTTTAAAATTTATGTATTTTTAATTGAAGAACAATTGCTTTACAATATTGTGTTGGCTAAAAGTGACATCTTTTTAAACTTGATATGAAATGATATTAAGAAATAGATAAAAATTTTAAAATCCTTAATTCTATTTTATTATACTTTTCCATTAGAGTATATGAAATGCACTGAACCATAGAGGATTTTACAATTTTTCCAAGATGAAAGAAAGACATGTGTTAGAGAAGGAAGTGGCAACCCAATCAAGCATTCTTGCCTGAGAAATCCTGCGAACAGAGGAGCCTGGTGGGCTACAGTCCACGGGATTGCAAAAATCTGGACTCGGCTTAGCAACTAAACAAACAACAGGAAAGATACAAATGAAAAACTTCAACAGAAAGCTCTCTATGTATGGGTATTAGATAGAAATACCCATATATATACCCATATATATTTTGATTTACAAATCAAAATATATCTAATTTCTTTTTTTTTAACATTTTATTAAAATTATTGTAGATCATGAAGTCTTCCCTGGTGGCTTAGTTAGTAAAGAATCCTCCTGCAATGCAGGAGACTCAGATTCAATCCCTGGGAGGGGAAGACCCCCTTGGAGAAGGAAATGGCAACCTACTCCAGTATTCTTGATTCCAGCTTGTGCTTTATCCAGCCCATTGTTTTGCATGATGTACTCTACATATAAATTAAATAAGCAGGGTGAAAACTGACCTTTTCTAGTACTATCGCCACTGCTGAGTTTTCCAAATTTGCTGCCATATTGAGTGCAGCACTTTCACAGCATCATCTTTCAGGATTTGAAATAGCTCAACTGAAATTCCATCAACACCACTAACTTTGTTCATAGTGATGCTTCCTAAGGCCCACTTGACTTCACACTCCTGGAGGTCTGGCTCTAAATGAGTGATCACACCATCGTGGTTATCTGGGTCATGAAAATCTCTTTTGTATAGTTCTGTGTAATCTTGCCACCTCATCTTAATATCTTCTGCTTTTGATAGGTCCATACCATTTCTGTCCTTTATTTTGCTCATCTTTGCATGAAATGTTCCCTTAGTGTATCTAATTTTCTTGAACAGATCTCTAGTCTTTCCCATTCTATTGTTTTTTCCCTCTATTTCTTTGCAATCATCACTAAGGAAGGCTTTCGTATCTCTCCTTGCCGTTCTTTGGAACTCTGCATTCAGATGGGTATATATTTCCTTTTCTCCATTGACTTTAGCTTCTCTTCTTTTCTCAGCTATTTGTAAGACCTCCTCAGACAACCATTTTGCCTTTTTGTGTTGCTTTTTCTCAGGGGTGGTCTTGATCCCTGTCTCCTGTAAAATGCCACAACCCTCCATCCGTAGGTCTTCAGGCACTCGGTCTATCAGATCTAATCCTTTGAATCTATTGTAACTTCCACTGTATAATCACAAGAGATTTGATTTATGTCATACCTGAATGGCCTAGTGGTTTTCCCTACTTTTTTTCAATTTAAATATGAATTTTTCAATAAGGAGTTTATTATCTAAGCCACAGTCAGCTCCCAGTCTTGTTTTTACTGACTGTATAGAGCTTCTCCATCTTTGATTGCAAAGAATATAATCAATTTGATTTTGGTATTGACCATCTGGTGATGTCCATGTGTAGAGTCATCTCTTGTGTTATTGGAAGAGAGTGTTTGCTATGACCAATGTATTCTCTTGACAAAACTCTATTAGCCTTTGCCTTGCTTCATTCTGTACTCCAAGGTCAAACTTGCCTGTTACTCCAGGTATCTCTTTACTTGTTACTTTTGCATCCCAGTCCCCTATAATGAAAGGTACATCTTTTTTTGGTGTTAGTTCTAGAAGGTCTTGTAGGTCTTCATAGAACTGTTCAACTTCAGCTTCTTCAGTGTTACCGGTCAGGGCATAGACTTGGATTACTGTGATATTGAATGGTTTGCCTTGGAAATGAACAGAGATCATTCTGTCATTTCTGAGATTGCATCCAAGTACTGCATTTTGGACTCCTTTGTTGACTATGAGGGCTACTCCATTTCTTCTAAGCCCACAGTAGTAGATATAATGGTCATCTGAGTTAAATTCACCCCTTCCAGTCCATCTTAGTTCGCTGATTCCTAAAATGTTGATGTTCACTCTTGCCATCTCCTGTTTGACCGCTTCCAATGTGCCTTGATTCATGGACCTAACATTCCAGGTTCCTATGCAATATTGCTCTTACAGCTTTGGACTTTACTTCCATCACCAGTCACCTCCAGAACTTGGCATTGTTCTCACTTTGGCTCCATCTCTTCATTCTTTCTGGAGTTATCCCTACATTGATCTCCAGTGGCATACTGGGCACCTACCAGCTTGGGGAGTTCATCTTTCAGTGTCCTATCTTTTTGCCATTTCATACTGTTCGTTGGGCTCTCAAGGCAAGAATGCTGAATAGTTATTCATCCTGGGACTTCGGGGATGTAAAGAAAAGGAAGCCTTCATACAAGGTTGGTGAGAATGTAAATTGGTGCAGCCACTATGGAGAGTAATATGGAGTTTCCTCAACAACTTAAAAATAGAGCTGCCACATGACCACTAACTCCACTTCTAGGGGTATATCTGAAGGAAATGAAATCAGTATCTCAAAAGAGATACCTGTATCTCTTGTTCATTGCAGCATTGTTCACAGTAGTCAGACTAAACTCAACTTAAATGCCCAATAACGGATGAATGGATAAAGAAAATGTGGTATATATACACACAATGGAGTGTTATTTAGCTCTTAGAGAAAGAAATTCTGGTATTGAGACAACATAGAAATAATCTGAAGGGCATTATGCTCAGTGAAATAGGCCAGGAAAAATACATACAGATGAACTTCAAGTATGAGTTATGTATGTACAAAGAGAAATAAAGCTTAATATCGTACTCTGTTATATGAATCTCTATATTTTGAGCTTTGTGTAATCAGTTCACTTTTAATAACCTTTGTATTATTTTCCAGTTATGATAAATGGGGACACTTCAGTGTGTTACTTTCAATTACTTCCCTGTGCACATTTTAGGTATGATTGGAATTTTGTTCAAATAACCTAAAAAAAGCAAATTGGACAGAATGATCATTGTCATTGTTTTTTTCACATTGTCTTTGAAATGTTAAACCAGCCTTGTTTGAATTTGCATTTGTGAAAGTCGGTACTGTCATCTCACTGTGCTTCTGCAAGTTTTTCTCACCTTGATAAATGAAATTAAAATATTCACCTTTTTTTTTTGAGTTTAAAAAAGTTTTCTCCTAGATTTTTATTTTACTTTGGCTCTTTCACTCTGTTCTTTTAGCCTCTCTAGGAATCTCAGTTCAGTTCAGCCACTCAGTCATGTCTGACTCCTTGTGACTCCATGGGCTGCAGCCTGCCGAGCTTCTCTGTGAATAGATTTTTATCAATATATTGATCTTTGCTCCTGCTCTTCACATGTTTTATTTCACTCTGAGAATTTTAATCATTTCGCAGATTTGTTGTACTTTCGGAAACCTGTAGTTTACAGCATTGATTCCGTTTCCCTAGTGCTGAGTCAGAGCTGTAGTGACCTTAGTATTAAGTTGTGCTTGCTAATTTTCATATGTCTTATTTTTTCTTTGGTTCTTTTAGCTTCTTTTAAAAAATCTCAGTCCAATGTCTTATTCTGATGCTCTTAACAGATTCCGTGTGTTTTTATTGAAAATATGAATATTTTTTAACAAGTATCTACTTCTCTACCTTTACAAAGTACTTACAATATATTTTTCAAATTATGTTCATTCCTTCTTTTGTGGAGATTTTTTTTTCCCCTTGAGTGGCAAGACTTTCATCTAAGTCAGACATTTTTTCCTTCCCTGGATGGGTTGTCTTCGGGCTCTTCTCTCCTCAGAAGGAGTACCCTTCTATTTGTGATGTCAAAACTTTACTTATAGTTTTGTAGCCTGGATGCTTTCTTAACAGTTTATTATTTTTATGCTCTTCAGGGAAACTACAAAGCCGAAAGCATTGACCAAAATAGAGAGGGGCATGTGATTGTGATGGAAGCTTCAACATGCAGCAAGTATGGGCATTCTAAATGTATATACATTTTTATAATGCAACCTCAATGTGTATAGAGCAAAAATTGACAGCAAACAAAACAAAAACACAGAATTCTGTAATCATGGTAGAGGACTTTGATATTCTTTTCTTATGAGGAGACAAAAACAAGAAACTTGTTGAAGATCCATGAACCATCAAGAGATGCAGAGCACACACAGTTGGAAAGATAAGGTGACGTTATTAGGAGACTTCACAGCCTTGGTTGGTGTGTGTGCACTGCAATCAACGACGGCAGAATACGGACCGTATCTGAGCACAAACGAACACTTATAAGGTCTGCCACAGGCTGGTGTGCTGAGTCACTTGGCTGTAAGAGCGGCGCTGGGGTCACAGAAGGAAAGCCTCAGGGGCGGGCGTGAGGAAGCTCACAGCACATGGGCGGGGAGGGGCCTCCCTCTCGACTTCTCAGGGCAAGGAGGGTTCCTACTTTCCCCCACGCAACAGCCCTTCCTTGAAATACAGATAGATGAAGTAGTGGACAGGGAATAATTCTCTGTCTGTGACAATGAGCCAATTATAAATGCATCACTTGAATGCCTCCCAATTTTAGCACTATGATTCCAAGTCATAGTATAAAAATTAGCCCCTCTACAAGAAGAAATGTGACAATTATGCTATAAATTTGATACAGCTTGACAATAGCTAACAAATACAACATTTATCATGTTAAAGCAAAACAAAACAAAAAATGGTGAGATTGCCCAGAAACCATTGCTCAACTGTTAGTACAGGCTTCTGTTACTTCTCTCTCTCTTTATCCATGTAACCATCCATCCATCCATCCACCCATCCATTTATCTATCTAGCTTCATGGTATCCATCTAGAAATAGATACATAAATGTTGTTGCTCAGTTGCTCAGTCAAGTCCGACTCTTTGCGACCCCATGGACTGCAGGACACCAGGCCTCCCTATCCCTCACCCTCTCCCCAAGTTTGCCCAAGTTCATCTCCATTGCATCGATGATGCCATTCAGCCATCTCATCCTCTGATGCCATCTTCTCCTTCTGCCCTCAGTCTCTATCAGAGATTTTTCCAATGAGTCAGCTGTTCTCATCTGATGACCAAAATACTGGAGTTTCATCTTCAGCCTCAGTCATTCCAATGAGTATTCAGGGTTGATTTCCCTTAAGATGGACTGGTTTGATGTCCTTGCAGTCCAAGGGACTCTCAGGAGTCTTCTCAGCACTGCAGTTTGAAGGCATCAATTCTTTGGCGCTCCACCTTCTCTATGGTCCAGCTCTCACAACCGTATGTGACCACTCTGAAGACCACAGCCTGACTATATGGACCTTTGTCTGCAGAGTAATGTCCCTGCTTTTCAACGCACTGTCTAGGTCTGTCACCACTTTCCAGCCAAGTAGCAAGTGTCTTCAGATGTCACGGCTGCAGTCACCATCCACAGTGATTTTGGAGCCCAAGAAGAGGGACTCTGTCACCACTTCCACCTTTTCCCCCTCAATTTGACATGAAGCATTGGGGCTGGATACCTTGATCTGGTTTATTTAGTATTTAATTTTAAGCTGGCTCTTTCACTTTCCACCTTAACCCTCATCATGATGCTCTTTAGTTCCTCTTTGCTCTCTGCCATTAAAGTGGTATCTTCTGCATCTCTGAGGCTGTTGATGTTTCTCCTGCCAGTCTTCATTACAGCTCGTAACTCATCCAGCCTGGCATTTCTCATGAGGGGCTCAGCGTATAGATTAAGTGAACAGGGTGATGGCGGACAGCCCTGTAGGAGGGCTCTCTCAGTCTTGAACTGATCAGTTGTTCCACACAGGGTTCTAAACCGTTGCTTCTTGACCCACATGCTGGTTTCTTAGGAGACAGGTAAGATGATCTGGTATTCCCAACTATTTAAGAGCTTTCCACAATTTGTTATGGTGAATTATGAATGCAACTCCCTGATGGCATTATCCTTTAGGGTTTCAAATAGTTCTAATGGAGGTTTGTTGCATCCACTAGCTTTATTAACAGCAGGGCTTCCGAAGGCCCACATGACTTCATTTTCCAGAATGTCTGGTTCTGGGTAGCTGACCACACCATCATAGTCATCCGATTCATTTAGATATTTTTGGTACAGTTCTTCTGTGTATTCTTTCCATCTCTTCTTGATCTCTTCAGCTTCTACTGGGTCTTCACCATTCCTGTTCTGTATTGTGCCCATCTTAGGGAAAAATGTCCACTTGATAGCTCCAATTTTCCTGAAGGGATATCTAGTCATTCCACTTCTGTTGTTTTCTTCTAATGTTACACACTGTTCATTGAAGAAGGCCTTCTTGTCTCTCGGCACTGTTTTTTGGAGATCTGCGTTTAGTTGGATATATCTTTCCCTTTCTGCCTTGCTTTTTGGTTCTTTTCTTTAGCTTTTTGTAAGGCCTTCTCAGATAACTACTTTGCCTTCTTGTTTTCCATTGGTATGGTTTTGTTTGCTGCCTCCTGTTACAGACCTTCATCCATAGTTCTTCAACACAAAGCTTACAAGTTTTAATCCCTTGAATCTATTTGTTACCTGCCTATTCATAGGGGATTTGATTTAAGTCATACCTCACTGGCCTGGTGGTTTCCCCATTTTATTTAGTTTAAGCCTGAATTTTGCTATGGGGGACAGATGATCGGAGACACTGTCAGCTCCAGGTCTTGTTTTTGCTGACTATATACAACTTCTCCATCTACGGCTACAAGGAACTTAATCAATTTGATTTTGGTATTGACAGTTTGGTTGGGTCCATGTGTAAAGTCATCTCTTGTGTTGTTGAAAAAGGTAATTTCTTGTGTTTATTTCATTTAGTAATGACTGGTTTGATCTTTTTGCAGTCCAAGGGACTGTCAAGCATCTTCTCCAGCACCACAATTCCAAAACATACAATCACACTTAGTTTTTAACTAATTTTGGTTTTCTTCTGGCCAAAGGAAAAAAGTGAATAAATTCCTGGGACAATGGCAATAAAGTTCAGTCATTTGGGTGTTAGGAAGCTCAGCCATGGTGAGCTAATGTGGTGGGGTTAATGTTGAAATATACTGCCCATCACAAGTGTGTCTTTTATCCCCAAGCCCTCACCACACCCCACTGCATTCAGACATGTTGTATCAATGAAGGCTTAACAATTCTGGAGGATATCCTTTTAACAGCTTCACCAATAAAAACAGTTAACTGATAAAGGCCCTGTGGAAAAATAAATAAATTCAGTGCTCAAGATAGAACACAGTGCTCTTTCCACAAAGACATGTGAGCAATTTAAGACCGATTGTCTTTGCTTTTTAATTTTGTTAAATTATATCAGCTAGATGATGTCTACAAGGTCTTTTCCCTGGATAATTTGCCTTATGCACTCAGACCCAAATGCTGGCTCCTGACATGTGTTATTTGTTTTTGTTCAATTGCTCAGTTATGCCTGACTCTTTGTGACCCCATGTCCTTCACTATACCCTGGAGTTTGCTCAAATTCATGTCCAATAAACTGGTAATGCTATCTAAGTGTCTCATCCTTGGCCACCCCCTTTTCCCCTTCTCCTCCTTTGCCTTCAGTCTTTCCCAGCATCAGGGTCTTTTCCAATGAGTCTGCTCTTTGCATCGTGTGGCCAAAGAATTGCAGCTTTAACTTCAACATCAGTTCTTCCAATGAATATTCAGGATTGTTTTCCTTTACGATTGACTGGTTTGATCTCTTGCACTTCAAGGGACTCTCAAGAGTCTTCTCCAGAGCCACAGTGTGAAAGCACTAATTCTTTGGTGCCAAGCCTTCCTTATGGTCCAGCTCTCACAGCCATCCATGATTCCTGGAGGAACCATAGTTTTGACTATATGGAACTTTGTCAGCAAAGTGATGTCTTTGATTTTTAATATGCTATCTAGATTTGTCATGGCTTTCCTTCCAAGGAGCAAGTATCTTTTAATTTCATGGTTGTAGTGATTTTGGAGCCAAAGAAAATAAAACCTGTCACTGCTTCCACTTTCCCTCCATCTATTTGCCATGAAATGTTGGGACTGGGTGCTTTAATCTTAGTGTTTTGGAAGTTCAGTTTTAAGCCAGCTTTTTCACTCGCCTCTTTTACCCTCGTCAAGAGGCTCTTTAGTTCCTTGTTTTAAATGTAGCACTAGGCCGGGCTTCCGGGTCTCCGGGCTCGCCGAGCGCGCACGTCCGAGAGGCTCCGCCGTGCCCGGCCGTCAGCAGGGGCTCCGCCGCCGCCGTCGGCCGGACTCGCGGGTCCCCAGGCCCATGTGGAAGCTGGTCGCGGCCGCGGGCCCCGCCCGAGAACCATACAGACTTTTGACTGGTGTTGAGTACATTGTTGGAAGAAAAAACTGTGGCATTCTAATTGAAGATGATCAATCAATCAGTCGAAATCATGCTACATTAACCGCTAACTTTTCTGTAACCAACCTGAGTCAAACAGATGAAATTCCTGTATTGACAATAAAAGATAATTCTAAGTATGGTACCTTTGTTAATGACAAGAAAATGCAGAATGGTCTTTCTCAAATTTTGAAGTCAGGGGATAGAGTTACCTTTGGAGTGTTTGAAAGTAAATTCAGAGTAGAGTATGAGCCTTTGGTTGCATGCTCCTCTTGTTTAGATGTCTCTGGGAAAACTGCTTTAAGTCATGCCATATCGCAGCTCGGAGGACTTACTGTAAACAGCTGGACAGAGGAATGCACTCATCTTGTCATGGTGTCAGTTAAAGTCACCATTAAAACAATATGTGCACTCATCTGTGGGCGTCCGATTATAAAGCCAGAGTATTTTACTGAATTTCTTAAAGCAGTTGAGTCCAAGAAACAACTTCCAGAAATTGAAAGATTGCGTGATTAGAATACTGGTCACTATCAAATGTTTTTACCCACCTGTTGATGAACCGGCTATTAGAAGTAAAAACATTGATCTGTCAGGGCGCCAGGAAAGAAAACAAATCTTCAAAGGGAAAACATTTGTCTTTCTAAATGCCAAGCAGCATAAAAAGTTAAGTGCAGCAGTTATATTTGGAGGAGGAGATGCTAGGTTGATAACAGAAGAAAATAAAGAAGAAGATAGTTTCTTTTCAGCTCCTGGAACTTGTGTTGTTGATGCAGGACTAATAGATTCACAGACTTTAATTCCTGACTCTCAGAAAAAATGGATTCATTCAATTATGGATATACTCCAAAGGCAGGGTCTTAGACCTATTCCAGAAGCAGAAATTGGATTAGCAGTTATTTTTGCTACTACAGAGAATTACTGTGATCCACAGGGCCAGCCCAGTACAGGATTGAGGACAACTACTCCAGGTCCAAGCCTTTCCCAAGCCTTACCAGCCAATGAAAATTTAATGCCAAAGGCCTCAGTGAATACTACAACATATGTAGCTGACACAGAATCAGAAAAAGCTGATACATGTATGAATTTGAGTGAAAGACCAAAAGAAATTAAAATATTTGGAATGGAACCAAAATGTACAATACTTTCACAAGAAACGTCTGCTGTGAAGAAACCCCACAAAATAAGCTCTAATAATATAGTGTCAAATACTCTGGTTAGGATGAATATCCCAAACTATCAGCTTTCACCAACTAAATTCCCACATGTAAATAAAAATAGAGGTTGGCCTTCTCAGCATCAGCAAACCAACTCCATCAAAGACTATTTTCAGCCTCTCACCTCTACCAAAAAAAGGGAAAGGGATGAAGAAAATCAAGAAATGTCTTTATCCAAATCAGCAAGAATGGAAATGTCTTGTTCTCTTTTAGAACAAACACAACCAACTGCATCCTCGATGACGAAGAGTGAGGATGAGCACCCATCTCAGAAGCAAGAAAATGAAATTGAGAAGAAGTGTGAGCTCAAGAAAGAATCACTCTGCTCAACTAAAGGACTGTCTAACAATGGTGAACTTTAGGATGGTGGTGAGATGCTTCCGAGGAAAGTGTTACTGACTGAATTTCGATCACTAGTGGTTTGTAACTCCACCTCCAGAAATGCATCCAGTGTGAATAATGATTATGGTGAACTAAAGAATTTCAAGAAATTCAAAAAGGTCACATTTCCTGGAGCAGGAAAACTTCCACACATCATTGGAGGATCAGGTCTAATAGCTCATCATGCTCGAAAGAATACAGAGTTAGAAGAGTGGTTGAGGCAGGAAATGGAGGTTCAAAATCAACATGCAAAAGAAGACTCTCTTGCTGATGATCTCTTTAGATACAATCCTAATGTTAAAAGGAGAAGATAATGAGGTTTTATGAAGCCACAGAGAAACATTTCCTGTTTAGTGTTTACTTCGAGTTCCTTCTACAGTACATTCATATCATGTATAGAAGATTTAAATTTATGGCCTAAATTTGTTAAATAAAAATGCACAAAACTCAAAAAAATAAAATAAAAAAAAATAAATAAATTAGCACTAAAAAGTGAATAATAGTAAGCATGACTAATGTTCCTTAGTCACGTGCTGTGTGCCAGGTACTGGACTAAATAGCTTGTGTAAACAGAGGACTTGTTCAACGCTGTTCATCTAATGGCATAGGTCTTCTTTTATATCCACCGTGAGCCAGTCACCGCACTTTCAGTTGCTGGATCGAGATGGGTGGAGGTACTTAGCGGGCACGAGATGACCTGCGGTCCGGTCACCAGTGGGCGGGGGGCTCTGCACACAGCAGGCCAACAGAGCCCTCTTCTCCTAACTGTGTCAAGGTCGAGTAACGCCCTGGTGACGCTCACACGGTCCTGAAATGGTCTTTGCTGATGTCAACACATACGGATGCTGCTGCCCTTTCCTCACGGATACTTGCAAACGATAGAATGCAGTTTACAGCAGTATTCCTCAAAATGTGGTCCACGAAGCACCTGCATCAACATTACTTGGGAATTTTTTTAAAAAATCCAAAATTTTGGGGTCTCATCGGCTTCTCTGGAAAAGGCACTGATAATTTCCCTGATATCCTGTGTCCTTCTTACCACACGAAAGTTGGGTGGTCACTGCCTTAAATAAAAGCTAGGAAATTGCAAGGAAAATATGATTTGGAATGCAAAGTAATGTGTTTATGTGGCACCATAACCCTTTTTTTATGGACTATTTAATTTCCCAGTTAGAGCAATTAAATTAGCTTACTGTTGCTTCTGCCACTAAACATCAAATAGTGTATACATATTCAAGTCAACTTAACATCCGTAGAGTTGGAATGATAGTAATCAAACACCATCAGAATAAAATAATTTCATGAAGCTTCCAAAGAATCGTTAAGGGCCAGATTCCGAAGGATGGGATGTGATGTCTTATCAGAGTGACGGCTGTGATGATGACATGATGCAGCTTGTAAAGGGTCTTGCTCACACCCCTGTTTTGCTGAACCACTTAGCATACGAAGCCGTACACCAGCACACACAGCCTCCTCCCGTGACCACGGCCTTGACTAGCCAGACTGTGCCGGACTTGGCCACGCTTCGTCTGGGTGCCTCGGCTGGTCTTAGCTGACGGACCTGGGCAGAAGGGACAGGTGTCTACTCAGCTGGACTGAGGGTGCTTGGTGAGCTGTACCTCCTGAGGACCTAAATTTATAGTGATCAGTGGTGGGATCAAAACTATGCAGGCTATCATCACAGGTTTCTGTTTAGAAATGAGTCGTGTCCATGATTGTTTTACTAGATCTGTATGTCTCAGCTCCTGTTAATCAGTTTACAAGGAAACTGGCCATTGCAATCCATCAAAGCCCTTCTGACCCTAAAGCAGCAATGGCTTTAAATTACGGGAAGGTATTAAAATCGTACTGCCTAAATCCCAAACCTACCTCGGCCGCAGCTCCTGTACACTCCTCCTGGAGAGGTTTCTGTGAGCTCACGTGTGTAGAGGTCAGTCTGATGAACGACAGTGAAAAACACACCCAGAAGGTCTTCATGGCTATGCAATTGGCTTTCTTTCATGTGAGGGAGTCAAATAATCAGATAACAAACTTAATAAAATAATATATGTATCCGTGTTTATTGCCTATATTATGGCAAACAAGTGTAAGACATTCAATCACCCTTTTCTGAGGGATGCAGTTTTAACTAGGGAATGAAATGTTCTAGGCACAAAGCTACCTTTCTCATATTTTTCACTTTTAAAAAATTAACCTCATCTGTTTTGACACCTTTCTAAAAGTTTACAGGCTGCCCCACGCCTCATCCCTCTGTTTGGCATTTATCAGTGTTGTGAGTGATTTCTGCTTGACACAGAGAATCACACGTTACAACAAAAAAAGAAGAAAAAATTCCACTGACACTTGAACCCTGGGGATTCTGAAATTGATTGCTATAAACCTATATCGTCTGACAGCTGTAAAAGTCAAGAGAAGGAGAGGCCTTCCAAGTAGACATATATAACCTTTGACCTCTCTTTTCTGAGAAGTTTCACACTGAATTTTTCACCATTTTCAAAAATCTAGACAGTGAAATTAGGGTCTGCAGCACGATTATGGGAGTGACATTTGCTTAGTAGTCTTTGAAAAGCCTCGGGACCAGTTAGTCAATGTTTAAAATATAATCACTTATTCTGATTCATTTGAGAGGCACTTAAGCCATTCAGCTGTGGTTTAGATTTATTTTATCAACAAATCATGAGCTGACTCTTCATCCTCAGAAGTTAGAAAAGTGAATCACAGCCACATAGCTGCACATCCTTGACTTTCTACTGCTCAGGGACGCACGCTGGATGGACTTGTTATCATTAAACACTAGGCTCCCCTGGAGCTGGGTGACACCTGGATTCTGGATGTAGGCTTGAAGTTCCTCCACAGCCTTTTGTGTTACATCAGATAAAATTTCACCTGTACAGTTTTAAATCTCACCATCCTTCAAGGGAATGAACATAATGTTATGTTTCTTTATGGTAGTTTCTGCTTTATTAAATATTAAAACCAAACATTACCACTATAAAAAGAGTTTTACAGCCATGGGCATTTTCCCTGGTAATAAAATTTTACTTAGTTTTATTATTCCTTCTGTAGGGGCATCTCTGGGATCGCAGAGAGACCACTGAACTAGAAACATAAGTAACCTGTAAGAGCTGGGAAGGGACTGAGCTGTACAGGGCTAATAACAAAAGCCAAATACCGTATGAAATTCAAATTGAGTATGAATTACCTACAGGAAAAAAAAAACCTTCATATAAATACAGGCACAATGTTGTTGCTTTTTCAAAAAGACCACTGTGGGCTGAGTCTTTCATATATTAAACTTTATTAAAAGGTTTCTTTGATAAAGTAATAGGCAATAACCCAAGCTTCCTACAGCAGGGTCAGGTACATGCACTGGGACCTCCCCAACACCGATAATTAGTCGACTTCACGACTTGAGATATTTGTTATTCATTTTGGCCAGGGTTGCAAAATCAGGGTAGCATTCTTTAAAAAGCCACTTTTACAGTCAAAGGAAGCATTCCACACAATAAGATTTCTAGTGGGGCTTCCCTGGTAGCTCAAATGGTAAAGAATCTGCCTGTAATGCAGGAGACCTGAGTTCAGTCCCTGGAAGATTCCCCTGAAGGAGGAAATGATAACCCACTCCAGTATTCTTGCCTGGAGAATCCCCAGGGACAGAGGAGCCTGGAGGGCTCCAGTCCATGGGGTGGCAAAGAGCTGGACACAACTGAGGGACTAACACTTTCACTTTCAGGGTGGTTTAAAGATTTGGCAGAGATGATGAAGCCAGTGATTGCTTGTCCAAACCAAAAACTCCTTCATAGATGTTAGTGTTCATGGTGGCTCTGGAAGAGCTCCATGGCCCCGTGAACGTCTCAGCAAAGCACTTTGGGTTTTAAGTGGGATGGATGATTAAAGAACAACCACTGACTTGGTTTAACTTTTATCTGTACTTAGTAAAGGGGTCGGAAACCCCTTTGGAGGCCCTGGGACAGTTCATCCAGGTGGGAAAACAGTCTTTGCTCCAAAGCTGTCTCAGCTGGAAAGGCAGGCTGGCCCTGGTGGGTGGGCATGGGTGGGCAGTGTAATGAAACACAGGAAGACTGCAGATTTTTTGGATACTCATGCTGGATGGGGCCATGACAGTGTCACAGGCAGAGAGGACTCAGGGCCACACCAAGGGCATGCCATGTCCAGGAGGGCCCACTGCCCAGGCAGAGGGAGGAGGTGTATGTGGACAAGAGGATAGAGAGCAGAAAGCGACCTGAAAGCGTGAAATTCAAAGTCTCTCAGTCGTGTCTGATTCTGCGATCCCAAGGGCTGCAACCCACCAGAGTCCTCTGTCCATGGGATTCTCCAGGCAAAATTCCTGGAGTGGGTTGTTATTCCCTTCTCCAGGGGATCTTCCTGACCCAGGGATCAAGCCTGGGCCTCCTGCAGTGCAGGCGGATCCTTTACTGTCTGAGCCACCAGGAGAAGCAGCGGCAGACTTTGTCTTCTTGGGCTCCAAAGTCACTGCAGACAGCGACTGAAGCCACAAAATTAAAACACGCTTGCTCCTTGGGATAAAAGCTATGATAAACCTAGGCAGCATATTAAAAGGCAGAGACATCACTTTACCAACAAAAATTCTGATAGTCAAAGCTATGGTTTTTCCAGTAGTCATGTATGGATGAGAGAGTTGGACCTTAAGAAGACTGAGCACCAAAGAACTGATGCTTTCAAACTGTGGTGCTGGACGAGGCTCATAAGAGTCCCTTGGACTGCAAGGAGATCAAACCAGTCAATCCTAAAGGAAATCAACCCTGTATCTTCATTGAAGGACTGATGCTGAGGCTGAAGCTCCAATATTTTGGCCATCTGATGGGAAGAACTGACTCCTCGGAAAAGACTGTGATTCTGGGAAAGATTGAAAGCAGGAGGAGACAGAGGATGAGACGGTTGGATGGCATCACTGACTCAACAGACATGAGTTTGAGAAAATTCAAGGAGATAATGCAGGGCAGGGAAGCCTAGTGTGCCACAGTTCATGGTGTCAGAAAGAGTCCGACGCTACTTAGTAACTGAACAACAGCAATAGATATGGTTTTAGAGAAGGAATCAGTGAGGATGAAGGACAGGTCCAGCCTTCATGGGAACCAAAAGAAGAAGCATCTGATAGGACTTTTCAGAAGCATGTCCTGGTCCAGCTGCTAATAGAGGACAACTTGCCTGGGGTAACCCTGAGTGATGCAGACAGAGATGCTGTGACATCTTGGGAAGCCCCATGGAAGGAAAGGCTCATCCAGCCCAGATGGAAGGAGGCTTAGTTCTTTGGGGGTCAAATAGCTGCCCTGTGTAGGTGGGCGTTGTTCACTGGTGCTAGGCAGACACAATCTCTACTTCTTTCTGAAACTGATCACCCTCAGAGATTCCCAACATCACTGGCAGCTCAGTGGAGGTTTCCCCCGCCCCACCCCAGCAGATAAAGCATCCATGGGGAGAGCATAACAGGATAGACTTGTGAGAGTGAAGTGGGCAGGCGGCTTGTCCGATGTCAGGGACTGAACGGTGACCTCCCAAAGGTGCATCCAGAACCTAATGCCTGGAGCCTGCCAGTTGACCTTATGAGGAAAAACTGTGTTTGTGGACACACTTAAAGACCTTGATGATGGAGATCCTCCTGGATTATCTGGACGGGTCTGAATCCTAAGCATCCTTGAAGAGACACTCAGAAGACAGGCACAGAGGAGAAGCCTCTGTGAGGATGGAGGCAGCCATGGGCCAAAGAAGGCCAGGGAAAGAGCCCTCCCCCAGAATTCCTGGAGGGCCCACAGCCATGCTGGCATCGTGATTTTGGACTCCGGGCTCCAGAACTGTGGCAGAAGAAACTCCTGTGGCTTTAGGTCACCAGCTTCTGGCAGTTCGCTACAGCAGCCTCAGGCAACTGGTCCTTTCAGATCGGCAGAGCTTCCTGGAGAAGCGTCGCTGTGGTTTAGGAGGGAGTGAGGCAACCATCCAAGGAGCTGTCTGCCCAGGGCTTGCTGGGTCCTCTTCCTCCCGCCTGCCCATCACATCCACAGGGGTGCCCTGGCAGCCGGCGAATCTACCAAAGCAGTCACCACCAACACTTCCCTTTCCCCTTAATATAGACCACAGGCGTGTGTGCTGAGCTGTGTCTGACCATGACCCCGTGGACTGCAGCCCACCAGGCTCCACCGTCCATGGGATTCTCCGGGCAAGAATACTGGAGTGGGTTGCCATTCCCTCCTCCAGGGGATCTTCCTGACCCAGGGACTGAACTCGCATCTCCTGCAGCTCCTGCATTGCAGGCAGCTTTTTCCTTTTTTTACCATGGAGCCACCTGGGAAGTCCAAAATAGACCACATGAAAGATTAAATAATTGATTTCAACATTCATTTGTTTTATAATCCATATGCTTCATAATATGTCATAACTTGTATTTGAATCCTTAGAACTTTTGTTTTTAATTTAGGTAATTAGGAAATTACTCATTTTCGGAAACTAAAAATCAATTTTTAAGAAATATTCAGTAGGATATTTTTGTTGCTGATGTCTAATTTCTGGCTTTAGGAGTCAGAATGGCTCATGTGCTCAGTCATGTCTGACTCTTCAACCGCATGGTCTGTAGCCTGCCAAGCTCCTCTGTCCACGGAATGTTCTAGGGAAGAGTATCAAACTGGGTAGCCATTCCCTTCTTCAGGGCTCCTTCATGACCCAGGGATTGAACCCACGTCTCCTGCATCTCCTGTGTTGGAGGCGGATTCTTTACCACTGAGCCAAAAATCTGAAAAAATCCTAAGACTTTTAACTCCAACAGAAAATGATGAGCGAGAACTGAAGAATTTAATTCAGTGACACCAAGACTGCACATGGTATTTATTGAATGACTGGATGGGCTAACAAGACATTGTATTTTTTTGTAATTTTAATCTTGCCCTTTTTATTGTTCAGTTGCCCAGTTGTGTCCAGCTCCTTGTGACCCCTGTGGATGGCAGCACGCCAGGCCTCCCTATCCCTCACCATCTCCTGAAGTTTGCCCAAGTTCGTGCTCATTGCATCAGTGATGCCATCCAGCCATCCTATCCTCCGATGCCCTCTTCTCCTTCTTGCTTCTGGGTAAATAAGCATGATTTCTCTAAGATCTTTATTTTCATGATGACATAAATAGCAGTTGTTTTTATTTTGAAATTGAAACTAATCTCTCGGCGTGAGGAGGGAAGAGGCATCGGGATGTCTCTGGCCGATGAGCTCCTGGCCGACCTCGAGGAGGCGGCAGAAGAGGAGGAGGGAGGAAGCTATGGGGAGGAGGAGGAAGAGCCAGCCATCGAGGATGTGCAGGAGGAGACCCAGCTGGATCTTTCTGGGGACTCGGTCAAGAGCATCGCCAAGCTGTGGGACAGCAAGATGTTCGCTGAGATCATGATGAAGATTGAGGAGTACATCAGCAAGCAGGCCAAAGCTTCGGAAGTGATGGGACCGGTAGAGGCAGCCCCTGAGTACCGGGTCATCGTGGACGCCAACAACCTGACAGTGGACATCGAGAACGAGCTGAACATCATCCATAAATTCATCCGGGATAAGTACTCAAAGCATTTCCCCGAACTGGAGTCCCTGGTCCCCAACGCCCTGGATTACATCCGCACTGTCAAGGAGCTGGGCAACAGCCTGGACAAGTGCAAGAACAACGAGAACCTGCAGCAGATCCTGACCAACGCCACCATCATGGTTGTCAGCGTCACCGCCTCCACCACCCAAGGGCAGCAGCTGTCGGAGGAGGAGCTGGAGCGGCTGGAGGAGGCCTGCGACATGGCGCTGGAGCTCAACGCCTCCAAGCACCGCATCTACGAGTACGTGGAGTCGCGGATGTCCTTCATCGCCCCCAACCTCTCCATCATCATCGGGGCCTCCACCGCTGCCAAGATCATGGGGGTGGCCGGCGGCCTGACCAACCTCTCCAAGATGCCCGCCTGCAACATCATGCTGCTCGGGGCCCAGCGCAAGACGCTGTCGGGCTTCTCGTCCACCTCGGTGCTGCCCCACACTGGCTACATCTACCACAGCGACATCGTGCAGTCCCTGCCCCCGGATCTGCGGCGGAAAGCGGCGCGGCTGGTGGCGGCCAAGTGCACGCTGGCGGCCCGCGTGGACAGTTTCCACGAGAGCACGGAGGGGAAGGTGGGCTACGAGCTGAAGGACGAGATTGAGCGCAAGTTCGACAAGTGGCAGGAGCCGCCGCCCGTGAAGCAGGTGAAGCCGCTGCCCGCGCCCCTCGACGGGCAGCGCAAGAAGCGAGGCGGCCGCAGGTATCGCAAGATGAAGGAGCGCCTGGGGCTGACGGAGACCCGGAAGCAGGCCAACCGCATGAGCTTCGGAGAGATCGAGGAGGACGCCTACCAGGAGGACCTGGGCTTCAGCCTGGGCCACCTGGGCAAGTCGGGCAGCGGGCGGGTGCGGCAGACACAGGTGAACGAGGCCACCAAAGCCAGGATCTCCAAGACACTGCAGCGGACCCTGCAGAAGCAGAGCGTGGTGTACGGTGGGAAGTCCACCATCCGCGACCGCTCATAGGGAACCGCCTCCAGCGTGGCCTTCACTCCACTCCAGGGCCTGGAGATCGTGAACCCACAAGCGGCGGAGAAGAAAGTGGCGGAGGCCAACCAGAAGTACTTCTCCAGCATGGCCGAGTTCCTCAAGGTCAAGGGCGAGAAGAGCGGCATCACATCCACCTGAGGGGGGCCCCTGGCCGGCGCCAGCCGGAGGGACACAGGATCCCCCTCTCTGAGGGGGTTGGGGTCCGCAGGGGCTGGGGGTGCTGGCAGGGAGAGGCGCCCCAAGCCAGCCGCTGTGGCGTGACGGCCAGTGAGGCCTGGGAGGAGCCTGGCCCCCCGCGTGGAGCTCGTCACCCCCCTCCTCAGACACACAGCCATTCCTCACCACACAGCGTCTTTATTTTAACTGGGAAAGGAGGTACCTTTGGAATGGATGTAATTAAAAGCACGTTACCAGGAAAAAAAAAAAAAAAAGAAACTAATCTCTCCACTACCAGATGAGCCGCAGCAGCTTCTGAAACCCAGCCTGTTCATTGCTTTTTTCCTCTTTGTAACTTTGCTCATATGCTCAGCTCTCATCGTCGCTCTCTTCCTCACCTGCTCACTGGCAGAGAGGTGGTAGAAAACTCTCTTTCAGTGTGTCTTCCCACTCGCACCTTTGCTATTTGGTATTTGAGTCTCTCTATTCCATGTGTAGGTTGTTCTGGACTCTCTGAGATAATTACCCTCAACTTAAAAAAGTCAGGATTTTGCAGATTTTACAACATGGGCAGAGGGTGCTGATCAACCTCATTTTGAAGTTATGATCTTTGCACTGGTTACTTCCAGGTGGACAAAAGAGGCTCTCGGAAGCATCAGCATCAAGATGCGTCTCTTGGGGCTGTCAGCCTGTCTTAGCTGAAAGCGGGCATGAGCCAGCTCTGTGTTCACGGCAGGCCTGCTGCTGTGTGCCAGGGTGGTGCCGACAGGACTCGGGAAGGTTTCAGGAGCTGCCAGCTTTGGAGGCTGCCATAGAAGGGAAGCCAGTGGAGGTTTCTCTATATAAACCGCAGGGTGCTGATGGAAACACACCAGCAGGCACCCCCCACTCTCTACATTGTTCGAGAGCCAGGAAAGGCTCCTCTGTCCGCACAGCTGTTGCGCAACATGGCAGCCCTTCACCGGGCGCAATTAAGCCTTTTCTTGACAAATTATTTGTTCCCAGGCTTGGAAAGTTGGAAACCAAAATTGTTCTGCGGCACTTTTTAGCCCGAACCAGACACTGATGTTTGGAAAACAGGAGAGAATACAGCCAAGTCTTTGAAAGCGAAAAGCAGAAGAGGGCAACAAGGACAGAAACACTCCACAGGAGGTCAGAGCTTCTGTCACGTTTGCACAAAGGTACTAAATACCTTCCTAGTTTTGGTCACTGTTTTGCTAATTCATGATCATTTCACTTCATTATATTTATTTATTTTATTGTATTATAGTTTATCATAATTTTCATTATGCTGCATGGAAAACAGCCATGGAAGAGTGGCAGATTCTAAGGTTATAGAACCTGAAGAAAGTTTAATGAACAGAACATGCCTCACTAAGTAAAGGGCTTGAGAAACATGGCACTTTGACTTCATTAGTGCTTTTAGAGCTTTTCGGAACATGTCAGACTTAATGAGACACAAGAGTTTTACCGAATATGGATTTTCACCGACTCTGATCTCCTCCAGCATCTGTTGGGAGATACCTTCATAAATCTCTTGGCTCAACAGAGAGATGGATTCCTATTTCGAAAACAATAAATATTAGTCATACAATGTTGGATAGTTTTAAAAAAGTTTTGTTTGGATCTACATTATGGATTTCAAAATATTTGTCAAAACTCCCCAAGAGACTTCAACAGTCCATTTATTTACCTAAGTTTGGGAAGAAGCAGCCGGGAGACGTGAAGATCTCAGGTACCTTTTTGCTCTCAGTTTTGGCCACAGGCATCTTCTTAGACTTCATGAGCTGCTGGGCATTCAGTCCAGGGTCTGTGTCTTGACCCAGTTATGTAATTCCTAGTTTTAAAAGTCGGGGCAAGGATAGGGAAGCTTCCCACACTCTACACAATAAGGAGGATTTCATCATGTCTTACAAAATACTAAGACAAAGATTCTACTCAGCTTTGAGCTACCAAGGCAAAGTACTAATTTATTATTTTGTTAATGTGTAAATTTAATTTGTCTCTTTTAAAAAACATTTTTATTTTGTATTGGGGCATAGCTGATTAACAATATTATGGCAGTTTCAGGTGAACAGTGAGGGCACTCAGCCATGCGTATGCATGTGTCCATTCTCCCCTTAAGTCCCCTTTGAAGAAACAATACCATTTTGGATCTGTTCTATTTTCTCTCTCAAGAAGATGGTAATGGGCCGTGGTTGGTCAGACTTGCATCGAGCTGGACCTCTTCCTTCCTGAGGAACTCTGGTTTAGCCGGTTTCCCTGATCCTTGATTTTCTCCTCTGTAACATACATAAAACACATATTCAGCAAGAGAAAAATGCCTTAGGGAGAAATGACTAATTCATTTGAATTTGTAAACAGAAATTCACACTGTTTACAACAGAAACTGTCAATGAATTACCTTCATTTCAGATCAGTTCAGTCACTCAGTCGTGTCCATCTCTTTGAGACCCCATGGACTACAGCATGCCAGGCTTCCTTGTCCATCACCAATTCCCAGAGCTTGCTCAAACTCATGTCCATTGAGTCGGTGATGCCATCCAACCATCTCATCCTCTGTCATCCCCTTCTCCTCCTGCCTTCAGTCTTTCCCAGCATCAGGGTCTTTTCCAGTGAGTCAGTTCTTCCCATCAGGTGGAAGATGCCATCTCTGGGACTCCTTAGGAAAGATCCTGAAGGCAGGAGGAGAAGGGGACAATAGAGGATGAGATGGTTGGATGGCATCACTGACACAATGGACATGAGTTTGAGTAGGCTCAGGGAGTTGGTGATGGACAGGGAGGCCTGGTGTGCTGTAATCCATGGGATGGCAAGGAGTTAGACAGGACTGAGCAACTGAACTGAACTGAGAGTGGACTCAGATGGTAAAGAATCCACCTGCAATCTGACCTGGGTTCAATCTCTTGGTGAGGAAGATGCCCTGGAGACGAGAACCGCTCCCCACGCCAGTATTTCTGCTGGAGAATTCCATCGACAGGGAGGCCTGGTGGGCTACAGTCCATGAGGTCGCAAAAAGTCAAACACGATCGAGCAACTAATACATACAGAGCAGGACAACATCCTTTCATTGTTTTGTCTTTCATTCCTTTCTTCTAGTCGGAAGTCACGAGTGGTAGCAGGCTGATGTGTCTAGAAGTTTTGTTTCATTAACAAACGCCTGTGAGGCCCCGTTAGGATGCCCGGAGAATCCTGTCTCCCTGTTAACAGTGTGGAACTGGCCGCGTCCTCACCTTCCCAAGGGGCTGGTGGGCTGTTTGAAGTGTGGGCCGCTGTGGGAACCATGGACACAGCCAGGGCAGCCCAGCCCATGTGTCCCTTCTGCCAGACCGCCCACAGCCTGGGGGCAAGCAACTCTCCTGCCTTGAGAAACCGAGCTTTGCTGTCAGCGCTTTCTCAGGAAAAAAAAAAATTGCATTTCTGTTTCAAATGGGAAGAGAAAAGTCTCTATGAAACAAACGTGTCTGTGTGCCTGTTTATAGCAAAGACCTGCAAGAGTCATTCGATCTCCCGCTTTTGAGTCGGGAACAAATACAGCAGATTTAAAACAGGTGAAACTGCAGGCCTTCCAGCCAATGGCTGGCAACCCTTGGTGCAGTGTTTTCATCCTCCCTTTCATGGATGGATGTGAACAAATTTTTAAGAAAGTCTCTTCTGTGTAGACTCTTGGCCAGCGAAAGCCTCAAAGCCCTGGAAGAAAGGGTAGGAATGAGACGCCAATCCCGGGGGACCCAGCAGACAAAAAAAGAAAGAAAGAAATAGGAAAGGCATGCTCTGTGTGTGAGGACTGTGACAAGGATGGGTATTTCTTCCTTTTTTTTTTTTTAAAGGCAGCTCAGAAGAGTGAAAAAGAGTTGCCGGGGAAAGAAAATAGGAGGTTCCTAAACAGATGGACAGGAACGGATGGGGAACTTTGGAAAGAAAACAGCAGCTCTGCTTGGTCCTTTGGGAAGAAGAGGATGCAGGGCTTTCCTGGAAACATAGCATGATTACCGATCCAGACGCAGCCCGAGCATCCGTGTTCTCCTGCTGAAACTTTCAGGCTTGTCTCTGAGCATGTTGTTGCCGTTTAGTATCTCAGGGGTGTCCCCCACTCTGCGACCCCACAGACTGCAGCCCACCAGGCTCCTCTCCGTCCTTGGGGTTCTCCAGGCAAGAACACTGGAGTTAGGGAGACCTTAAAATTCCATCTCACACTTGGGAGCAGGGCTACCTGGGGAGATTAGGGAGCGGAAACTGCTGCATCTTGGTTTTCGCCCTTTTCTGCTCTTTCTGTGCCTGCTTCCACTAAGACTCCAAAAGCTCACCCTGCTCTGGCTTTTCAAGATGCCTCATCTAACAGGACTCCCTGCCCAGAGAAAGGAGCTCTGGCACCAGGGCTTCCTGGAAGGAGAAGCTGGCCAGAGTATGATCGTTTTCTTCTTTTCGTTCCCTTTCATTCACTGAGTTGACCAGGGAAGCTCAGCACAAAGGACTGGCCGGGATCCAGTGCACCGCCCCTTGGACACAGGGTCTGTGTTAAGGCAGGGACTCCGGTGCCTTTAAGGGAAGGTGCTTGTGGCTTGAACATCTCCGGCAAGGCCCGTCTGTGTCAGGCCCATTCCTGGGGGCACCCTAATCTCTCTGAGTGAGTCTCTTCTCTGTTGTCTCTGGTTGGAAGGCATTGTACTTTAATACTCAGGCATCTTAATACAGGTGTACCTGCCGTGTTTTGCAGGTCACCGGTCCCTGAGGAAAAGGGAATCTGGTGCTGGTCAGTTGCGCTGGGGGATCCAGAAGGCTGACACTCTTTAGGATCTGACACTCTTTTGGGATGGGACCCAGCAGCTGTGGTCTCCAATAATGAGAAATTTACCCAAGAACCAAACAAAAACCACACCTGTGGTCCCTGAAGCACTGTGTCTCCTGAAGGCAGGTGTCTGGGAGACCACGTGGCCGTGACCAGGAACATGGCGGGCGGGAGGGCCTGCGGAGTGGGCTGGCTTCTCGGAGCCGTGCTCTCAGAGCTGTGCTGTGGGCTGAAGGAAGGGGTCGTGAGTGCAGAGTCTCAAGTTCAGGTCCAAAGCACCATCAGGGAGCCAGGGACTGTCTATGTCTGTGCTAATAGCTTCCTGGTTACCAGGCTGCCTCAAGGTTGAGGGACCCAAAACAAAGCTCAAAGTCTGGACCTGAAGCTTGGCAAATGACAAGACCTCCTGAAGTTTGTATTTTCAGGGATCTCCTGTGAAAACTGGGACTTTGGCCAACAAAGAGTGGGCCCAGAGCATTGAAAAGGGGACATTGACGAGAATTCAGATGACAGATGATGCTGGATCCTCATCCTCTCGGAGGGTTCTAGTTTCTACCTTGTGGATTATAATTAACTGTAGAGAGCTGAACTTGGTCCAATGACCTTTCTCAGAAAGCAGCATCCACCCAAAACTCACAGACATCCAGCATTCTGGGGCTCCACACTGTCCACGGCTACTGGCTCTGGATGGAGCTCACCCCGGTGAAGCTGGCCATGGGGCCTCCGAGTCCCTGCCGTGGCCTCCCTCTACACGGCGAGCTACCCACCCCATCAGTGGTCCCACCGGATGCCTGCTTGCTCTTGGGGCTCCCTTCCACCCTGCAGCCTCTGTGGACATCTAACCATAGGCTGTGTCACAGGGCAGCAGCCTCATCGCAGGAGAGTTTGGGAAAGCACATTCCCACCTCTACTCTGGGGAGGCAAGATCACCAGGTGAGAAAATCCCCAAATATCAGATGGTTGCTCAGAAAATGCTAGGCAGCCCTCAAGCAAGGCAGGAGCCCCCCAGAGCTGGCTATGGTCATCCTGATCAGCTGCGCCAATTTGACCGGATCAGATTTGACTTTTGATGGCTTCCATCCTTTGTGAATAGAACTGTGACTCTGCAGGCCGATGGGTGAGGCATCTTGCAGTGTCCGGAGGGGTGGCCCGGGACCGCACCTGTACTGAAGACCGGATATTTCCAAGTGGTGAGCTCGAGGGAAAGTGCTCATGATCAGGTACCCAAGGTCACGCGCCTGGGCATCCTGCCTGGCATGGGTCCTGGGGTGGCTGGGTGAGCCGCAGTCACAATGCCAGCTCTGGGGACTTGAAATTTGCTTTCTTCTTTTTCCTGTAATTTTATTTATTTGTATCCATTTTTGGCTGTGCTGGGTCTCTGCTGCTGCGGAGGCTTTTCTCCGGCGGCGGGGCTCCGGCTTCTCACTGCGGTGGCTTCTCTGGTGTAGCACAGTCTCTATGGCAAGTGGGGCTCAGGACGTGTGGCTCCCAGCCTCTAGAGCACAGGACCAGTAGCTGTGGGACCCTTCCAGATCAGTGATGTGACCTGTGTCTGTGGCACCGGCCAGCGGACTCCTCACCACGGAGCCTCCAGAGAAGGCCTGGGGGTCGCTTTCCTTCATTTGAACCCGACAACTGTCTTGCAAGGTGGGCAGAGCCAGCCATGCGAGCCCCTCTGCCGGCACCCACAGGGCTGTCAGCTCTGCCCCTGCGGCCTCTGGGCCCAGTGGGCTGCAGGCTCAGGTGACAAACAGCTTCCGCATCGGGAGCCGAGACTCGGGACTGCTGAGAGCCCCAGTAAACGACACGCGGCCCCATCACACCCCTAAGCTCGGAAAAGCAGACATACCGGTTATATCTGCTCCCAAACAGATGCTCCTGCTGATCTACACTTGCATATACATATTTCATCAAACCATTGTCATTAAAGCATGAGAAGGATAAGACTTGACTGTGAGAAGGTCACAGGATGAACCCTTTACGTCCAAAGAGTCATAACACTTAACACAGTAAAACATAGATGTTTTGAAATGTGTTTAGGACAAGCACAGTGTAATGACTGATTTTTTTTTTCTTTTGCTGATGATCCTCAAAATACAGAAATGATTCTTTCATGTTTTTGAAAAAAATAAAGTGATTTGGAACCTATATTAAAAAAAAAACTACCATGCTACTTTTTATAAGGTAGTATTGAACAGAAGAGATGTATTAATTGAATCCTAATTGGATTTTCATAATATTTTTTTTTTATTGTTTTTGCCATACATTGTCATGATATCACCATGGGTTTACATATGCTTCCCCTCCGGAACCCCCCTCCCTCCTCCCTCCCCCCCGGGAAATCTCGCTGCACCAGCCCCGAGCATCAATCCTGGGCTGGCGATTGATTAGACACATGACAATTAACATGCTTCAATGCCCTTCTCCCATATCATCCCACCTTTACCCTCATCCACAAAGTCCACAAGTCTATTCTATACATTTGCGTTCCTTTTGCTGTCTCGCATGTTGGGTTTTTTAATCACTTAAATTTTTTTTTTTTGCTGTATTTACTTTCGGCTGTGTTGGACCTTCATTGCTGCGAGGACTTTCTCTGGCCGCAATGAGCAGGGCCTGCTCTCCGGTCGTGGTGTACGGGCTTGTCACGGCGGTGCTTCTTTTGTTGCAGAGCGTGGGCTCCAAGGCATGAGGGCTCCAGGAGTCACGGCACACGGGCTTGGCTGCTCCAGGCATGTGGGATCCTCCCACACCAGAGACAGAGCCACGCCCCCTGCAATGAGGGGTGAACTCGAATCCCCCGGTCCACCAGGGAAGTCCGTACTTTCACAATATTTAATCGTGTTTATGAACCTCTAGAACTCTGTTTTCTTTATGGAAGATACCAAATTCCTGAGTTTAGGAAGATATTTTTCTTGCCTTCCTCCCTCCCTCCTTCCTTCCTCCCCACGTCTCAACAGGTGAAGCATAACGCGTCTTGAGTAAGCGACTGTAAATAGCCACTCTCCTGCCTCCGAGGAGCACGCTGTAGTTGGAGAGAAGGTGGGGTGCAAACTGCAGCAGACCCGAGATAGAAACTAGAGGCTGTCAACAAATATGACCGAATAATACGGTGGAATCAGATTAAACCGTGGGTGGAGGTAAGTGGTAAGGATGCGTTGGAATGGGGGTTTCTGGGTCAGCGTGTTGCAGACACCATTTAACGCCTGCTGCGGGTCAATCTGTCCTACCATCCTGCAGGCACCATTTCCTCTCTGAGGCCCTGGGGACATAGCACCTCATCTCTGAGGTAGTTGCTCTTATTACTACTGATCTTCTTACCTCCAAGCACTCCCTTTTCTGTCTGCTTTCTGTGAATTCTTTGGAGCAGATGATCTTCACCCTGAAAGTCATTTTTTCCCAGAGCATCTTCTGAACTCCCAGGCAGCAGTATGAAGGGACTGTGGGCTTCAGACAGAGCTGCAGTACACGCATCTCTGGGTTTAGCTGCAGACGGTCAGAGCTGGCGACTTCAGCGGCCACTTGGAGACCACACCACACCCCGATGTCCACAGGGCCAGCCTTGATCGGGGCTGCATACGTCCACGAGGCAGACGAAGGCATGTATATAACCCTCAGACAGCCTCCCATAAACACTTTCGCCTGAAACAATTTTGGGAAATTATGACTCCCAGGGTATCCACTGGGCTTGTGTTTCTCCCTCCAAGCACTCTTCTGAAGGGATGCTGGAGCCTGAGCCTCGGCGGGAACAGCTCAACTGTGTCATTTCTCTCCTCTTTGTTGATGCTGTAAATTAAACTCTGCTGGAGAATGAACCATTTCATATTGTAATAATGCCTGTCAGTTTTTCACTGTGCATGATAAAATGCCAACCCTTTAATTAACTTTTTAAAAATAAATACTAGAAACTGTTCTAAGATCTTATTAAGAGCACATTGCAACGCTCCTTCCTCTTTTAATTTTGGCCATGCGGCTCCTGTGTTGTATATTATCTATCTTTCTCCATATAATTGTCTTGGTGGAACAATCTATTTTGGGAACACTGTTTGAATAATAACTGTAACTCCACTCATTCAGATTTTCCTGTCATTTCTGTAGCATATGTGATTTTTGACTGAAATTTAGGGATCTTCAACAAAATGTCTGGGAATGTCAGGATACAAATATAGAAGATTCAAGTTAAAAACAATTTGGTTTCAAAACAAAGAGTCAAGAAGTTCGGAACATCTTTGCATGATTTCAGCTCTGGGTGTAGCAATTAGCTTCCATATGCTACCAGGTTTTTATAATTATAACATATTATGTGATACTGTATTTTTTTCATTAACTCACCTCCTAATAGTAATACAGATTTTTATCTTGCTCTGTAGTATGTAATGTACATGAAAGTAATACAACTACATTTAAATACCGGGTTCATAATTGAGGATTATCACCCCATTATTCCTGATTAGGAAGCGTTGAGCCTGTGGGAGAAGATGCATGTGAGCATACCCTGGTCTGATCCAAACCCCAACCCAATAAACCCTGGATGAATTTTCCAGGTTGAAAATAATAACATTCTTTATTGATGAAAAATAATAATAGAACCACTGTTGGGAAAAATAATCAAAGAACCACTGACTTCCCAATTACTTCTGGAAAAGCACAGGCCCTGCTCCCCACGGAGCACACAAGCCTCTATCCCCTCACTGCTCACGAGTCAGTCGCTCTGAGAATACAGTTCACACTCAGGGCAGGTCCTGTGTCCCAGGGGAGCCCTTTGGGGGCTGATCCCAGAGACTCTGGTGAGTGTGGGCTGGGGGGAGGAGACAGAGAGGCAGGCTCCCCAAATTTGGTTCCTTGATGGCCTGTGGTCTCCGGGCTGCCAGAGGAGAAATGGAGACATTTTGGAGGGTGGGGGCACCAGTCCAGCACCAGGGACTTGGGTGAGGATGGGCTAGTGATGGCACTGTCTTCTGAGTCGCCGTCCAAGGGTAGCTGAGAACGTCCTGCTTCTCAGAGAATGCTCTGAGCACGTGTGTGAAGCCACCCCCTGACTGAGTCTGGACTTGCCGGGCCGGCCTTTTGTTTCCCACACTTTTAAATGCACGTTGCCAACTGCACGTGTGTGTTTTACACTGATCACCTCATGGACGTGTCATAAAACCAGACTCTGTCATAAAATCAGGCGTCGGCTGAACCAAGCTTGAGCCCAGAGTTCCGGGGCCCTGGGTTTAATTCTGATTCAAGCATAATTCTGATTGAAGCATAATGGTTCAGACGGTACAGAATCTGCCTGCAATGCAGGAGACCTGGGTTCGATTCCTGGGTCAGGAAGATCCCCTGGAGAAGGAAATGGCAACCCACTCCAATATTATTGTTTGGAGAATTCCGCGGACTGAGGAGCCTAGCGGGATGCAGTCCATGGGGGTCCCAAAGCCTCAGACATGACTGAGCAACTAACACACACACACAGGGGTCATTTGATCTCCAGTCTGTGGGCAAAACATGTCACCGGCCACGTCAGTGAATAAAGGGTGTTGCCACCATCAAGCCATCAGCTGCTGTAGCTGCCCCGGACTGTGTGCCCTGAGGGGACTCAGAATGGAAAAGAGCAGAATGCATGTAGCGTGCGTCGTCCAGTCGGTCTGACTCTTTGCGACCCTATGGACTGTGGCCCGCCAGGCCCCTCCGTCCATGGGAGATAGCTGAGGCATGTATCAAAGGAACGATTTCAGTGAGCCTACGCTCTTACATCCCACCGTCCACAGAAGAGCTGTAAACTCATTAACTTGAGACGTCTGGTTCTCTTTAATTAGCGCTACTCTGCTGATGTTCCCCCTACCTGGTTTTTGCTGCAAAGATTCCTATACGTTCTGGCTCTTCTCTCACCTCTTTAGAACTGCTCCTTGGAGCAATCTGAGAGGGTGTCTCCTGGGCTTAAGTCCTCAGAGAGTCTGCGGAATAAAACATAACTGTCAATGTTAAGGTTGTGCAATTTTTTTTCAAGTCTAAATGCAGCTTGACAATTCCAATAGTTTTAACCCTTAAAGTGCCAAAACAAAGCCCCTTTCTGCTATTCATATTGCTTGTGGTTTTTCACATGTGCTGAAAAAAGAATGACCTTTCAACAGGAGAGAAAATGAGCAGAATGTCTTAAAAGTTTAGACACAATTAAAAAAGAAAAACAGAAACTCAAGTTACCACCTCACGTGTCGTAAACACAGTGTAGCTCATTGGACAGTGAGCAACGTATATTGTAATATTAAACTGCTTTCTCTCGTACACTCTTTATCACTCAGATAATCTCAGTAGCATTTTGCAAAAGCTACTGCCTTTTTAAGAAGTCCCTTCAATTCTGGAAAGACCTCTCTTTCATCGCAAAAGGGAGCTTGTGTCTGTCATCACGCTTAGTGGGGTCATCACAGAGTCACCAGCGACACCAAGGGGCGTGAGTGACACGCGGTGTGTGATGCCCCGTGTGGATGGCAGTGAGTGAGACCTGGCTTGCAGGAGCATCACAAAGATTCATGGAAAGGAAGCACTTTCTGAATGAGTTTTTCACATCAGCGTGCCCGTATCTTAATCACATTGGTTGTAGCTTTGTGTTATATATGACAGAATTTTATGCCCCTGGTTGACTTCTTAAGCTGAATGTTCAGAGTACAATCTTATATTTTCCTCCTGGTGCTGGTAAATTGTTCAAATATCCATTCTACGGTGGGCTGTCTAGACCCTAGATGTGGAGAGAGACTGAACAACTCACATCAAAGATTAGGCTTGCTCTTTCTTTTTCTTTCTTTTTGAACTCTTATCCTGCCCTCTTATTTCTTCTTCCCTACCCATCACTTGGAAGCAGTGGTTTCAGCCCCATTGTTGTTGTTTTCCATAGCAAGTTTTCTAGAGTTGCACTTAATTTGCTGTTTCTAATCTTCTATTCAGTACTAAGGAGCTAACTGAGTTTATTTGAATTGTGGGTGAAAATAGTACACAGATGCCACCGCTTGGAAAACAGCCTGGTGGTTCCTAGCATTACCCTGCTGTTGTTCAGTCATTAAGTCATGTCTGACTCTTTGTGACCCCATGGACTGCAGCATGCCGGGCTTCCCTGTCTTCCAGCATTTTCCAGAGTTTGCTCAAGTTCACACGCATTGAGTCAATGAAGCTATCTGACCATCTCACCCTCTGCCTCCCTTTTCTCCTTTTGCCTTCAAACTTTCCCAGTCAGGACATCCTAGCATTACCCTACGGCCCAGCAATTACATTCCTAGTTATCGGCTCAAGAGAAATGAAAGCGTGGGTTCACCCAGGAACTTGGGAGTGAAAACTCATAGCGACCTTACCCGTAACAGACAACATCTGGAAGCAACCCAAATGTCCGTCCACTGAGGAGCTGGGATAAGCAAAATGGATGTGGTACATCCTTACGATAGGAACGGAACGCCGAAACCTGCTACAGCGTGGGTGAGCCTTGAGGACATAAAAGGATCCAATCATAAGGGACCCGAGTGCTCTGTGATTTCATTTATAGGAAAAGTCCGGAAGACAGACCGTACAGACAAAAGGTAGATTAGTGGTTGCTTGGGGCTGGGGGCGAGAGGCAGTGGGAGGGATGAGGGTTTCTTTTTGAGTTGAGGACCACTGACTAAGGGTGATTGTTGCAGAAGTCTGTGACTATGCTAAACGCCGTTAATTGCCACGGTCACAGGCTGTGCGGAATGTAAATTGCATACAATAAAACTGTTACCAATACAAACAAACCCTGCCCCGGGCTGGGGTGGTTTGAGCAATGTTATCCCCCGAGTGGGCTGGCCGCCCATCACTGACTTCCTAACTGGCATGTTTTGGGGCGAGTGAGTCCTGCCACTTTGTGACAGTTGATTACTGTTACGCAAAGACAGTTTCTGTGTTTGCGGACGCATATTTTAGGCTGGCAGACGGGAAATCTTGACACTGACATACAAAGAGTTGTCAGAAGGACAAATCAAGGGCGAGTGTGTTTGGGAGACACGGGAAGGGGAAAGCGTTTGGGGTCTGGCTGAGATGGGTGAGGAGGCTGACCGTGTGCCCACAGTGGCCCAGCGGCCCCAGGCCAGGTCTGAGCCTGGCTGTGGTCCTGCCACCCCCTCTGCCCCCACTGCAGGATGCCCCCTACTGCTCGGCTTCCTGCCCGGCCCTTCTGATGTCTCCAGAGAAGTGCCTGTAAGGCAGGAGAGGGATGTTTCAAGACTGAAGTCCTGAATCAAGGGGTCTCAGGCCACAGCAACGGCCCAGTTTAAGCTGGAGGTTCAGTCATGCACGAATACTGTGGACTCCATGGTGATACCTCAACTGGTAAAGATGCATCCCATGGCAAAGGAAACCAGTGCCGTGGCTGGCGTGCCCTGGCCTAGGAGAGGGCATTCTGCTCAGCGGGGCCAGTGGTCCTGCCCATGGAGGGCCTGGGACAGGAGTAAACACGGCTTCAGGACGACTCTGGCCCCATCTCGAGATACACAGAATTCTCCTGGGCTCGGTCCACACCCCGGGCACACAAAGACAGACAGAAGATCAGACACAGACAGAGCCCACAGTTCTGAGTCTATTCTCCTGCTCACAGAGGAAGCAGGTTCCCAGAGCACAAAAGGGCCAGCTTGAAATTCGATCCATGTTCTGAGCAACTGGCTGGCGTGAGAACGTTACATGCAGGCTGCTTTTTCAAAAAAAGGGAAACAAGAGAGAAATAAGGAGCTTGAAGGGCTGAACCGTCAGCAGTAAGTGCGCCCTTGGCCCCGGGGCCCTGAATTTTCTCATCAGGCAGCCCTGCAGAGGTGTCCGCACCCTGAGAGACAGACCAGGGACTCTGGGGTCATTCCTAGGGTTTCTAGATAACAAAGAGGGTCCACACAGCCGTCAAAGGCTAATTCACCGGACCAGCATCCCCGGCAGCAGAGAAATAAAACCCTCTGCGGATTTCCTCCGTGACCACAAGAATGTAAATGAAGACTCTTCATAAATATGAAGACGGAGAAGAAGATAAAGATGGAGATGAAAAGGAAGAGGAGGAGGAAGAAGAGAGGCAGGAAGAGAGAGAGAGAGGAGGAGATACTGGTGGCAAAGAGCAGAACCACAGGAGGTTCAGACACAATATTAAAAAAAAAAAAATACAACCACCCAGAACCGCAGGCACCTCCAGGTGTTTAAGTGTGATGCTGGGATGGATCGTCTCATTTTCTCCCTTCCTTTTGGCGGTTTCTCAGCCCGCCGTAGATTGAAGAAAATAGGAATAAGCATCTTTTGACCACAAACAGATGTGCTTGATAAAGAAAATGTCAGCAAAAATACTAAAGCGATGTGTCACAGCAGCTTTCTGACAGATAGAGGGAAAAGGTAAGAAATGTTCTATCGTGTCCGACAAGGTGTTCTTTTTGAGATTTAAAGATCACTGTGCAACTTTAAACATGTGTGTCACTTTGGCTGTGACTGGAGCGATCGGGAGCTTCACAAGAACTTTATCAGCCGGGCCGAGGATGGGGGGGCGGCTGGGGGGAAGGCAGCCGGAGCCCATTTATCTCGGCTCGCTTCCCTTCAAAGCCAACAAATAAATTACAGTGTACATTTGATACAAATTGATTTCTTAACTCAAATAACAATGTTGTCCCCCCGGTCGGGCCATGTGTCACTCATTTGTGAGCCTGAGTGAAAGCCTCCATCTGCGGGGGTGACAGAAATAGGCCTGACACGGTGCGGGAAGGATGCTAATCACTGGGGCGCCGGCCTTTGTGCGCCCCGCGATAAGGGGAGCGGCCGCCCCCATCAGGCGCGCGAGCCCGCTCGGTCCATCAGCGTTTGTTCCGCAGCCGCTGGGGCCGGGAGCTGCCAGCCTATTTCATGGAGGAAAATAAGATCCGGCCACGAGGGCAGGGCCGGGGAGCCCACGTGAAGGCAGGCCCACTGAGCATCCCGGGCTGATCTTTATCAGCCGCTGGAGAAATGACATATTGGCAGGGACTGGGGACGGTCCAGCGCTGAGCTGGGTAATAGGTTGGGAGGCGGGCCACCCGCTAATTGGATTTGCCTTGGCTTGATAAACAGGGGCTGCCCGCTGCCAGAGACGCAGACACAGGGTGGCTTTTCCTTTGTTTCAATGGGAGCCAGGAGAGGAAGTAGGCTGGCCCTTTTGAAGCTGAGGTGTCCTCTTCAAATTCCATCCACAAGGCCGGTCGAGGGGGGAGTCACCCTTCGAAGATGGAGGGCGTTGGGTTCTGAGTCTCATCAGAGCGTGTTTAACCTGGCCGACCTCTGGCAGGAGGCGCTCCGCAAAACTCCAGCGTCCAGAGAGCCAGCAGAGGCGGGGAGTGTCCCTGGGGGGCTGCCTCTCTAGCCCGGACTCTGCACGGGTCTGTGACAGGGCTCTCTGCCACCGGAGTGCCCCTGTGCTGCTAGGAGAGAGCCTCTTTCTCCTGCTAAAGACAAGATCACACAGACATTGCCTTTAGTGGACAGGAGGCATAGCAGGGGCGTTCTACTTCTTTTTTTTAAATTGGAGTATAGTTATTTTCCTGGTGGCTCAGATGGTAAAGAATCTGTCTGCAGTGCAGGAGACCTGGGTTCGAGCCCTGGGTTGGGAAGATCCCCTGGAGGAGAGCATGCCAGCCCACTTCAATATTATTGCCTGGAGAAGCCCATGGACAGAGGAGCCTGGTGGACTATACAGTTCATGGGGTCCCAAAGAGTGGGCCACGACGAGGAGACTAACACTTTCTTTTATAGCCGTTTTGTAATGCTGTGTTAGTTTTCACTGTACAGCAGAGTGGATCACCCCCCCAACACACGGACATCCTCTCTTTTTTGACTCCCATTCAGGTCACCGTAGAGCATCAAGCGGAGCTCCCCACACCATGCAGTGGGTTCTCACTGCGTGCTAAGTTGCTCAGTCGTGTCCAACTCTTTTTGACTCCATGGACCATAGCCTGCCAGGCTCCTCTGCCCATGATATTCTCCAGGCAAGAATACTGGAGTGGGTTGCCATTACCTTCTCGAGGGGATCTTCCTGACCTAGGGATTGAACCCCTGCCTCCTGTGGCTCTCGAATTGCAGGCAGATTCTTCACCACTAGCCCGGGCTCTCCTTGGTTATCTATTTTATACATGGTACATACGTCAATTCAGACCTTCCAATTTACCCGCCTATCCTTCCCACCACTAGAATCCATGCAGTTGTCCTCTATGTCTTTATTCCCGCTTTGCAAATAGAGTCATGTGTGCAGCTTTTCTACAGTCCACATATAAGTGATGTTATACAACATTTATTTTTCTCTTTCTCACTTCACTCTGTGTGATAATCTCTAGGTTCATCCTCAAATCTGCAAACGGCACAATTTCATTCCTTTTCATGGCCAAGTAATATTCCATTGTCAGCGATAAATCCAATGCCACTGAGATTTTATCCAATATTTATCATTTCAATCACATTTAGCATATTGAAATTGAATGAGTTTAAATTTTGCTATTTATTTTTTTAACTTTGTGTAACCTCTTTAAATTGTTTTACAGAACATCTTTACCATCCAGAATCTCATGCCTTCTTTGGTTCTGATACTGTACTATTTCCAGAAGAGAAAACATCCAGGTGACAAGTGTATAATTTCTCCAGGATCTTTGTCTGGGAACCTTGAAAACGCCCTGCATTATGGATGTTCAGTTCAGTTTGGTAGCTTGGTCATGTCTGATTCCCTGTGATCCCATGGACTGCAGCATGCCAAGCCTCCCTGTCCATTACCAACTCCCTGAGTTTACTCAAACCCATGTCCATTGAGTTGGTGATGCCATCCGACCATCTCATCCTCTGTTGTCCCCTTCTCCTCTTGCCTTCAATCTTTCCCAGCATCAGGGTCTTTTCCAAGGAGTCAGGTCTTCACATCAGGTGGCCAAAGTACTGGATTTTCAGCTTCTGCCTCATTCCTCAGGAATGATTATAGATGTTCAGCTTAGCCAATTAACACAAAAGTTTGATAAGATTTTCATAGTGAGCCTCCCTGGAGAATGTGAATGATTAAAATCATGCACATTTTCTATTTTTTTGTTGCATAGCAATATTCACCCATGGAAGGTTGTGATCACAGTGCTGCATCAGAATTTCAGAGGAAAAGAAAAGGAGATAAATATTTGTTATCCACGGGCTTGCTGTCAAAGTGACTGATGGATTCTGTTTGGAAATCTGGGGGGCCTCCCTCCACACCTCCTGGATGAGTCTGTGTCAGTTGCGAGACACAAGAATCAGGTTGACGAAAAACCCACCCCCATTTCTGGTAGAGTTGACTTGAGGATACTCTTGAGCCCCAAGGCTACAAGTCATTGCACTCCTTCTGTCTTCGTTGTCCACACTGTAGGGTCGTAGCAGGGTAGAGCTGGCCCACACCTGCCATCACCCGGCCCCGCACGCGCTGGGGCAGCAGAGGCCTGAGTGAGGCAGGGCCCCACGCCCGTCAGGCCGGCCTCCAGCATACGGGTCACAAGAGGACCTGGCTCCTCAGTCACTCAGCTTCTAGGGGAAGCGCTGGGGTGAGGGGAGGGCTCGGCTCTGAGCGGCTCCTCTGGGCAGCGGTGGAGAAGCTGGGGCTAAGTCCGCCCCCAGTACACACACATCCCAGGATATCTACACGGGATCATCCCACCTTTAGGACCAGCAGTGTCCTATATGACTAAAGGAGTTCCAGATTTCACAGCCTCCTTCAGGTTTTGCAAAGTTAAATGTATCACAGATCTTGCTTTTGGCCTTTTGAGATAATAACTCCATCAGTTAATTTATCCAGAAACATTTATTCACTTCAGCTTCATGTCCCAGGGTATATCAGCAATCAGTCGGAGGTCTCCTGGCTCGAGAAACCCCAGTCACAGCTGAGGAAGATCACTGACATCGACTATGAACTTAATACACACGTAAGCAAGACAACCTGTGGTCAGTCTGTGAATGCCGTGCACTAACATAATCGGGGCTGGGTCAGGACAATGTGGGGCTTGGGATTGCTGTGCCCTTTTACATAGGGTGGGCAGAGTGAGGGTGGCCCTCCTGAGAGGGGGCCTTGGCCTGGAGACTGGGAGGCGGGTGCTGGCTGGGAGCAGAGTGAAGAAGAGACATGAGGATGTGCTGGCAGACCATCAGGGGACCCCTCCCCAGCCCAGGGCTGAGTCAGGGGTGGGGGTCAGGAGACAAAGTGGATAAGACATGGCTGAGAACCTGAGGCTTTCCGCCTGTGGTGACGGGGGAGCCAGTGGAAGGTTGTGGAAGGAGAATGATGCCTTTCTACACTTTGGGAGCCCCTCCAGCTGCTCAATTGAAAGTGGCCTGGAGGGGCGAGGCTGGAGACAAGGAGGCCATCGGGAGGCTTTCATGTGAAGAGGAGCCCCTGTGTCTTCAGTCCTGAGCACAGCAGCACGAAGGGAGAGTGGCGGTTTCATCCCAGAGCAGGGGAGGGGAGAGCTGTTCAGCTGAACCACTGGATGAGGGCATGAAAGCCACAGAGCCATCTGGACCTTTTACCGCAGGCTGGAGGGACCGAGAAGGGAAAACCGTCAAGAGCCAGGGACGGGCCTGACTTTCTAGATGTGGAAGCGAAGTGGAGGCTCAGAGAGGTTATGCACGTTACTCAGGGTCACAGAGCGAGGAGGGCAGATGCGGGCGGGGACTGCACCATCTCCCTGCCTCCAGGAGACACGGGCACAAGACTGACCCCAAAGGCCCTGCTCGCCCCTGCCGGGTGGGCTTTCTCCTGCGGCTGTGCTGTGCGTGTGCACCTGGGTCAAAGTGAGCACCGCAGCACTGCTCTGAGGCTGAGGAGTTTATATATACAAAGCAGACCTTGGTGGAGACCCTGTGCGCGCACGCGTGTGTGTGTGTGTGTGTGTGTGAGCATTTGTCTAATTGCCTACTAGAGACATTTTGTCCCCAAAGCAATCACGATGCTGGATATTCTGCTTATTCCTGGGGTCTGCTGCAGAAATGGAAAATATTAAATCAAGTCTTTGCTCTCTAGAAAAAAAAAATAGAAAGTCTGCCGAGTAAAAGGCAACATTATAAAAAGTGTTCTGTAGCAGAGAGGAGCACATTCAGTCAGGATAAATAAAGAAAAGAAAACAATTTAAACCAAACTTTGCTTCAAATTAAAATGCAAGTTTATTTTTAAAGGAAGAAAAATTACCCTTCTCTCTAAGTGTATGTCTGGGACCCAAACCTCTGATAGAAAATCGGCTCTGCCTTGAAATATTTCGTGTATAATGATTTCTTCCTTGAGCGTTTCAAGAGTTTTATTATCTTTGGATACATATCAACACATTGTAACTGCAAAAGGGAGCAGTCTGTGGGTACCAGAGAGGGTGTTCAGGAGCGTAATTATAGCGTCAGAGCCAGCCAGCCCGTCCTTCCTCTTGAATCGCACTCAGCTCAGCGTGCAAAGGTTCTTGCACATTTTCTGAAACCTGCCTCAGTCTGCCCAGGCTGCCATAGCAAAATGCCTTTGAGTAAGTAGCTTAAATAACAGCAAAGAGTTTTCACGCAGTTCTGGAGGCAGGAAGTCCAAGATCAAGGTCCAGCAGCTTTAATGCTTGGTGAGAGAGGACTCTCATCTAGATTTGAAGCCAGGCACGTTTTCACTGCGTCTTCATATGTTGGAGAGAGACGGGCAAGAAGGAGATAAAGAGAGAGACGGAGATCCCGATCAGTACGGGGGTTGGGGAAGGGGTCTCCCGGTGGCTCAGTGGTAAAGATCCACCTGCCAGTGAAGGAGATGTGGGTTGGATCCCTGAGTCAGGAAGATTGCCTGGAGGAGGACACGGCAAATCCACTTCGGTATTCTTGCCTGGAGAATCCCATGGACAGACGAGCCTGACGGGCTGCAGTCCACAGCCCATCCAAAGAGCTGGACATGACTGAGCACCTGCGTATGCATGCATAAGGAAGAGGAGGACGAGAGAAAAGAGACAGTTCTTGGTGTCTCTTCTTATAAAGACTCCAATCCTGTTGCATCAGGGTCTCTTCTTATGATCTCATTTAACCTGCATTACATTTTTACTGCAAATGCAGTCACAGTGGGGATTAGGGTCTCCACACATTTCGTGGGGATATTCCTAATGGGGTTCCGTGATGATTCTAGGATGTGTGTGTCCACAGGTGAAGGCTGGGGCCATTTTCAGTTGGGGTACTGCTTCCAGGGAAATTCACTTGGAAAAGTACAATCTACACACCATTTCATGATGGGGTCTAAACTGCTCAGTACAAGAGGAGAGAGCCATCGGATCTCTGGAACTTGCATGTGGGTCACTGTAATTAAAGAGTTCTTGGCTTGTAGCTAGCACAAATTCAGAGATTTATTACTCCCTGAATCTGCTCACCAAGCACACCAAAAATCCCCCTTGGGAATCAGCCACATTGGTCTTGGCCCACCCAACCCTCCTCAGACCTCAGTAGCCTTAGCTCACTGACGTTTTGGTTTTCTTTGAATAATCTATTCACTGTTATCAGTCACTTTAACAGATTTTGCTTACATTGCTTGCTTGTTTCCTTCTTTGTATGCCACTCTTTCAACTAAACCTGTTTGAGCCACACTGAACCCAGCTTTCTAGGAGGAGCCTCTATAATGGGACTTCTGAGATGTAAGACCTTGCTAACCACAATACAAATGTTGTACCTTTAAAGCTCTTTATAGTTTTACAAAGGCTTTCACAAATGCCTTCCAAGTGTAGTTCTGCCTTCACCCCCATGAGGGGGGCGGTCTGCATTTTCTTTTCCTGGCGGGGTGAGGGTGACCAGGATGGGGGATTTGAAAGAAGCGCCCCTCTGTCAGGGACGGAGGAGCAGCCTGGGCCTGGGGCTGTAAAGAAGAGGGAACTGTCATTTGGGATGAAAAACAGCCTTTTATTCCCAAATGGCGTTTGAGATCTATTTCCAGCACCTTGTGTTTTCAAAATATGCACAAATGACAATTCTTTAAAGGACAAACATAAAGAATGTGTTATTTTTGCTCTTTAAAAAATTGTTGTCATTACTGGTTTCCTACGAACGCACTGTGTTTGCCATCGTGCGAGATGATCCAAACCCAGAGAAGAGATTTCTCTGAGATCGATTTGTGATCATACAGGCTCAGTGGTTAGAATGAAGCAATATATAAGTTGTCAGTCAGCACTCTCGGGCTTATCCGATGAGGGAGAGTCTTTATTTTCTCCCCTTGAAAAAGGACACACGTACTATAGTGATATTCTGGGTCGAATGATTACAATGGTTTTGTTTAAAATGTATGAAGGATCAGCCGTCTGGCCAGGTGACATTCTGACCCCCGATGATGCTGCCGAATCTTATCTCCGTTTCAGTAAAATCAAGTCACCAGGTTGAAGGCAGAGCCACTTCCTGTTCTCAGCACAGTGGACGCCACGCTCCGAGGGGAGCTGTCCACTCAGTCCAGCTCAGGACACAGCCCATGTTGGAGGCTGATCAAGACCCACCTGGACCCCTTACCATCTCCCAAGAATGAACATGTGGGATTAGTCTATGCACATTATTCTATGAAAAATAGATAACCAATAGGACTTACTATACAGCACAGGGTGCGGTTAATGCATTCCTTATCTTGTAATAAACTGTAGGTCTTCCCAGGTGACTCAGTGATGAAGAATTTGCCTGCCAAGTGGGAGGCACAGGTTCGATCCCTGGGTGGGGAAGATCCCCTGGAGGAGGAAATGGCAACCCACTTCAGTGTTCTTGCCTGGGAAATCCCATGGACAAAGGAACCTGGTGGGCTACAGTCCATGGAGGTCACAAAAGAATTGAACACAGCTTAGGGACTAAACGACAATAATAAACAACTGATAAGGAAAGAATCTGGAAAATAAATAGAGAAGATATGTATATATAAATGAATCACTTTTGCTGTACACCTGAACACAACAATGTTGATCAACTATACTTCTGTAAAAATTAAAAAAAAAAAAAAACAACTAAACAAGATTCTAAGAAGGAAAAGAAATTGTTAAAAAGCAGAGCACAGGCCCCTGTCAAGTCCTGGACTCAGAATAACCTGCAGGGTGTCTTCTGCAGGACTGCCGTCTCCCGAGGCTGGAGGAATATTCAGACATGAGGGGACATCTTTCTGAGGCCAGGACAAGATGTATAAGAAGGACGCAGTCCGCAGCTGTCCTGGGGACCTCGGGGGGCGGGGCATGGACCTGCCACATGCAGAGCTTGCAGAGGGTGTCTTCTGCAAGACTGCTGTCTCCCGAGGCTGGAGGAACACTCAGACATGAGGGGACACCTATCTGAGGCCAGGACAAGATGTATGAGAAGGACACAGTCCGCAGCTGTCCTGGGGCCGGGGGATGAGCACGGACCTGCTGCATGGCAGAACTTGCAGAGGGTGTCTTTGCCACCTGCCCCTGCAGCCCAGGAGTGCTGACCTTCTGGGGCAGGTGGGTGATCGGTCTGGTGGCCTAGACCCCACCCTCAGGGCTCCCCTCCACCCCCAGAGCAGCCTGCCCCATCGGACAGAATCTCCATCACAGGCATGCTGGGTCCAAGTGTACAGGTGCAAGGCTGGGCTTGTCCACCAGCTCAGCTAGAGGCCAGTAGAAGGCACGCTCTCTTAAATGCATAATGGTGACCAAGGCAAGGCTGTGCCGGGTTCGTAAAAGTCAACCTGTCCTGAGTCAAATGACCTAAAGAGGCAGGAATGCCAGTGCCAGAGGCAGGGCCTGTGGGCCTGGCGGGAGATGCTTTCTCAGGAGAAGTGACCAGACATGGTGGAGTTCACTGGAGTGCAAGGATCCAGTCCCAGTTCAGCAACGCAGCTCACAAACCCTTTATGACCCAGCCCTCACCTGTTTCCCTTGTGACTCAGCTGGTAAAGAATCCGCCGGCAATGCGGGAGACCTGAGTTCGATCCCTGGGTTGGGAACATCCCCTGGAGAAGGGAAAGGCTACCCACTCCAGGATTCTGGCCTGGAGAATCCCATGGACTGCATGGTCCACAGGGTCAAAAAGAGTCAGACACCACTGAACGACTTTCACTTCACTTCCCCTCTTCACCCTTCAGTAAGTCAGCCACAAACAGCTTCAGCTGTGTTCAGCTCTTTGCGACCCTATAGACTGTGTGTGTTGGTCGCTCAGTCATGTCCGGCTCTTTGTGACCCCATAGACTGGAACCCACCAGCTTCTCCTGTCCCTGGGATTCTCCAGACAAGAGCACTGGAGTGGGTTGCCATTTCCTCCTCCAGGGGATCTTCCTGACCCAGGGGTGGAACCTAAGTCTCCTGCATCTCCTGTTCTGGCAGACAGATTACCGCTGTGCCACCTGACAAAATTTGCCATTTGTCAATTGCTAACAGGCTAAAAGTTGCCTTAATTATTTTTTCTCAAAATTAGATTTTTTTCCCTAAATCTAATTAAGGTTTTTTTTTTTTCTCCCTTGTGTCTTTGAAATTCTGCTATGCGTCATTTCAGAGCCCTTGGAGGAGTGTGTGTGTGTGTGTGTGTGTGTGTGTGTGTGTGTGTGTGTGTGTGTGTGTGCCTGTGTGTGTGCTGGAGACTGGGAAAGTGAGGTGAGTCACTTAAGGCTACAGTATCTGAGAAGTTTCATTTTCCAGGCCGAGGAAATGCATCTGCCGTCCAACAAGCGCTTCCTTGGTTGGAGACAACTCGGTGCTGCATCACGGCGTGCAGACGCCTGCAGGCGACAGGCACAGGCAGCCTGGTGACAGTCCTCCTCACTGCAGCCAGGCTCTCCCCTCCCCCGGCACCAGTCACTTGTCAGGAAGCAGGACTGGGGATCCCAGGAGCTGGGGGGATCCCTGCAGAGAGGAGGGCTGGGGGCGGTGAGGCGTCGCAAGAGGCTGCCTGGGAGGACACCGGGATGAGTTATTCCAAAAACCATCACCGTCTACATCAACACAGCATCTCTGTGCTCTTTTGTAGAAGTGTGAGAGGACAGAAAAAAATGCCCCTGGTTCCTGGCACAGAGCTCCTCAAACCCTGGTGGTTCCCTAAGTGATAGGACTGCCTTCTGCTCTATTGAGGTGACTCTGGCTGGGCTTCTGGGTGGGTGCTGGTGGTCAGAAGGAAGGATTCACTGTTGAAAGCTAGGGATTTTCCGCTCTGTGCTCCATCCTCCAGCAAAGGTGGAAGCAGAGGGAACAGAGGACCACGTCTCCCCAGGAAACCTCCCCACAAATCCCATACTACAGGGGCTCTCTGAGATCCCGGGTGGGTGAGCAGAGCTGTGTACCCAGCAGGGCCGCACCCCAGCTGCTCAGGGACGGAAGCTCCCGCTCTCGGGACCCCCAGACCTGGCTGCGCATCTCTTCCCCTGACTGCTCACCTGTGTGTTTTATCTCGACCTTTGCTAATGTGGTGATGGTAGGAAGTGTCAGCTGAGCTCAATGAGCTGCTCTGGCAAATGAACTGGCCCTGAGGAGATGTGCTGAGACCCCTGATTTGTAGCTGGGATAACCTGGGCGCCCACTACTGGCCACTGGCATCTGACATGAGGGGCGGTCTCATGGGACTGAGCCCCTCCCTGTGGGATCTGACGCCGTCTCCAGGTAGACAGAGCCGGGCCTGAGGCTGGGGGACCCCAGCTGGCGTCCCAGGTCTGCGTGGTGTGGGGACAGTCTTACGCATCTGGTGTCACCAGTGTTTGAATGCTGATTGTGCCTTGAGGGTATAGGAGACACAGGAAAGAAGACTTCAGATTGCGGTGTTGGATAAGACTCTTGAGAGGCGCTTGGACTGCAAGGAGATCCAACCAGTCCATCCTAAAGGAAATGAACCCTGGATATTTATTAGAAGGACTGATGCTGAAGCCGAAGCTTCAATACTTTGGCCCCCTGATGGGGAGAACAGACTCATTTGAAAAGACTCTGATGCTGGGAAAGACTGAGAGCTCGAGGAGGAGGGGGCAGCAGAGGATGAGATGGCTTGATGGCATCACTGAGTCAATGGGCGTGAATGTGAGCGAACTCCCGGAGACAGTGAAAGACAAGGAAGCCTGGCGTGCTGCAGTCCATGGGGTTGCAAAGAATCGGACACGACAGAGCAACTGAACAATAACAATGCAATAATTTATAAAGTAGGTGATGCTAGCCATTCACGAAGGAAAGGAGAGTATTTTAAAATAGCTTTTCATACAAACGCAACCACTCCCTGCCCCATTTCTGCCCATCCTGGTGGCGGCCAGAGAAGAAGCAGAACAAACATCCTGCCTTTTCCTGCCAGCACATTTATCCTGACTGTGTTCTCAGAGAATGTTAATTAGGGGAAAATACCATAGATGTCCCCAAGAGATAAACGCCCACACTTCTTTTTTGCCATTGTTTTCTCAGGACATGAGATTCCGTGACACTCTTTGAAAAGCATGATATCGTTTTTGTTGAAAAGTTTTCTTTTCTCAACTTTCTGAGGGGAAAAAAAAATCAAGTGCACACTCTTGGGTTGGCCCTGCGTTTTCAGGCCAAACAGACGGGATGCTTTCTCTTCCCACAGTGAGGCTCATCTGCAGCTGTCTCAGAGGGCAGGCCGTGGCCAAGAGAAACAAAGCACGTTCTCCAAGAAATAAAATTAATTATCTCTATTTGCCACATATACAATATTTTACGCATTAAGGACACCATTAATATATACAAACACTCAGTGTTGTACAGTATTTTATTAAATTCACTTATCTTGCCCTTTCACTTTATTATTACATTACAGAATAAAAAGCACTACTAACATATCTTGTGTCAGATAATTGCATTTCTTTTCTTTGTTTTTTTTTCTCCTCTCAGAAGTATAGTTCACTCAGACAATATCCAAAAAAGATAATTCATATTCAGATTCAACTAAAATTAATCGAGTACTTACCATGTACCGGAGACAGCAGAGGCAACATTTATATATATTACCTCATTAATGAGGAAATTATTATCAAACCTGGTTTTGCACCAAAGTGCAGAGCTATAAGGCAGCTTCCTTTCTGTGACATCAGAGATAAGAGAGTCTAACTTCAAAATAAGGATGTTGTCTACACCCAATGGATCTCCTTCACAGATGTGGGGAGGAGAGTTGGGAATTTGAAAAACTATAGGGGAAATAGAACTTCTTACAACTCAACAGCAATATACAGCCCAGTGAAAAATTTAGCAAAGGCTTAAATTAACATTTCTCTAAGCCGTGTCTGATTCTGTGACCCCATGGACTATATAGCACATCAGGCTTCCCTAATATTTCTCTAAACATAGATAAATGACTAATAAATACGTGAAAAGATTCTCAACATTAGGGAACAGAGAAGCATCATGAGATATTATGTTATGTCCATTAAGATGGCTATTATTTAAAAAAAAAAGTAAGGGTTAGTGAAGATGTGGAGAAATTGGAAGCATTTACACGGCTCTTAGAGAAGTTGTAGTCACTGTAGAAAAAGTTGTGGTAGTTCATTAGAAAATCAACCTGGAAGTACCACATGATCCCATCATTTCACTCCTGGGAATATATTCAGAAGTACTGAAACCAGGAACATGAACGCCACACACATGTTCGTGGCGCCGTGGTTCCCAACAACCAAAAGGTAGAAGCACCCCGAGTGTCCATCGCGGATGGTGGGCACACACAGTGTGGCTCTTGCACAGAGTGGAATATTATTCAGTCTTGAGGAGGAAAGTGTCTGACGTGCTTTGAGACTTGCATGCACCTTGAGGACATTAGACTGAGTGAAACGCGCGGGTCACAAAAACAAATGTATTTTCCCACTTGTATGAGATCCCAGAGTATCACAATCCATGGAGGCAGAGGTAGAAGGGTGGGTATCCAGGGCCACGGGAGGGGAACAGGGGAAGACGTTGCTGAGTGGGAGCAGAGTTTTAGTTTGGGATGGTGATGCAGGTGGTACCACAAGGTGAATGTATTTAATGCCACAAAACCATGCACTTAAACATGGATAAAATGGTAGATTGTATTTTACCAGAATAAAAATTATTACTGCTTATGTAAAAACTACCACTGCCAAAGTTTAGGAGGAAAGCCCAGATTAGAAATTATATTCTAATATAGAAAGATGGGAAGCTGGCCTCGTTCAGATTTACAGATCTCCTGAAAACTAAGGTGGGGAAATAAAACTGTGAGTTATTTAGTTGTCTATTTAACTGACAGCTTAAACGGTGTGCGTAAACATCAATGATGTGAAGTATGGAGGTTTTAACAGCGGCAAATGCTAATCCGTCCCCGGGGGAGCCGGCCCCATCTCCTCCATCATAACCAGGTAATGGGCCGCCTCTCCCACGGGCCTGCTTCCCCGTGTTCTCTTTCTGTTGGAAGCGTGACTCTGCTGCAGATCTTGCTCTCCCCTCTTCCCTTTCCCGGCTGGGGGCTCCCTCCTCCGTGTAGGAAGCCCCTGGTGTGTAGGTGCCCTCCTGGTGGCATGAGGGTGGCAGGCGCCTCCTCTCCCTAAACTGAGTTACGGGGCCCTGCCACCAAGGCCGCGGTGACAAGCGTCACCCTGCTGGATGCTGATCTAAAGCCATGTCCTCAGTGCCCAGCAAATGGAGGAGGAGCCGGCTGGCCATGAGGCACTTGGAGCAGGTAGAGGGCCGCTCCCACATCTACCCCTCATCACATGCGGTCTGGCTGGGGGCAGAGGGGACCATCTCAGCTGAGCTGTGGCTGCAGCGTGTTGTCCTGCGTCCACCAGGCACCCAGACCTTAAGGTGCAACCTTGCCCTGAAATGCACCTCTCCCTCCTGCCGGATTCTAATACATACGCACCTCTTTAGCTCAGCTTCAGTTCTCTTCTCAAATGCTTCTGCAGGGCAGATGGAGACTCCTGCCAAAGGACGCACACCATTAGCTTAGAGAAGAAAACTCCGCTGCTCCAGAGATGAAATGACAGAGCTGTACTCCAGGCGGAACGTTGGAAATTGCTGGGGAGGGGCGGAAACACAGGCAGCAGCGACAGGACCTCGGAGGGAGGGAGGGGGACGCTGGACTTCCACAGGTCCAGGCCTCCCTGGTGCTCAGAAGGCGAAGAATCTGCCTGCACTCCCGGAGACGCGGGTTCAGTCCCTGGGTCAGCACGATCCCCTGGAGAAGGGCATGGCAACCCACTCCAGTGTTCTTGCCTGGAGAATCCCATGGACAGAGGAGCCTGGGGGGATGCAGTCCGTGGGGCTGCAGAGCCACACTCGACTAAAGTGACTGAGCACGCACACCTCAGGTTGCCTTTAGACGGCTGGAAGTGATTTTTGTATAGGAGGTTAACCCTGTAACAGCCTTTCCCTCTGTGTGGCTGTTCTTGAGACCACACTGGAAGAGACCTTGGGGGTGTGTTTAAGATAATACTGAAGCTTTAAAATACTGCTTGCTGCATTTTTAAAACTCTAAAACTTAGAGAAGTTTCAGTATTTCCTACTTGTGTGAGAGAAACTATTCTACTTGACTGTGAAATATCACTGTCAGCTTTTAACTGAGCGGCGATTTCATTTTCTCCCTCTCGAAGCCGTCTGTGGTTTATGCCGTGACTGCCGCCATCTAGGCGCACCCGTGTGTGCCCACACACGCACACACACACTCACAAGTACACCTGTGCACACAGCATCCACATTCTTCATTGTTACAGCTGTATTGTCTTTTTTGGATCATCAGATTCCTAATCTTACCGTCTGCGGCCCAAGTGAGTTACTCAAGAAGCCCTTTCAAGGAAAAGTCAGACTTTATTACCCTTCATCAATCAATGAAATGAGCTTTATTTTGTTCATGCTATAAAAAGCGAAGGAAGGTGAGAGAAAACTCCTTCAGCAGCATCTGCCGGGAGCCGTGCCACGCATAAGCGCAGAAATGGCATTTATGAGCCCACTCGTGTGAAGCTTGAGGAGGCCAGTTCATGAAATTGGCCGAGATTTGGATTAAATTTAAACCATTCTATACAGCTCTACTTTTGATTAAGGCTGTGTGTGCAGTGAAAATCTCCCATTTGAATAGAACCTGGGTCTTTAAGAACTTTGTCCCCAAATCTAAATTGAGCTCTGAGCTTGATCTGGCCGTGAACAGTGGGTCAATTCACATTCAGCATGAAAGTGCAGTTGGAGATAGCACGCCATCCTTTTCAACTTTAACTTTGGAGCGAGTTTATAAAAATCAGGATCAACACAGAAGCCACTCACTCTAATTTACTTATTAAATTGTGAGACAAAGTTTCTAAACTGATGTTGCCAGTAAGGCAACTGAAATAAGTAAAGGAAGGGAGAAATGAGAATCCCATGCTTATGCCTCTACACACTCACCCCAGAAAAAGAAAAGCTTGCCAGCTGACACGGGGTCCCTGGAACGAGTACCACTCTTTCACAAAAGGACCTCAGGATACATTTGATCATAACACTTTATAAAAAAGAAACTGCTTTTGATCTGACTCTATCAACCTAGTCTTTTCCTTTTACATAAAATTCTACATTTCGGTCTGCCACTGTTCTCTTTTTCTCTGATTATCAGCAGATGTGAATGTACCATTCTAAGCCTCGGAGCTTATTTTAATATCTGTAGAAGATTCTTGTCTTATTCTCCAGGAGTCATGGGATAAGAGATGAAGTCACACGGTTCATGGAAATTCTGGGAGAAAGCACCTGGAGGGGCTCATCCATAGCCCACTCACTGCCGAAGCCCTCGCACTGACGTGCAGGCAGTGGGACCCCCAGAGGATGTGGGGAGGTGACGTCCCCAAAAGAGGAGCTGGCTCCAGACTGCTAGCTACAGGGATGATGAGGGCAGGAAAGAAAATCTGCCTTCGAAAGCTGGCCAAACACTGTGGTTTATAACCTTTTTCTGTAAAGGCACACTCACTTCATCTCTGGGCTTCCCGGGTAGAGGTAATGGTAAAGAAATTACGGGTCAATGCAAGAGACATAAGAGACGGGGGTTCGATCCCTGGGCAGGGAAGACTCCCTGGAGAAGGAAATGGTAACCAGCTGCAGTATTCTTGCCTGGAGAATCCCATGGACAGAGGAGCCTGGTAGGCTATAGTCCATGGGGTCGCAAGAATTGGACCCGACTGAGTGACCAAACCACCACCACCATCGTACACTACTAGAAATAAGAAAGAAAGAAATACTGCCGTTTGCATCAACATGGGTGGACCCGGAGATTATCACACCGAGTGAGGTAGGTCAGGCACAGAAACACAAACACCACCCGGTATGAATCGTATATGGAATTCAATTTTAAAATGACACAAATAAACTTATTTACAAAACAGAAGCAGGATTACAGGTATCAAAACCAAATTTATGGTTACCAAAAGGGAAATCAGGAAAGTTAGAGAGAAGTTGCTCAGTCGTGTCCGACTCTGCAACCCCATAGACTGTAGCCCACCAGGCGCCTCCATCCACGGGGTTCTCCAGGCAAGAGAACTGGGATGGGTTGTCATTTCCTTCTCCAGGAGATCTTCCTGACCCAGGGGTTGAACCCATGTCTCCCGCATGGTAGGCACACGTTTTACCCATCTGAACCACCAGGAAAATGTTGGGGAAGGGATAAATTGGGAGCTTGAAATAAACATACATACACCACTACATTTAAAATAGATAACCAACCGGACCTGCCGTAGAGCGCAGAGAACTCCACTCAACTTTCTGTGATAACCGATGTGAAAAAAGAAACGGAGAAAAGAGTGAATATGCATGCGGAGTTGCTTTAGCCCTGTCTGACTCGTTGCAACCCCATGGACAGTAGCCCTCCAGGCTCCTCCGTCCATGCGGATTCTTCAGGCAGGAATGCTGGACAGCATTCCATTTCCTTTTCCAACAGGAGACAAGATACTGAGAGAAGAAGGAATGTACATATATGTATAACTGAAACGCTTTTCTATATACCTGAAACTAACAACTTTGTAAATCAATTTTACTTGAATAAAATAAAATAAAAAAGTAAAATAACTGAGTAAGGTCTGTCTAGTCAAAGCTATGGTTTTTTCCAGTAGTCGTGTATGGAATTGGACCATATAAAAAGGCTAAACAATGAAGAATTGTTGCTTTCAAATTGTGGTGTTGGAGAAGACTCTGGAGAGTCCCTTGAACAGCAAGGAGATCTGCCCAGTCCATCCTAAAGGAGCTCAGTCCTGAATATTCACTGGAAGGACTGATGCTGAAACTCCAGTACTTTGGCCACCTGATGCAAAGAGCCGATTCATTGGAAAAGACCCTGATGCTGGGAAAGATTGAGGGCAAGAGGGGAAGGGGATGACAGAGGATGAGATGATTGGATAGCATCATTGACTCCATCGACATGAGTTTGAGTAAGCTCTGGGAGATGGTGAGGGACAGAGAAGCCTGGCGTGCTGTAGTCCATGGGGTCACAAGAGTAGGACACAACTGGAGACTCGGCACACAAACATGGAATCCTTGTAACGGAAGCTTTGTGCTCACATGCGAGAAGCCTGTGACTGCTGTTTCCCTCCTTTTGTGGATGCTGTGTTTGATGCTCAGAGAGGCCCGTGCACCTACTGGTGGCCGAGCTAGGAAGACGTCAGCCCTGGACCCTGCAGGGGTTATAAGAGATAACTATCACGGGTGAGGACACGGACACACGACACTTCTGCCATGGGGCAGGAATCCCCTGCCTGATAGCCAGGTGTCTCCCCTCACATGCCTGCAAGTTAGCTGGGGATTCAATGTGAAATCCAAGAGAAAAGGGGACAATTCCCAGACAAGCCTATGAAATTCCCTGAAGGTCAGTTTGTCACGGGACCCTGGGGACTGCTTCTGAAATCTGCTAGATGAAAAGAGATATTCCTGGAAGAAAAAGGATTTGTGAAAAGACAGGGGTCTAAAGAGCAGAGGGCTGTACAAGCTATACCCTGGACAGGACCTGGAGACCTGGATTCTATGCCATGGCTTCCACTGGTGATGTGAACTTGATTATCATGAAGGCTGGCCCACTTATCAGTCTCCCCATCTGAAAATTGAGAGAACTGCTTTCAGATTTCCTAGCAACGTTTTTAATGGTTTTTTTGGCTGATAGCTCATCAATTCTCAGCTCTCAAGTTTCTGCAAACGATGTGAACCTACAGATCCCTGCAGTTCTGCTTTCCTGACTTCACCTCTCTGCACATCCAGTGAGCACCCACTTTCTCAACCACGTCCTCAGTAATGTGGAGACGTTCATCGCATTTATGTGCTCACTTGCTTTTTTCACACACGGACTGTGGGCTTTTCCAGAGGCTGCAGGACCCAGCGATTCCAGCTGCCTAAGTACAGAGGCAGAGAAAATCAGACCACCTTCTGTGAAACCAGACAGGAGGGAGGTTGGTGAAAAGGTGAAACTGTTGTTTTGCTCTCTCTGCCCTTTTATCTTTTAGAAATTACTGGCTTTTCAAAATTGTAGTTGATTTACACTGCTGCATTTGTTTTCCTGTACAGCAGAGTGATTCAGTTTTACATATCCCTATTCTTTTTCGTATTCTTCCCTGTTGTAAGTTATCACAGGCTGTTGAAGAGCTCCCTGCACTGTGAAGTAGGAGCTTGTCTCTTTCGTACGTGCCACTAGCAGTGTGTGTATATACTGTCAAACTCCTAACTTACCCCTGCTCTCCCTTTCCCTTTGGTAACCATAAGTTTCTTTTCTACACCTGTCCGTCCGTTTGGTAAACAAGTCCATTTGTGTCTATTTCAGATTGCACAGGTAAGCGATAGCCTGGTGTGTGGCCTTCTCTGTCTGACTTACTTCACTAAGGATGACCATCTGTCAATGGACATTTAGGTTGTTTCCATGCCTTGGTTATCTATAGAGCTGCTGTGAACATCAGGGGCCTTTCCTGGTGGCTCAGAGGGTAGACTCTGCCTGCGACGCAGGAGACCTGGGATTGATCCCTGGGTGGGGAAGATCCCCTGGAGAAGGGAATGGCAGCCCACTCCAGTATGCGTGCCTGGAGAATCCCACGGACACGGGAGCCTGGCGGGCAAGAGCTGGACACCACTGCGTGACTCACACACACACGTGAACATCCTGCTGCGTGTGTCTTTCCAAATTGTGGCTTTCTCAGGATATGTGCCCAGGACTGGGATTGCTAGATCGTAGGGTAGGTCTGCTTTTTGTTTTCTAAGGAAACTGCATGCTGTGGTCCTCTTGGTCACACCAGTTTATGTTCCCGCCAGCAGTGTGGGAGGGCTCCTTTCCTCCACATCCTCTCCTGCATTTATTATCCGTAGATAATGACGGTTATCCTGACCGGTGTGTGGTCGTGCCTCATGACAACTTTGATTTGCAGAAAATTGTTTTGACACATGAAGATGATGTTTTGACACACATAGATTAACATGCCATGGTTTCACTGTTAAATTACTGAATATATATTTAACACTTTCTCAGCTTTAATTTTTTATATAATGGAAATTAATAGGCGGTTGTTGTTCAGTTGCTCTGTCATGCTAGTCTCTTGGTGACTCCATGGGCTGTAGCCCACCAGGTTCCTCTGTCCATGGCAAGAATACTGGAGTCGGCTGCCATTTCCTCCTCCAGGAGATCTTCCCACTCAGGGATTCAACCTTCATCTCCAACATTGCAGGCAGATTCTTTACCACTGAGCCACCAGGGAAGCCCCAGATGTTATGACAATTTAATAACAAAAATATTTATTCAATAGTGACTTTTATTGGTTGATATGTAACTAAATACATATCAGAGTGTCTCATTAATGTATAAATATGTCAATTTAAAAACTTTATAGAGGGAAGATAATGTAATAACTATTGCTAATAATGTAAATAATATTTAATTAAAAGGAGATAATGTCTAATGTGAAGTAAAACAAAGAACAAAAACCTTAGAAATGTTTCATTTTCTTAAAAAATGACGAGCAAGAGAGCAGAGGAAGCCAGTTTGCAGGGAAGAGAGGGGAATGGAAATGCAAAGAGGAACAGAGGCTGGGGGATTCTGGGTTCCCAGAGCCTGGCCGGTGGAGGTCATTCATGACCCTGCAGGTGATCAGGATTGGATTGTCAAGGTCTCCATCCAGCTGTTGCACCTCCAGCCCCGAGTTGCCTGTTTGAGCTCTAGCTCTTCACCTTGTGGAAGTCAGATGGCCTCCAGCCTGCCCAGACGTCCTTCTAAGACGCCCATGGCCTTCCGTGGGCTCCTTGACCACCATGAACAACAGCAGCAGAGAGTGAGGGGGCGGAGTCGTGGAAACAGGGGAGCTGGAGGGACGGGGCTGGGAACTGGGAAGCGTCCTCAGAGACTGTGCCAGATGCTGGGAGAACGTCCTCGGGAGCCCAGAGGAGGGACCGGAGGAGGAGAGGACTGGGGGAGGGGGAGAGGGTCAAAGGAGGACACCCAGGGGAGAGGAGTCAGCAGAAGCTGGGGCTCTGGGGGTCAGATGGAGACCCTTCCAGCTGGGAGTCAGAGCCTGGACCAGGACCCACGAGGAACGGCTGGGCGAAGATCCCATACACGGCCCACCCACAGCAGCACGCGGTGCAGCCCAGGAGACGCACCCCCCACGCCCCCCTGTCCCCTCTCACCGCTCTCGCTCAGGGGTCTTCTCCCTGGCCAGGCCAGCCTTCCAGGTAAGCAGCCCTGGGGTCTCCCACCAGCTGATGAGTCCACCGAAGGCTCGGGCGCCCCAGGTGTGGAGAGCAGGGTGAAGGGGGATGGGCGGCCAGGTCAGGGGAGGCAGAGGCCCTGGTGGCCGCGGCTGGGATGGGCAGGTGGACCAGTGAGTTGGCCAGAACCTGCTCTCTGGGTGTGCATGTCACTGAGTGTGTCTGAGCGTGTGTGAGCTAGTGCAGGGGCTTGAGGCTGTGCCTGTGTATGTGGGAGTGTGGGTGAGGGTGAGGGCCAGACCCCAGTGGGCAGGTCCCTGGCTCAGCCCCACGGGCCCCTCCTGCTGATGCTCACAGGGCACTGATGACAGCAGGCGACTGTAATTACGTGCCTGGAATATTCCTCATTAAGCTCTGATGAACGCTTGCCAAACTCAGGATATTTTGTCTAAAATTGCTCACCTTTGGGCCTCAGGTGCCCTCTGAGCATTTAATTTAAAACAACAAGGCAATATTTCCATTGGGAACATTTGCCATAGGAAAGGGGGCGTGTGGGCTCTGACCACTTGAGCATGTCCTGGGCCGGGGCCGTAGCCTCTTGGGTCTGATCAGTGGGCTGGTGGACAGTGCAGGCTGCTCGGGGCGGGGGCTGGCATCCAGGCAGACTCCCACCCATGTGAGCACAAGAGCTGGTGGTGAGCCAGACTGGGGACCTACTGGCCTTCGCAGAGTGTAGGTCAGTCCATGGCCAACTCTGTGCACACCTGGGCCTGGCTGGACCGACTGGACAGGGTTACATGTAAACCAGCCCACAGCCCTCACTGGCATCCAAGCTGAGTCAGGGTGCTCCTTTAAAATGTCCACCCAGGATGACTCCAGAGCTCACCACACAAAAACTTTGCTTGTGGAGACCTGGGGGCAGCCTAGATGCTGAAGTTCTGTTTGGGGAGAGCCAGGGGAGGGGACTTGGGTGTTGCTCAACATCTGGTGGAAGCAGTTTCATTGCCAAAGATTAACATCTGTTGCTTAAGCATGATCGTATAGTGGCTGGAAATCTAATAAGATTCATGGTCCTGTTTTAAGTAGACTAATTTTGTAATATTTGCTTTCCACCCCTTGCATTTAATACTTGGATTTGGACTTGGGAATTGCCTTGTAAAATCGCTCATACGGCTCCGTCTAATGGCCCCACGGAATACACTGCGGCCAGATCCTCACAGCGCCTCTCCATCCACTGGGCTGCCCCCCCCCTGGGCAGAAGCACGGTGTTCCCTCCTGGCTGAAGCCATCGCCAGGCGGGATTGTGCTTGCCCTCCGGGATCTGTCTCAGAGCCTTGTAACCTCGGCGAGGACAGGCGTTGTTACAGTGGGTAACTGAGTCAAGGCTTCTGTTAAAGTATGTTTAAGGTGAAGGACAGGTGGATGACAGTGTATGCTGCCAACTCTAAGGAGGGTGAAATCCTTCACTCTCTGTGTTGTATTGCTCTGGCGGCCATAGCAAAGCATCACGGACAGGACGGCTTAAAAGCAGACAATTTATTTTCTCACAGTTCCAGATGCTGGGAGTCCAGGACCAACGTGTGGGTAGGGTCGGTTCCCCTTGAGGCCTCTCTCCTCGGCGTGTGCACGGCCGTATCCTCCCTTGCTCCCGAACGTGGTCATCCCTCTGTGAGCATCTGTGTCATTATCTCCTCTTCTTGTAAGGACACCCAGAGTGTATCAAGGTCCACTCTCCTGGCTCCCTTTCATCTTATTACCTCTTCAGAGATCCCACCTTCAAAGAGTCACGTTTGGAGGTACTGGGGGTTAGGAATCAACCTATGGATTTGGGGGGACACAGTGTCAATCCACTACATCCTCCAACAAGAGCAAAAACAGGGGTTCCAGTCTTGAAGGAAAACCGCAGATATGTATTCTTGTAGAATCTCAACATGGACAATTTGATTTTTTTATTGTTACATTTTTAATTTTTATTTATTTATTTAAAATTTATTTTTTTTTCTTTACATTATGGTGTTGGTTTTGGCATACATTGACATTATTTCTATGAAAAGCCACTTGCTAGTCCTAGAGGAAGGAAACCACGTTGTCATGTCCACCTGGCATTTCCTGTTTGTGACTAATTTAACTGTGCTGGTCTAAGGATCATAATAGAATATTATGAAGACACGTGTTGTGCTGGTCTTTTCTGCAAAGAACACCCAATATATGTGGCAGACAACAACAGCTACTGTATTATTAATATATGAAATGTATTAGTCACTCGGTCATGTCTAGCTCTATGCAGACCCCCTGGACTATAACCCGCCAGGCTTCTCTGTCAATGGGGTTCTCCTGACAAGAATACTGGAATGGGTAACCATTCCCTTCTCCAGGGAATCTTCCTGACCCAGGGATAAAACCCAGCTGTCCTGCATTGCAGGGGGACTCTATACCTGCTGAACCACCAAGGAAGCCCTTGATATATAATCTATCTGTCTAATCAGCTCATTAATCAGTAAAATTCAGTTGTCAGCTTAGTAATGTCTCCTGATGGAGTCTGGATCAAATTGAATGATGGGGAGGTAAAGAGGTCCCAAATCAAAGGATCCCACAGGTATTAGTGTAATATCTTGCTTTTACAGAGTCTGATGTTGAAGTATGTTCTGAGTTTGATGGCAAAGGTGTCCTTGAAAATGTGTATGCCCACACCTGTGACTCAAGCTGCCACGGGTCTTACGGATCATACGAAGGGAGGATCCACTAGGATCACCATCCTGAAAGGCCTGTCTGCTAAGATAGCAATTTCACACTATGGCCATGGGGGTTTTCATTGACGATTTCCCTGAAATGAACCAGTTGTGCTCAGTCTTTGTGGGGAGAGGCTGACAGCGAAGTCTCAGTTTCAAAAGGACAACTGGTCAAGTGAAAATGTGAAACTCTGGGCTTTTCTGGCTTCCTGGTAGAGAATCAGGGCCTATGTGGTATCTCACAATTGAGACTTTGAGGATAAAATAGAAGAATGTGTCCTTACCAGGCCGGGGGCCGAGGCCACGGGGAGAGGCCTGGGCCGCCGGACCGCAGTCGGCCTCTGGCTGGGCTGCCATCTTGGCCCACGCTCGAAACTCTGCAGGTGGAGCCAGGCTCGTTGTTCGTAATCGTTCCCATCTGACAAACACAAAAACCGTGCGTGTTCCAGGGTGACCGCGTCTGGCCCGGGGCTCCTTGTTGTTGTCTGGCCAGGAGCTGCTGCTCTGAGAAGTGGAAATGGCCCCTGTCCAGAGGCAGGCCTGTCCATCGTGGAGGATGGGGGCCGCTGGTGAGGAGGGGGACCCTGCGAGGCATCGCTGAGGCATGGTGCTCGTCCCCAGCACACCCGCCTTGGGTCGAGTTCTCCTGTTAAACCATGAGCTGGAGGGCGTGTCACAGCGTGGTCCTTGGGTTATTGGCCCCTGTCCCCTCTGCCCTTTGTCCTCAGCAAGTCCTGGGTGAAGTCACGCAGACCCGGGGGTGGGCAGCTAATCTCATCTCTCGTGCTCACCCAGCCACCCTGAAATGCGTGTAAATGGATTCTACGTGTTTTCAAAAAGGGTGCTGTACAAACAGAAGGTGGTGAACAAGGGGGCAAAAAAAAAGATAAAATACCCCACAGCGGGCATGTGGGTCTTTCCAGTTGGAGGGAAGGCTGCTTTCTGTCACTGTCTGAATGTGTATCAACCTAACTCGATCACCTTCTGAAGAATTTATGAATCGTGCTTAATAATCAGCTTTAGGCACTTCTGAGGGAAGCGGCGCATTTTGATGCTGCAAAGGTCCCCTAAACAGCTCCTGGGAAATGACCCTGCATCCCATTAGATGCAAAAATCCACTGTCGTCGGGTGGGGGTCGGAGCTGAGCCACTCCAGTCTCAGCACACTTCAGAATGTCCAGGAGCCTCCACTTAAACACTTGATTAATCTACAAGGGCCAGAGCAGACAGCGCCTTCCCGGGAAGGGGGAAAATCACGTGTGCATTTTTCCCTTGAAGAAACTTTTTCTTTGCACTTGAGGAAAAAAAAAAAGAAACCTCTTCTTTCTCTCATATTCATTATTTTCTGTCTGTAAAGAGACCTTTATCTGACTTTTATCTCTTCCATATGCCCGTGGCCAGTGCCAGCATCTTCCCGTTTTACAAATCTGCCCAGGTAGAGGCTTTATCTGACTCACACCAGCTTACTATTTTCCTATTTAAATGGGTGATGCTGAATCAAAGTCAAATGTGAAGGTCAGGGAGATGGTTTTGGAGCTTTGTGATCGGAGACACACACAGGGCTCACTCGACAGAAGAAAAGGGGCTCAACAGAATGAAATTCCCACCAACTGTCACTCTCACAGCCTATGTTTGGAGCAATTTGGGCTCTGCTTGCTTTGTCTTTATTATAAATAATAATATGTAATGACTCTACTTATTATACATTACATATAATTTGCGTTGATAATACCATTAATAATTTATTTGTTACGCATATTATGATTAATAAATAAGAGTAATCATTCAGGTAATTTGAATTTTAAATTAACACTAGGCCTCATAGAGCCTACCGAATAGGTATTTTATTTGGGAAGACTTACAGAATCTCCGTAATTGCCATAATCACAGCCATCATGATATAATCATCCTATTTCCACGGAACACAGATTAGTTCCTGATCACCCATTGCTTTTTTTCTGGGAATCCCATTGTTCAAAGTTGTCTTGACATTTAGGTGAAAGGAAGTGGATACAGTGTCTGCTATTTATTTCACACTTAACATCCCGGTGCGCTTCAGAAAGGGTGAGTGTCCCCAGGGTCTTTACGACTGGTTTGCGTTCACAGTTTCCGTGAAGTCCTGAGCCTTTGACCCAATGTTATCCCCTGGGGAGTCCCTGTCATCTCCTTCGGGTGAGGGTTAGTGGGTGGTTCTATGATTCTTGGCAGCTTCTCACCCTTTCAGACCTGCTAAGTTATTTTTGGTTTTGAATGCACTTTAACATTTTCTAAGAGGGTAAATTTTGTGTTGTGTTCTTACCATCAGGAAAAAAAGAGGAAAAACAAGCAAGATGACCTGAGGTGACTCTGGGAGGTGTTGGCTTGTCTGTCCCCTCGGTGGTGGAGGTGGTATCCTGATCCTGCGTAGAGTCTGCCAGCTTCAAACTGTACCCGTGAACCACATGCTGCTCTGTGTTAGGGACCCCTGCATAGAGCACTTTAGGAGGAAACAGCCCTTGGAACACCACGGGGCTGGCAGCAAGGTGATGTCATTGAGTCTGCAGAAAAATAGACCCCAGACCCCCTCCCCCGGAGTGGGTGCTCTTGACCCCCGAGTGAACACCCAGCTCTGTGAGTCAGGGCGCGGTGTGGAGAGTCCAGACAGGTGGGGCAGGGCGGGTCAAGCAGACACACTGCACAGCAGAAGGCGGGCCCGTCCGCTCCCATCCCGGCTCCCGACCGTCCCCTACACGTGTCTCCAGACACCCTGGTGCGGCGGGACAAGCGCTCTCGGCCTGGGGTGTGCGTGTGCGGGAGTGGAGGGCCTGGGCTCCCGGAGGCTGGTGGCTGAGGGCATGCAGGAGCATCCAGGGCCCCAGGGCCAGCTGCCAGCACGGCTGAGCCCCTGCATGGTCCTCTCTGTGGGGACTGCTCTGGGTTCTCTGGGCCTCCTTGTGGACCCATGTGAGGGTACCCTACAACCCCGAGAGGACAGAAGGCCTCACTCCGAGTGCTGATTGCTTTGGGAACAACAGTGGGGGCTTCCTGGATCCTTCAGGAGAGAAAGGCAGCTGCTGGCCTGGCTCCCTGGGGTCGAGAGCCCTGGGGACCAGAGGTGGCCTTGCGCCCGGACATGGCAAGCCCGGGGCTCCAGCCATTTGTCCTCTGAGACCAGTCTCCTCCTGTTTCTTCCATCTCTGCACAGACACAATGGGGACCCTGGGCAACCAGGAGGAGCTGTGCTTTCATTAGACTAGAGGGGACACTAAGAGTCAGATGTGGCCAAAGCAGCTGAGCATACACACAGACGCGTCACACACAAGGATGAAACGTTTGTGCTTTTCACCTCTGTTCTGATTGGTTGGCTACAGGCTACTAGATGTGAAGGTTTGGGGACATCTCTGTCGTGGTTTGGGGGTTGTATCCATGTCAAGAGTCATCCTGCTGGAGTGTGACTGACATGGAGGTGGCTGTCATAGTGTTTTCTTAGGACATGCAATGGCTCCTAGGCATGTGGGTCACGGAGCATCACTCTCTAACTTTTAGCAGCAGAACGATGAACAGGGACTGAACTTAGCCTTGAGAAAAAGCGGTCCACGCAGCAAGCACCTAACAGTCATCATCCGGGCTTTGTGGAACCAGCTTCGGTTTGGTGGGGGTGGTCCTCGTCTCTGTTAAATTGAACAGAAATGTCACCTTTGTCATGAAATAAATGCCCCACCTTTGCCTCATTAACATACATTCCCGGCCAGGCTGGATTGTGACAGAAGCCGAGGTCCAGGGAAAAGTATTTTCTCATCCTCTTGCTGAGAGCCTCTGGCAGTGGCCGGTCACCTGCCATCCCAGGGCCAGCTAGAGTCCTCCGCCGCACAGGGAGGCCGTGCCTGCTGCTGGCGGCTCCCCCCACCCCGCTGAGCCAGCCCACAGCACCATCCCCACACCCCAGCCCAGGAAGGTCCCCAGCTCTGAACGCATGAAGGGACACTGCTCAGAACGCAGAGGGCCCCAGAACTCTGACCCATGGGCTTGCCCTGGCAGAACCGACCAGTGGGCCCAGAACTCTCTGGACTCGGTCAGTGACTTCTGCCCACATGTCCAGATCAGCACCAACCAGAGAAAGCCTAAACACCCCCGTTATTTAGGATCCCTGCCTCTGGAGGGCCACCCCCACTGCCCCGGGCCCTGGCCTCCACGGGGCCCACCTAGGGTCCCCTCTTCATGCCGACATGGACCCAACTCCTCTGCCTGGCTTTGGGTGTCTGCCAAACTTGGGGGGTGGCCGAGCCCCTCCCGCTCTCGCCTGGGTGGTCTGCAGTGACTCCCAGCCTCCCCAGAAGGTAATCATCCAGCGAGGGTACAGGAAGTGCTAGCATTCGCCCAGCGCTGCTGTAGGTCCTGGCAGGCTCGACTCAAAGTCAGCATCTCTGACGACGGAAACTGATCCCACGTCCCCTGCCCTTTGCTTCCAGAGACGAGGGTTTCACAGGGCGGCCGGGTCCACATGGCTGGAATGCCCAGGACGTGTGGCCTTTGACTTATGGAGGTGGGTTCTGTGTATTCTGAGCCACTCATCAGCCCTGCCGCTGGGTGTCACCCGGGAGCCACTGCCCCAGCTTGGCGATGGGCATCCAGGGCCACATCAGATACCCTGCTTTCAGAGTCTTCACTCACTGGTCTGAAAGATGCCCCAAACCTTTCATTTTCCTTCCTTGGGCTCTTGGAGTGATTCAGAAGAAAAAGGCTCTATCCTGATCCTTTGGAAAGACACAGACCACTCCACGGCCGTTGGCCCATGACCCCACCGGAGGTCTCGGTGGCCAAATCTCCCTTGCTTGCCTTGGGGTCCTTCACCCATAGAGTCCTCTGTCCCTGCTATACCAGAGCATCAGTCCAGGACATGGTTTCCTATTAACATGACCTGAGCCGCCAGAACCGTCCTGCCCTGTGACCCCCTGGATCAGGACACGGTTCTCCTGGCAACACAGCCTGAGCAGGTTCCCTTTGTCGTGCCACGTGGTGTTGTGGACTTGAGTGATGTGAAGTGAGCGAGACCAGCAGGTCTTTCTCTATGAAGCTCAAGTTCTCTCCTCTTGCTGTTTTGTGTGAGTTTAGCTGTTTGTGCTGGCCTGGGATGTTCCCCCAGGAGCAGTGGAGGGTCCAGAGATGACCAATGTCCATAACGCCGGATGCTTGGCTGCAGGGGAGATTTACTTCCGGGTCAGCCAGGTTCTGGATGTCACCTGCATCCTGAACCCTGCACCCCCGCATCCCTGCTGGTGAACATCCCAACTCAGGGGCACAGACCAGAGACACATTTTAGGGGAGAGACATGTGTCCGTACTCTTGATATGAAGAATCCTTTAAGTATTGACCAATGGAGTCTCAGAGAAAAAGATGATGACGTTTATGTGAAAAACTCAATAGGGCCATTATTTTATGGCGGCTGTAACTTTTGTGGAGATGCTTCACTGACTGAATTCTGGGCCAGTCAGATCATTTGGTTGTTGTTTAGTTGCTAAGCTGTGTCTGACTCTTAGACTGAGCCAACAAAGGAGGCTGAATTCCATCTCTTCACACCACAGAACTGCAGGCGTGATGGACAAAGTAATTCAGGAAGGTGTGTCCAACTCTTTGCGACCCTGTGGACCTTAACCTTTCACGTTTCTCTGTGGGTTCTCCAGTCAAGAATGCTAGAGTGGACTGCCATGCCCTCTGACATGGGATTGTCTTGACTCAGGGACTGAACCTGCATGTCTTACCTCTCCTGCGTTGGCAGGTAGGTTCTCTATCACTGGTGCCACCTGGGAAGCCCTAATTTAGGAATGACACACAGTGATTTGGGAAAACACCCATGACGTGGGGATGAGGATGAGATTAGGTGATGCTGTCTCCATCTGCCCTGGGTGCCATTAAAATGTGCCACAGACCGGGCCATACAAACAGCAGACGTGCCCTTGTGATGGGTCTGGGGGCTGACGTTGAGGACAGGGTGCCAGCGTGGTCTGTTCTGGGGAGGGCTACAGAGAAGGTTGCCCTTTGTCTCTGGAGTTTGATTTGTCTTTCTTTAAAGAGAACACTGAAGACCTTACTGAACTGGTCAGTCAAACTTAGTCAAACATTTTCTGGTCTTTGCTTGTAACTTTCTAACCTTCATGGGGGGAGTTGCTCCAGGTCAGAGGGATTTGGTTTTGGGTTCTGACACTAGCTAAGTGAGCACATTTGAGCGGTGTCCTTCTGGACCTTCCCGGCTTCCTTTTTGAGGGTAATGGCACCCCCTCCATTGGCTCATGGCATCAAGACTAAGCGGTCCCTATGAAAGGCATCCCGGGTGGGCTCGGCCCCTCCTCAGGCCTCTTCACCCCTTGTGAGGTTGTGGGGCCCACTGCTGGAGCGAGTGAGGGGGTGTGAGCCCACCTATGGTCCGCCCCTCGAGCCCTGCCTCTTCCTGACCCCCAGAGAGGGGCTTTGTGGACTAGCCACGGCACCGATGGCTCTAGCGTTTCAGTGTACTGCCTGAGAAACTTATACACAAGAACCTTGTCCCCACTCCCACTCAATATCTACAGTCCTTTGTGAGCGACCAGACATCCTGTGGAACGCAAACACAGAGCCCGTTTGCCAACACAACACAAAGGAAAATCTAAACCTCAAAACACAGCAACCCCAGACCCACAACTAGCATGATACAGCTGAAGAGAAACACAATTTAGCTATCATATTTGGATGTAAAATGTTGAAGACACTATTTACTAATGTCCAGCTTACATGACTGTTAACAAACAGGTACTCATTAGCATCAGTGCCTCCTTTTTTTAAATGACAATCAATTTTCTCACTCAGCTTGCTGCTTTCTCAGTAATTGCATACATTTTTTTCCAACATGAACTAGATAAAAATAAGATCTAGCTGCACAGTGAAGTGGGAAGGCAGTTAGTATAGACATTCCAAGCAGGGAATGGCTCACTCCCAGGAGGCGTGATGCTGCCCCTGGCCTGCACATCTAAGGATACACATCATCATGGATGGCTCTAGTGCACATTTTCCAAATGGGCTAAATGTGATTTTGTTGAATGACTAATTGTGTTGGAAAAGTAACTCCATATAAAGTTCTCTTAAGTCTTCACTGGCTATAAAATATTTTATTGGAGAATGCATACATTATAAAGAAGTTGAATCTTAAAAAGCAATAGGCAATCCACAGGAAAAATATGAACAAATAAACATCAATCATTTTCTCATGGTATTTTTTTTTAATAATACAACAATTCATGATTAGTTCATCCACCAAACTCGATAGTTGCCAAGCAATTATTAAGTGGTCCCACTGTGCTGACACAGTGGTAAAGAGCCCACCTGCCACACAGGAGACCCAGGAGGTGTAGGTTTGGTCCCTGGGTCAGGAAGATCCCCTGGAGAAGGAAATGGCAACCAATTCCAGTATTCTTGACTGGAGAATCCCATGGGCAGAGGAACCTGGTGGGTTACAGTCCATGGGATCGCAAAGAACCAGACACAGCTGAGGATTGAACACATACAATATACATGGATCAAAAATAGAATTTTGAGACAGATACAAGTATATGTCTTGCTTTTGTAAAGCTTTCACTTATAAGTAAAACAGAAGAATTAAAGTATTTTCCAAATGTACTTTTTAAAAATTTAGAAAGCAGACTAAATTTCCTTCTTTTAAAGATAAATTTAAGTAAAAGACATATCTGTAATAATAGTGAAATTATCTAAAAATGCAAAAATTAAGATCGCTTTCATTAATTCCTTTTTTTGCTAGATTGTTGAAGTGACTATGGGCGTGTTTCTGTCCACATCTATAATATATCACCCTATACCTAATGTCACGTTCCTATAAAAAGACATGCATATGTAAAATAATTTCTCTATGCACATTCACATATATGTATAACATGACTTTAAAATCTGACAATGTCTCGTAGTTTTCTTTACTGTTAAATGGAGGTTTAGACTGCTTAAAAATACATGTTGGAAACTGTTGGACAACCACTAGAAAGTTACTAAAATAAATATGAGAGAGAAAATGCAAAGATCTGCCAAGAGAGGAAATAGAATCACACAAAGTTCAACTAAAACCAGAGAGGATAGAAAAAAGGCTAGGGGGAGAAAGAAGCAAAAAACAAATGCAACAAATGAAAGTAATTACAAATCTTGTAGAAATAAATGCAGCTATATCAATTACCACTTTTAATGTGAAGAGTCTAAATAAATTAACTAAAGACAAGGAAGAATGAAATGGCTTTAAAAGGTGGATTAAAAAGCTATTTTTTTTAATCTAAAAGAAGCTAATTTTAATTATAAAATTACAGAAAAGTGAAAAATAGAGAAATGGCTTCCCAGGTGGCTCAGTGGTAAATAATCAGTCTGCCAACTCAGGAGACATAAGAGATGTAGCTTGATCCCTGGGTTGGGGAGATCCCTGGAGAAGGAAAAGGCAACTCACTCCAGTATTCTTGCCTGGGAAATCCCATGGACGAGGAGCCTGGCGGGCTACAGTCCATGGGGTCACAAAGAGTAGGACAGGACTGAGTGACTTAGCATACATACGTGTTTGACACATGGAAGAAATGGAGAAAGCGATGACAGGTCAAAACTGATGAAAAGGAAAATGGAGAAGCTGCTTTAATTTCAGGCAAAGATGACTTCAGAAGAAGGGACTTCATCATGATAGAGGAGTGTATTCCATCATGATAGAGTGGTCAGTTCTGCAGGAAGGCGCAGCAGTCTGACCTCTGCATGCACCTGACCACAGGATATAGAAATATGTGAAGGAAAATCTGATGGCACTAAAAGAATAAATGTGTAAGTGCACTTACTCAATGGTTTTAACATCATTCCGTCAGAAATAGATCAGATAGAAAACCAGGAAGCAGACATCGGTCTGAGCAGCACTGTGGGTCGGCTTCTCCCAACTGACTTTCACAGAATGGTTTATCCAGCAGCAGAAGGATCCATGTTCTTCCCAGACTTACATGGATCATTCACCATGATAAACCACATTTTGTGTCATAAGCATACATGAATAAATTTAATATTCTGTAAATTATATGAATACAATGTATATTCTCAGATCACAGGAAATCAAACTGGAAATGAATAACAGAAAACTAGTTGAAAATCTCCAATTATTGGGAAATTAGGCAACGTCCATCTAAACAACTCATAGGCCAAATAAAATCTTCTTGGAGAAATGCCTGACTTAATTAGGACTATGGTGGGAAATATTGAGGATGAACCCTGAGCATCGAATAACAGAAAGTAAGAAAGTGTTCAATGCACACACACAGACAAATATACACACACGTGTGTGTATGAGCTTGTACAAATGCATGTATTCACATGCACATCCATGCACACATATGATGTGGAGCATGTCAGAAGGACACAGGAGTTAGGTAAAAGAGACCGCAACGACTCAAGCCATTTTCTTGTGAGCAATACAGAATAAAGCAGCATCAGATTATATCCCCAAGCATGAAATTAATATTCATGATCCCATTATTATATAAATAATTGATTTAATAAATAAAGGAAGAAAATAGACAACCAGTACAGGATTACTACAGATAATTTCTGTAATTACTCTACTCTCTGAAACTGGAGCATAGCTCTGTCATCCTTCAATATGGAAGCAAAGGAAGTAGTAAAGCAACTTCCTTCCAAGAGGTACAGTAAAGAAAGGGGGGGCCTTTCTTTAACGGTGGGGGAAACACACGTTACCTCAGCGGGGTAGTGGAGGTCAATGCAAAGGCGACAAGTCACGCTGAAGTCATGGACACTCGATACTGTGCATTGAGAAAGACACTACCTCTGCACTCTCCTGGGTAACCTGTAGCCCAGCCTAATCATGGAGAAAACATGAGGCAAATTCGAACAGAGGACATTCTACAGACTGCCTGATGGGAGCCACTCAAAACTGCTGGGCTCAGCAAAAATAAGGACGAGCGGAGAAGCTGTCCCAGCCGAAAGGTGCTCAAGGAGAAGTGGTGATGCATGAGGCCCTGGACTAGAAGAGAGACATGAGGGGAAAACGGGACATCTGCATACGCCTTGGACTTCTGTCAACAGTGGTGTGTCAGTACTGGGTCTTTAATCATGGCACACGTCTTGCACTGAAGTAAGATCCTGAATATAAAGCGATGCAGGTATAGACAGGTAAGACGTGTTTATAGCGTCTTTGCAATTTTCTGTAAATTTAAAGCATTTCTCAAATAAAATGTACATTTTTAGGAAATCTAATTGCTGATTTAATCTTTCAGTGTGAGGAGCCGACTCATCAGAAAAGACCCTGATGCTGGGAAAGATTGAAGGCAGGAGGGGAAGGGGACGACAGAGGATGAGATGGTCGGATGACTTCACTGATGTGATGGACATGGGTTTGAGCAAGCTCCAGGAGTTGGTGATGGACAGGGAGGCCTGGCGTGCTGCAGTCCGTGGGGTCGCAGAGTCAGACATGACTGAATCACAATAACAAAATTTACTAAGCATGTCTTCCCCGTGAAGATGATACAGTGATGATGATCACTGGTGAAACTAAAGGGAAAGTACTTTCAGCCGCTGCCCAGGAACCTGAATCTGGTGGACACTTGAACTTGGTAAAGATGAAAGGAGCAGATTCGCAGGGCGTGACTTCACTTGGCGCTGCTGAAGTCGCTGTGGTCCTTCCTAAGTGGCCGCTGCTGAGGTGCTGTCTCGGAGTGTTAGTAGCGGCACTGAACAGGTCAGAGTCGGCCTCCTGGCACTGACGAGTTGGGAAAGGAGTCATAATAGAAAAGATGACAAGGACAGTCATCGAACAGCTGGAGCGTCAGAGCTCCTGGGCCGGCTGACGCGCTCCAGAGGAGCTGCCCCCTCGCCCCGATTACGCAAAGAGCCCGTGTAAATCAGCGATTTGTGCCCACTGAACTGTTCCTCTCCAAAGCGCCCGTGCATTTAGGCTCAATTACTTACATGACCGGGGCCAGTGAGTGTTGAAAGAGAGCCTTTCGCCTCCTGTGATAGGTGTTCTGCCAAAACTCAGCATGTATTTTGTTTTCTTTAAAAACTACCATTCCTATATAATTGGATTAACCCAGCATGTGACTGAGGCCAGATGTCGAAGTTTCCTAGCTTGAGTAGATCCCTCATGTGACTTTTCTGAAGCTTCTCTCATAATGTTCTGAAAGTTAAAACTGACTCATTGGCTACAAATGACCTTCAAGTGTCCTTAAGAAGTTTTACAACTGTTGGTCAGAAGGAAAAACACTAACCGCTTATTTAAAGTTTCAGATACTCAAGTAGCCACGGGCAGAGATCAACAAATTGTGTTTAGTAATTGCTTGAAACAGCATATAATTTTGCTAAGACGTGTATGAGGAAAAAGTATTTCTCAAGTAATATGAAATTCACAAAAGCCTAGGTATTTGAGTTTTCCAGTCTTTTTGAAAAACACATTTCAGCTGCTACACATCCATCTTATTTCTTTCCCCAGCAATTTTCATCTTTCTCCTCATATATATTCTTTGGAGAAATTTCTATTTGTGTCTTCTGCCAATTTTTTCATTGGGTTATTTGTTTGTTTTTGATATTGAGGAACATAAGCTGTTTGTATGTTTTGGAGATTAACCCACTGTCATTTGCAATGTCTATAGTTTATATGGACGTTGGTGCATTTAAGTGGTGCTAACATAGTCATCAGCCCACTCCGGTGTTGTTACCTGGAGAATGGACAGAGGGGTCCGGTGGGCTACAGTTCATGGGGTCCCAAAGAACTGGACAGGACTGAGTGGCCAAATGTGCATGCAAGCAAAATAATCATCATAAAAAGAAAACTGTAGATATTTATAGTAGTATTATCAGTTGTTAATCTGTATTCCAAAACAACTGAGGGTTAGATTGAATTAATTTCACAAGCTAGAGTTTAACACAGGCAGAATTTGAGCAACGAAGAATCAACTTCCCTAAAATAAGAGTTTATCAGCAGTGCATCAGCAGTGCATGAGATTGAGTGAAGTGAGGAGACTGTAAATATTTTTGCTGACACAGCCAGATGGATGGTTCGCATAGAAAGTCAAAACTTGAGGGTAGTCTGAGGATGTTTGGAAACTGCTATGACTTTAAGAGAATATAGATTGAATTATTATTAGGGTTTTTTTTTTTTAACTTTTGGAAAGAAAGCTTTAGTGAGGCCAAAGCCTTGATATGTGACTTTTTACCCATCCATTGTTGAGGCCAAAAACTGTGTAATATGAAGAAAGACAAGTTTTTCTTGTGATAATTTGAAATGAATTTCAGCAATTTCTGCTAACAAAGGAAAAAAAAAAAGACAAACTAAACCAACAAAACTTAACACTGTGTGTAAACTTTACATTGTGTGTGTGCTGTGCTAAGTTGCTTCATTTGTGTTCAATTCCGCCATCTTATAAACTATAGCCCTAGCTTGGGTAGATCCTTCATGTGACTTTTCTGAGGTGTCTCTCACAATATTCTTAAAAATGAGCCATCAGTTAAAGTGACCTTCAAGTGCCCTTAAGAAGTTTTACAACTGTTGGTCAGAAGAAAAAACACTAACGGTTAATTTGAAGCTTCGATGTGCAAGCAGCTACAAGCAGAGATCAAGAAACAGGCTGCCCTGTCTGTGGATTCTCCAGACAAGAGTACTGGAAAGGGTTGCCATTCTCTTCTCCAGGGCATCTTCCTGACCCAGGGATTGAACCCAGGACTTCTGCATTGCAGGCAAAGGGTGAAGAATCTGCTTTTACCCTCTGATCTTTAGAAAATCAGTGCTTGGAAGCCACCTTGTCTAGAAATACCTCCCAGGGGATTTTGGGCTGGATTTTCCACTCTTCTTTGAACACCGCCTACCAGCTGGAGTCATGGCTTTCTTGACAGGCTCTCTGCTGCACCCAGAGCCAGGAGGGCAGGTGCTGCGTCTTACCTGCTTTCTGTTCAGGGTAAAGCCGGTCCAATCACAGAGCAGGAATAAAACCGTGTCCCCTATGACCCTGAGTGTCAGGCTTACTTTGTTGTGAGTGTTGATTTGCTGCGTTTAAAATAAAACACCCTCTGGGCTTGAAGGAAGGTTATGACAAACCTAGATAGCATATTGAAAAACAGAGACATTACTTTGCCAACAAAGGTCCGTCTAGTCAAGGCCATGGTCTTTCCAGTGGTCATGTATGAATGTGAGAGTTGGACGGTGAAGAAAGCTGAGCACCGAAGAATTGATGCTTTTGAACTGTGGTGTTGGAGAAGACTCTTGAGAGTCCCTTGGACTGCAAGGAGATCCAACCAGTCCATCCTAAAGGAGATCAGTCCTGGGTGTTCATTGGAAGGACTGATGTTGAAGCTGAAACTCCAGTACTTTAGCCACCTCATGAGAAGAGTTGACTCATTGGAAAAGACCCTGGTGTTAGGAAGGATTGGGGGCAGGAGAAGAAGGGGATGACAGAGGATGAGATGGTTGGATGGCATCACCGACTTGATGGACGTGGGTTTGGGTGGACTCTGGGAGTTGGTGATGGACAGGGAGGCCTGGTGTGCTGAGATTCATGTGGTCACAAAGAGTCGGACATGACTGAGCGACTGAACTGAACTGAACTCAACTGCCTGCCTGGCCTAGTCCTGGCCCATCAAACACTCTCCTAGAAGAGGTGTCTTCTAGGAGCCAGGATCATGCACATGCAAGGCCTCCGGAAGCCGGCGTGCACTCGGCCGTTTTGGGCACATCTGGTATTTTTTGAGCTGACTCTTGTCTCCCTAATGTTTTTAGTTGATTTGAGAGTATTCAGATTCCAGAGGAGGTGCCAACGGGCCTGTCACATTCGTCTTCAGATGACATCTGCTGAGGATTTTTCAATAACATCAAGTGTACAGAGCCTATGAAGAGGGAGTGACAGCGGATTATGAGAGCTGAGTGGGGAGACTGCTGGGCAGAAAGTTTTGATTTGGTGATTTTCCTGATGTGGTTTGTGTCCCTGGAGGGAGGACCAAACTCAGACTGTGTCCTCCTGAGCTGGATGCAGATGCCATTGTAGTGTGGGCGGAACCTGGCTGGCACAGCAGGCACAGAGGGGCCCCAGGAAGGCAGTGACTCCTGTTTGGATGCCTCCCACTTCTTCATTCTCACTCCTCAGTGCTTCATTTATGACTCACCGAATCTCCCACTTCAGAAGTTCTTTCAGTTCAGTTCAGCTCAGTTGCTCAGTCATGTCTGACTCTTTGTCACTCCATGGACTCTAGCACACCAGGCTAAGCTTATGTCCATTGAGTCAGTGATACCATCCAACCATCTCATTCTCTGTTGTCCCCTGCTCCTCCCACCTTCAATCTTTCCCAGCATCAGGGTCTTTTCCAATGAGTTGGTTCTTTGTATCAGGTGGCCAAAGTACTGGAGTTTCAGCTTCAGCATCAGTCCTTTCAATGAATGTTCAAGACTGATTTCTTTTAGGATGGACTGGTTTGATCTCCTTGCAGTCTAAGGCCTCTCTAGAGTCTTCTGCAACATCATAGTTCAAAAGCATCAATTCTTCAGTGCTCAGCTTTCTTTATAGTCCAACCCTCACACCCTGGAAGTTCTTTGGGGTTTTTGAACTCAAAAAACAACCTGCTAAGTAAGTCATCAAAACGACCTGCTGAGTCATCAAAACAGCAATAATATTTTCTCCTTCCAACCCTTACAATGTGTTATCTGGGTCTCCATGTCCACAAGGATGCTGGCTTTCGCAGTGGAGTCCGGGAGCACACTTTGAGTCAGGCTCCTTGGAGCCGACTTCACCGTGGAGGAGTTACCTTGACCCTGTCCCCGCCAGGGCTGCAGCCCGGCCACATGAACCCACCTAAGTCAGAGGCCTCTGAGAAACCCCTACCTTGATGGCTCTTCACTGTAACTTCTGCCCACTGACCCTCTCGCTCTACCTGTTGGCTATAAATCCCGCCTTCTTCTATGTGCTTAGAGCTGAGCCCCATCTCTCTTCTCTGTTGCAATAGCCCTGAATCAAGTCTTCCTTGCCCCTTTAATAAATGTCGAGGTACAATTTCTCTTTGACAATATGCAGTTAGAGTCATCCCCACGTTCTTCTCAGGGGGCTCTTCTAGGCTCTGTCTGTGCTGAAAAAGTTCTCCCTGTTGGCCATGACCTCACTGCCAGACCCATCTGACCACCCGCATCTGGCCTCAAGGACAGGCTTTTCCATACTTTTTTCTTCCTATCATCACACTGATCTATGTTATTGCTTCAGCTCCTGGGTGCGGATGAAGTGTACATTTGAAGGGGATAAAATTTTCACAGCAAGTCTCTGGGCTTTCTCTAAATCAGAGAGTATGATGGGAAATAGCATGAGGAATTATCTCACTTTACACAAGAGAAAATTAAGCTTTACTGAGTATGTAGAGATTCAGTGTCTATGAATAACTACATATAATGTGTTACTTCTTCTAACTTGTGTTTGAAGGACTCATTTCCACTTACAACAGGATGCCAAACTAATTTACTATGTAAATGCAAAAATGGCGTTTTGCATTTTAGTTTTGTATTTTACAGAAAAAATAATTTTAAAGGATATTTGGGACAAGATTAAATATTTGTCATCTCAAGGCAGCTCCCCTCCTACACCACCATCACCATCACCACATACTCCTTCCCAAAATAAATCTTTTGTTATAATTTCTATAAGGAAATTATTTTTAATAGAGTGGGAAGCTTTTAGCTTTGGTTGGGGTTTTCTTAAATCATTGACATCATTGGTAGTTAATACTCACTACTTTTTATTTTAGAAATTAAAAAAAATGTAGAATTACAAATGTAAAGCAATAACTCAAGGCCACCCCAAAAGACACAGAGTTTAAGCATCAGTTAAAAATATCTCTTGAGAGAGATGATACTGCTCTTGTGAAGGCTGTAGTGAAATTTTCCAGAACTCTTCAATAAACAGACTGCTATCTTACTACCCTTAGAAATTCTTATTGAGTAGGATGTGTATTTTAAGAATAAGGTTCTCAGGGACTGGACATATGTGTAGATATGGCTGATTCATGCTGATGTATGGCAGAAACTAACATGATACTGTAAAGCAATTATCATCCAATAAAAATTATTATAAAATAAAAATAATATTCTCTAACAGTTCACATGGTAGACAACCTTGACAGCCAATGAACTGAACAAGATCATGGTTGGACCACAAACCATGTCCACACTCAGGGAAAGCTTGCCTTTTTATTTCTAATAAACTTGAGTGCTAGTCTGAATTGTGAACTATTGGTCATTTACAGTTTCAGATTGCAGAGATGTTAAAAGCAGTACAAACCAATGGCTTTCAAACTATGCTTTAATCCAGAGAACAGGAACTGGGGTGAAGATGTATAAAGATGGGAGAAGCAATGGGGAAGAATGAGCCAGAATCTACATAAAAAAGAAAGCAACGTCACTATTGCTTATTTTTAGAGTGTCCGTCCACAAAATTTTCTTTAAATAAAAGATTTATCTGCTTCCAAAATAATGTTTGAGAACAATGATGATACAAGTGTTTCTTAGATTACGCTGAACTGCAGACTGTGATTCGGTGCGTCTAAGGTTGGTGGTGATGCTGTTCAGTTGCTCTCCCATTCTTTGTGACCCCACAGACTGCAGCACGCTAGGCTTTCCTGTCCTTTACTATCTCCCAGAGTTTGCTCATAATCATGTCCACTGAGCCAGCGATGCCATCTGACCATCTCATCCTCTGTCACATTCAGTGTGACGTGCATGTTGCTCGTGTGGAAATCAGTACTCTTGTTCCCCACCAAAAATGAAGTTTTCTCAGCATCCCCAGATGTAATTAGCCTAGGCCCAGAGGTAAGGTCTCATTTACAGCCCAGAAGTTACCCTCTTCTTATCTATTTATCCAATTTGAACTTTAATTTCCTGTTCCAATATTTATTCGATTTGCATCTTCTTGTCTGAAGTCTCTTTAACCTCGACAAGGAGGTAGATGAGGAGCTGAGGAATTCTGTGTCTCTCGCTTACCCACACAGTGTTTATATAGCTGTCCTGTTCTCAACATCGAGCGACGGCTGGAGGTTTTTCTCACCACTGTCTTGGTCCCGCTTGCTACTCCTTGGACATTCTTTCAATACCTCTGTTACTGAGTGGCTCCTACATAGGGAGGAACTGGCTGAGGCATAGGGGCGAACTGAACAAAACCAACAGTCACTGACCCCAAGATCTTGGATAGCAGTGGGGGGCCAGCCACGTGGAAGCTGGAGCCAGGCTCTGGGGGTGTCAGGGTCTGGCTGAGAGCTCTAAGGCTGGATGGACAAACACTGCAGAAACCATGAATGTCAACGGCAGGCTTGTGAGGGGAAGAACATCACCAGTGGCTCGTCCCTTTATTTCTTTAGGTCTGTTGAGATCTAGGTTCCTTTGGTCTAGAACATAGATTACCTGACATAACCAGCTTTCTAATTTTAACCTGGAACTGCTTCACCCAGTATAATACCCTAGGCAAGTGTTGAGTATGAAGCCTGGAAGCGGTCACTGTCTGTTTTGCGGACATCGTACATAATGAAATCATATTTTCATACATTTATTTTCAAACTTTATTTGCGATCCACAGTAAAATGTTATATAAGGTCAAAGAATGATGGAACAGTCATCAAATATCCCTTTTAACAACAAATCATTTTTTCTTGTTGACTTTTTTTTATCATTTATAGGAAAAGCATTCTTAAAACAGAGTTGAAAGCACAAAATTTTCAAATGTTCAAAAGAATTAATTTTTTGAATTCATTAAAAAACATTTCCTGAAAATGTTGTGACTATGATTTTAAGTTACATAGCAGTTTGTAGTTTTATTCAGTCAATGTGAAAGAACTGAAATCCTGTTCTGGATCCTTATTTTATAAAACATAATAACATATAATTCAAGATATTGCATATCACTAAGGGAATAATTAATATGCCAATATCAATCACAAAGCAATAATGCTGTTGTGCTTTTCTTCACAGAAGATAAAATCATGTGATATGCCAACATTATTCTTTTGGATATTAGGAAATGTGGACTTGCTCAACTAAGAAAGAGGAAACACTTAGTTCTCTCTAAAGATAGCTCTCTTGAATTCTATAAGTGTGAAAAGTTTTATTTTTAAAGAAAAATCTGGCCTTTCAAAGAACTCAGAGCGTCCTGTGCCATGGTCAGGACCCAGAAAAGCAGCCGCGTGCAGCCTGTAGACAAGTCCTTTGACGGTCAATTTATGTAAAGCGATGCCCTCCCAAGCTGAGCCCAGTAGCACCACTCACTGCAAAGCGATGTCTGCACAGGGACAGAGGCAAGAGGGGGGTCTCCCTCCCCTCCAGGGAGCCACGTCAGCGGGGAGGGAGGACCACACCCCACCGAGATGTCTCTTGACATCCTGCCCCCACATCCATCTCCATGAGGACAAGTGGCTGGGCAGCGCCTCCTCCTTACGGCTGCAGACCAGCAAGGCAGTGGGATGGGGAGAACGGGAAGAAAAACTAGCCGCACTGGAAGGTAAGCATACTTACAAGAAACTCACAGTTCCAGGCTAAATTTATCTAATCAAGATTTCCATGTACATGTACCACTACACAGTGGTCCATGTGACTGCTTTAAAGTGTGTGTGCTGTGTGTGTGTGTGAGTGTGTGTTAGTGGATGAGTATGTGTGACTTGTGTGTATGTGTGAGTGTATTAGTGTGTGTGTGAGTGTGTGTGTGAGTGTATTAGTGTGTGTGTGAGTGTATTAGTGTGTGTGTGGATGTGTGAGTGTATGTGAATGTGAGTATGTGTTAGGGTGTGTGTGTGAGTGTGTAAACTGGGACTGGAAGTATAGATGTTCAGATCATTGCCTTCAGTTCAGGGAGTTCTAACAGGCTTGCTTGCTGTGAGAAGCTTGATATAAAACCGTAAGACGTGCCATTCCTCCCAGGACATGGTGTCTCTGCGGCCTGGAATAATGAACCCCACGTCTACAGAGAAACAGCTCTGGCTTGTCTGCATAACTCTGTTTCTGCAAGGACCAGTGCACCGGTGTGAGAACATGCCTAGCGCGGTGCTATCAGGAAGAGCGAGAAAGCGAGAAAGACAGAAAGGGGATAGCAGCTAGACAGATAGGAAATAGGAGGGGGAAGCAGCTTTACCTTTGGGGAGTTTGTAGCACTTTTACTCAACTTCAATATTCCTCCATTTCATTAAAAGTCAGAAGCTGAGTACACTGCATATACTGGTCACCCTAAGTGTCCAAAACCCAATTTGTCTGGAGTCCTTTCCATGAGTCTGGGCACTTCCTCCCTGGGCACCTTGTGGGCAGCAGGGTGGCGGCAAGAGAGGTGGTCTACCGCGGCCAGAGGAGCTGGTCTCCGAGGCCCCAGCCTCCCCGCCTGAACCTAGCGTGCTGGTCATGGAGAGGCTGAGGGTGTGTTCCCAAGCACGGTTTATAAATATTCTTTCACAATTGTGGAACACGTTCAAAGGCATTTTTAATATTGCTTTCATTTAATTCTGGCTCGGAGAAATGTGTCTGCAAAATGGTTTCCCTAAATCCGTGTTCGTAGCTTCTCGCAAACGTGGGGTGGAGACAGAAAAAAATGTCAGTTATGCTTTTCATATTCACGAGCGAGAGGAGGAGGACGGGTTTGGAAAGCGAGGGAAAGAGGTTGTGCACACATCGGGGGTGCCAAAAGGCTCAGGGCTTCCTGCCGGGCTTTCTATCTCCCTTGCCCCACCTGCGGATTTTTAGGGGCCAGAATCCACTGAACCAAGGATGACGCTCTGAGGGCAGGCTGACGGCCAGACCCCATGGACCCTCCAGGCTTGGTTTGGGGCTCCCACCTTCTCTTTGCCTCCCAGGGCTGACCCAGGGTTGAGGGTCAGGCAGGGGGACCCCACCACCTCATCCCTTCACAGCTCCATCTGGGGGCAAGTGTGGCCCCGTGGGACTCCGGCTGCATCTCTCCCATCTCCATGTGGGCAGTGTCCCCCTCGGCCAGGGACCAGTGAGGGGCGCTCCACGGGCAGCTATGATCCCCTGGGCTGGGCACGAGAAGTTTGCCCTCTTCTTCTGGAGTCTTCTGCCCCTGCCGCTGCAAGCCCTCTGGCCTGGGCTTTTGGGACACTCTCCAAGGAACCTGTGGCTTTGGTCCTCATCCATACCCGGCAGAGCCCAGCAAGGCTCAGGAGAGGTCACTTGGGGGCGCCCCCAATCCTTAGACGTGGCAGTCCCTGGTGGTGAGTGGGGAAGCCCCTCACAGGGGCTCAAGAGGAGGGGGCACCTCTTCTGCCTTTGGCACACTTCCTTCTGCCATTGGGATCCCTCCTCTTAAAGCTCAGTTTTGTCTCTGGACTGACAAAGGTTTAAGAGGGGAAGCTGAGGTCGGTCACCCTGGAGCTCCCGCCTCCCGCCTCCTGCCTGCCGAGTCCCTGTGAGTGCCCTGGTGGGGGCTCAGCGCCGCCCCTCCCTGCCTGGACCCGGGCTCCTTCGGGCCCGGATGCGTGAGGGTGCTGGGATGATGGACAAGGCCAGTCCTCTCTCAAGACCACAGCGGGGTTTGCTGCGCTCATGGCGGAAAGGACCTCTCAGGAACGACCAAGGGCTGTCTGCGACCAGAAGCGGCTCCTGTGTGACAGACACACACACACACACACATACCTGGGCACAAGCTTGGGCTGTGTACTCACAACAGCTCGAGAGAAAAACACATTTTTTAGATCAGATCTTCAACTTTTTACATATAAATTTTAAGGCTAACACCACATTTGCAGTTATTACAAAATGTTGGCTATATTTCCTGTGGCTTATTTTATATATAACACTTTGTACCTCTTAATTGCTGTTCAGTGGCTCAGTCGTGTCTGACTCCTTGTGACCTCATGGACTGCCTCATGCCAGGCCTCCTTGTCCATCACCAACTCCTGGAGCTTACTCAAACTCACGTCCATTGAGTCGGTGATGCCATCCAACCACCTCATCCTCTGTTGTCCCCTTCTCCTCCCTCCTTCAGTCTTTCCCAGTATCAGGGAAAGACTTTTCCACTGAGTCAGTTATTTGCATCAGATGGCAAAGGATTGAAGCTTCAGCATCAGTTCTTCTAATGAATATTCAGTGTTGATTTCCTTTAGGATGGGCTGGTTTGATCTCCTTGCAGTCCAAGGGATTCTCAAGAGTCTTCTCCAGCACCACAGTTTGAAAGCATCAGCTCTTAGGCACTCAGCCCTCTTTATGGTCCAACTCTCACATCTGTACCATATTGCCCTTCCCCATCTCCCCACTGGTAACCACTACTTTGTTCTCTATATCTCTGAGTTTGCTTCTATTTTTGTTATATTCCCTAGTTTATTGTATTTGTCAAATTCCACATGTAACCAATATCATACAGTATTATCTTTCTCTGACTTATTTCACTTAGCATAATGCCCTCGGTGCCATCTATGTCGCCATGAATGGCAACAATGGTGTCCTTTAAACGGCCGTGTAATGTTCTGTTGTATGTATTCTGCAATGGCATTGAAGATATACCGTATCTTCTTTAGCCACTTACCTGTAGATGGACGCTTTGGCTGGTTCCATATCTTGGCTAATAAGGCTGCTTGTGAATAATGCTGCCGTGAACATTGGGGTTGATATATTTCAGAAATTCCCTTTCTTGATTTGAAATTTTAGTAAAAAGGCACTGCCGGAAATGCATGCATGTCATTTAGCAATTATTTCTAGAGTAACTCTTGTGAGATAAGCCTGTTAGGTGCATTGTAAAGCATGAGATTAGTAAGAGAGATGAACTGGTTTGAACTAAATTACAATACCCACAGAAACACATGCAACCCCTTGCCCACGTGTCAGATAATGAGTGTATGGTAAAAGCCTTTGTTTTGTAAGACACATGATTGCTGCGAATATTAGACGAAAATCTCCTAAACTTTGAAGCTGTTCAACTGCATTGCTCTGGAGGGATTTAGTGTCAAGGGATTGTTGTCATTCTTTAGTCCCTAAGTCGGGTCCTACTGTTCTGTGACCCCATGTACCATAGATGGCCAGGCTCCTCTGTCCACACAGTTTCCCAGGCAAGAATGCTGAATGGGTTGTCATTTCCATCTCCAGGGGATCTTCCTGACCCAGAGATCGAACCTGTGTCTCCTGCATTGGCGGCAGGCAGATTCTTAACTGCTGAGTAAAGTTTATTTACTTCCACCAGGGAAGCCCCGTCAAGTGATTAGAGGAAATTAAAAGAGTCAAAATTGAGAAAAAGGAATGATTGGCTTCACTTCATGGACACTTTTAATTTCCAACAGGAAATATACGCTACAGCTTCATTTCTGGGGAAAATCAGTGCTGTGAGTTCAGGCGTGGTCCAGATATGATGGTCTAGGTGGATCCATGCCTCTGTTTACAGCTGCCTAAACTCCCCCTGCCCACAGAGTACCAAACTCTGAGCAGGATGGGTGCCTCTCATCCTCCGATGTTCTCCACCTCCGATCATCACCCACACGTAGGGATGTGTGGGTGGAGGGGGGCTCATTGCCCAAACCCCAGGTCACAGCAGCCAGTTGGGAGGCGGACTCACCCTTGCAGAGCAGCCTGTTTTTTGTTTCTGATAAATCCATAGTCCCTAAGAACACATTGGCCACCAGCAGCCCTGCGGGGATTGCCGTCTGTCGAGAATCCTGGCCACTGGATCTTGGAAACCTCCCGGGTTGTGTGAGTGACGGCTCTTGAAGCCCCTTGCTGGGCACAGCCCTTTGACCTCTCCTGTCCTCCCCACTGGCAAAGATGCTTGTGAGAAATGAAGGCTGTAGGGAAACATGCTACGGAGAACACTTCCCCAAGTCAGGAGGCTGGACCCTGGCTATCAGGGTCATAATGAAGCAATAATCCTTGGCAAGGCAGTCGTTACCAGCAGTTAATGACGACTCTGTTGGTTAACAGCTCGACCTGAAGCTCACGGTTGTTAACACTCCATCAAACTCCTTGTTAAGAGTGCTGAGGTTTTATTGAAACCCACTTGGATCGCAGCTGGAGAGCTGTGCGGGCATCGGGCGGCCCCCGGTGGCTCATGATCAGGCTTTTTCCATCAGTCGGAGCACCGGGCGCATTCCATCGTGTTTATATAATAGTTGTTAACTGCCGGGGACTGGTGCCACCGCGTTGGGGGACTCGACGTGACGCGGGCGCACTTCCCTCCCTTTTCCTTGCGTCAAAGGCGTGTTTTGTTGTTGATACTAGTGTGTTACTGACGTGGCCAATGTTTTAAACTCTGTGGTTTCCCTGAGGCTTATTTCAGTTCTTAAATATAAGAGACAGTGGGAGGAGGCCGAGGCGTGTCCGATTGATTCTGGGACGGGTCCCCTGCCAGCTCCATCCCGCAGGCCAGCTGCAGAGTGTGACCCCTGGCCCTCTGTTCTGCATTTGGGGGAAGCTCTCAGCCTTGCCCCTCCCTCCCCCAAGCTTCAGGCTTTTTTAGGGGGGTTGTAGACAATGCATTCAAGGACTGTAGTCAGAAGCACAGATCTTCACTCAGAAGGAGAGTCTTTATCTTCAGCGTGCTGGCCTTGTTGCACCATGTCCTAGAGGGCCCACTGTGGGTGCTTCTCCTGTTTACCCTTTGACAGAGATGGGAAGGGGCAGCTGAGACTATCCAACTGTCTGCTGTCAACCCTGGGCCCACACAGAGAACCGGAGGACTGAGGGAGCTGCAGGAGCAGTGTGCTCAGATGTGAGATGTGCTGTGCTGTGCCTAGTCGCTCAGTCATGTCTGGCTCTTTGGGACCCCATGGACTGTAGTCCGCCAAGGTCCTCTGGCCATGGGATTCTCCAGGCAAGAACACTGGAGTGGATTGCCTTGCCTTCCTCCAAGGGATCTTCCCAACTCAGGGAGCGAACCCAGGTCTCCCTCATTGCAGGCAGTTCTTTACTGTCTAAGCCACCAGGGAAGCCTAAGAATACTGGAATGGGTAGCCTATCCCTTCTCCAGGGGATCTTCTGGATCTGGGAATTGAACTGGGGTCTCCTGTATTGCAGGTGGATTCTTTACCAGCTGAGCCACTGGGGAAGCGGGATAAGACTCTGGAATTTGCCGCAATCTGCATGGAACACAGAGCTTCCTGAGTCTTCATCACCCCTGGAAGGGAAGGCTCAAGCAAAGGAACTGAAGTAAAGATGCTTAGACAGGTCCCTCTCTCCGCAAGGAGTCAGTGCAGCTCTGTGTCCTCCACCTGCTAAGTCACTGCCCGAAACCCATGCCTTTGTCAGGTCTGTCTGCTCGCCCAGAATTCATTACCATACTAATGCCCGGGGCTGCCCATGCTCTGAGCCGGCTTCCTGGGTGAGGAGGAGGAGGAGAGCCCCTGGAACAGCCGGCGTTCAGAGGCCTGCACAGATGGGCCCGGCCCTTTGTTCTGCCCGCCCGGGAGGCTGTTATGGGAAGCAGCCAACCTGCTTCTGTCCCCGTGAACATGGTCGCGCCATTGTGTGCTTTTAATTGTTACCATGTACGTGGAATCCGCGGGGTCGCTGTGGATATTGAGTACAAGAACCCGGAGCCCTCTGCCAGACCAAACACATGTCCTGGGCATTCAGCCGCAGTCACCTTGGGCTCAAAGAAAGGTCCTTCTCACAGAGCAATTAAAAAGTCTGATTTATTTACAAAACAGCCTATAAGGAAGTCCCAGAATGTTCTGTCGCTGACACTTTCCCACATGGACGCCCTAACAGATTCTCCTACAATGGAGCAATTCTTCCTGCCCTTGTGATGTCCAGGTGGGTGGACCACTGACTACAAAACTGGCCACCGTCAGACAGGAGAGTGGGCAAGCCATGGCACCATTTCTGGTGTGTGAAGCACTGTTCCTGGCTCCACGCTCTACAGTCACTATTGCTGCATCTGGTCCGACTGAAGATGGGGTGTTTTGAGTGGAAACAGCCACACTGTTGTGGGGACTTCCCTGGTGGCTCAGCAGTAAAAAAAAAAAAAATCTGCTTGCAGTGCAGGAGACGCAGTTTCGATCCCTAAGTCAGTAAGATCTCCTGGAGAAGGAAATGGCAACCCACTCCAGTATTCTTGCCTAGAGAATTCCATAGATAGTGGAGTCTGGTGGGCTACAGTCCATGGGGCCGCAAAGAATCGGACATGACTGAGCGACTAACCCACCAACCATGCCGTTGACAATCAGGGTCTGTATTCCCTGGTCTATTTTTATAACTGCAATAACAAAGTGGACTATTTTAGTTTAGACAGAAGATAGATTTTTACTTTGGATCATGGTTGATGAGAAAAAAAGAATGAATTTGAAATTAATATTTTTTAAGTCAACGAGTAAGGAGACCTGGGTTGGTCTTGAGCTCAAGTTCAAGACTCATCTCTGGCCCATCCGTGGCACCTACCCAACCCATTCCTTCCTCTGTGCTGTACCAGCTATGCAGTTTGCATGACAGTGAGGTGACGGTGTTAGTCGCTCAGTCGTGTCTGACTCTTTGTGACCCCATAGACTGTAGCCCGCCGGGCTCCTCCGTCCATGGGATTTCTCAGGCAAGAACACTGGAGTGGGTTGCCATTCCCTTTTCCAGGAGACTTTCCTGACCCAGGAATTGAACACACATCTCCTGCGTTACAGGCAGTTTCTTTACCAGTGAGCCACCAGGGAAGCCCCTCCAGGCTGGATAAGTGAGCACAAAGCCAAGAGGAGCAGGAACTGGATCACATCTAAAGAAGAGGGGTGTGCAGTCAAGGCTTCCTCCTCTGCTGAGAGGTTAGATCAATGGGAGGAGAGACAGGCCCAGGGAGGGGAGATGTTCTCGTGATGTGACCAGCACAGCGTTCACCGAATGTGTGCACAGTATCAAGGCAGAATTCACAGATTATTCAGTTCTGGCTGGAGACCTCTGAAGTTTGAATGGCCAGTTCTTTTCCCTAGTTCGATTCGGAATGAAATGTTAACAGACCAACTGAGGACTTAGATTTCATTTTCTTAGGCATTTCTGTTACATGAGAAGTGGATATACGTGCTGAGCGAGGGAAGCTCCAAGTTCAAGTTTTTTAACTCAGGGCCCCACACCTCTGAGTTTTCACATACTTACTATAATGCCTCTCGTTTAGTCTGCAAACACCTCTCGTTCATTTTTCAGTCCCGGGCTCTATTTGCCTAAGGAATGGGCAGTGTTTACTGCAGCACTGAGGAGACAGGACAGGTAAGAGAGGAGCCAGGACCTGCATGGAGCCAGAGGTCTTAGGAGACCCTTCCTGGTGGAGCCCTGACCCAGGATCCTTCAGCAGCACGTCGAGGGCAAGAGGGATATGGAGACTCTTATCTCAGCAGGTGGGCTTGGCAATTAATCAGATACAGGAAGTAAGAAAGGAGCAGGATCAGAGGTGACTTCAGGATGCTGCTTTCAGCTGAGTGAAGAATGAAGCATCACTAATAGGTACGGAAGAACTGAGAGGAAGGAAGAGTTGGGGGACGAGAGATTGCAGGAAGGGGGCTTTAGACGTGATCCATTTGAGGTTGTGTGACTCTCAGAGTCCATCAGACATCTGGGTGTTCACACGTGTGGTTTGGGAAAAGAGCTGGTCATTGGAAGTCCTTCCCCCAGAGCCCTGTCAGGAGACTGCAGTGGTCAGTCTAGGACTTGAGGACAATGAAATGAAGGGAAAAGAAATGTGAAGTCCTGGGCCAGCTTGGAGTCTTCAATTCAGTCGCTCAGTCATATCTGACTCTGTGTAACCCCACGAACCACAGCATGCCAGGCCTCCCTGTCCAACCCCAACTCCAGGAATTTACCCAAACTCATGTCCATTGAGTCAGTGATGCCATCCAACCATCTCATCCTCTGTTGTCCCCTTCTTCTCCTACCTTCAATCTTTTCCAGTAGCAGGGTCTTTTCAAATGAGTCAGCTCTTTGCATCGGGTGGCCAAAATATTGAAGTTTCAGCTTCAACATCAGTCCTTCCAATGAACATTCAGGACTGATTTCCTTTAGGATGGACTGGTTGGATCTCCTTGCAGTCCAAGGGACTCTCCAGAGTCTCCTCCAATACCACAGTTCAAAAGCATCAATTCTTCAGCCCTCAGCTTTCTTTATGGTCCAACTCTCACATCCATACATGACCAATGGAAAAACCATAGCTTTGACTAGACGGACCTTTGCTGTCAAAGTAATGTCTCTGCTTTTTAAGATGCTGTCTAGGTTGGTCATAACTTTTCTTCCAAGAAGTAAGCATCTTTTAATTTCATGACTGCTGTCATCACCTGCAATGATTTTGGAGCCTTCCCCAAAATAAAGTCTGTCACTGTTTCCCCTGTTTCCCCGTCTATCTGCCATGAAGTGATGGGACCAGATGCCGTGATCTTAGTTTTCTGAATATTGAGCTTTAGGCCAATCTTTTCACTCTCCTCTTTCACTTTCATCAAGAAGCTCTTTAGTTCCTCTTCACTTTCTGCCATAAGGGTGGTGTCATCTTCATGTCTGAGATTATTGATATTTCTCCCAGCAGTCTTGATTCCAGCTTGCGCTTCCTCCAGCCCAGCATTTCTCATGATTTACTCTGCATATAAGTTAAGTAAGCAGGGTGACAATATACAGGCTTGACGTACTCCTTTTCCTATTTGGAACTAGACTGTTGTTCCATGTCCAGTTCTGACTGTTGCTTCCTGACCTGCATACAGGTTTCATACAGATGCCTGCTAGATCCATTTCAAAACCAGAGCTGGAAGGTGAGAAGGAGGAGCCCTGTGGGGAGGCCTTGGATCTGTACCCAGGGGATGTTCTGAACAGGTGGCTTAGTAAAGAGTGAGGGGATGACTCAGGGGAGGAGGGGGATGGCTCAGAGGAGGAGGGGGATGACTCAGAGGAGGAAGGGGGTGGCTCAGGGGAGGAGGGGGGCTCTGAGGGTGGGGGGTTGGAGGTGGGCTGGACTCCCCCTGGAGCAGGGCAGACATTCTCCCCAGTAACCAGCAATTTGACTGAGATGACTACATTTTTCCCTCTAAACTGTGAGCTCCTGGAAGGCTGTGACCCCCAGAGCTCCATCAGAAGACTGCAGTAGTCAGCCTCAGACTCCAGCCCAATAAAATGAACTGGGGGAAAAAAAATTGAAGTCTTGGGCCAGCTTAGAGTTTAAGACCATTCAATCCCATTGTCTCATCTTGGGGGAACTAGACAACCTCCTACCAATGCAGGAAATACAAAAGACCCAGGTTGGCTCCCTGGGTAGGGGAGATCACCTGGAGGAGGAAATGGCAGCTCACTCTGGTATTCTTGCTTGGGAAGTCCCATGGACAGAAGACCCTGGTGGGCTACAGTTCACGGGGATCACAAAAGGACCAGACAGACAGAGCAGTCAAACAACAACAAACCAACCTGGATGGATTCATCTCTGCTCCGAATCTGACTGTTACATAAGAAACAGGACAATGGGCAGAGTGTGTTGATTAAAAATCTGTGAGTTTATACAAGGCTGGTATGTGCCCGTCTGTCCCTAGGCTGGATTGGCATGGCTGGGTCAGGTGTGTAGTCACTGCATGCCCAGAGAAAGTTTGTAGGCAAAGTTCACTTGCCAAACCCACACACTTGAAAGATGCCAGCTCAGTGCCACATTCACGGCCACAACGGAACGCCTGCTGGAGGTTGAGTCAGATGCCAAGCTGGAGGGGAGGAAAAGGAGCAGTATGGCCACCACAGGGTGTAAAACATGGACTCCACAGCCCAGCAGCTGCCTAGTCTGCCCATCACCGCTCTGCTGGACAGGGCCCCAATGGGCCCCATGGTTCCAGAAGGTTCTCAGGAGCATTGATCTTTTCTGTAGAATCAAGACCCAATCATAATGGGTTGAAAAAGTGCATCAGGCCCAATTTCAACATACTGAACCACGTCGTGGGAGTCAGAAAGCATAAAGGGAGCCACTGCCTCGGGACAATCCACTTGACCTATTTTTTGTGGTTTCCCCTCATGTCTGCCTGTGCCCAAAGGCAGCTCAGCAGCCTTGATATACCCAGTCCCTGAAAGAGAGGACTGCCTTGGGGGTCTACCCAGGGCACTTTTGGGCCCCATGACAGAGAAGAAATTCTTTTTGCAGGAGGTTGCATGAAGAACTGGAATTTAAGCTTGTTTTAATTACTCTTCACAGCACAGCTGTTCTCGGGATCACCTGACAGTCTCTGACCAAGACTTCATGATCTTCATAAAAAGAGTAGAGACACAGTGTGCTGTGGAAGGGGGAGCTTGAGTCACATGCCTATTTAAAAAGCTCGGGAGGAGGCAGCAGAAAGCAAGAAAGAAGGAGGCGGGGACGGTCCCACAAGGAAGGGGAGAAGGGAGATCCCAGCAAGAGGCTGTGTGACTAGTTGTGCCCAGTGTCGTGTTTCATGACGGAGACAAAGCTCTGCTCTGCTCTGGTCTCTGGAGGGCAGCAAATGGATCTCTGCTGCGGGTGAGTCTCCTCACTGCCCCTTTCAGAAGGGCCTGGATCGGGGTGCACTTGGATTCTCAGAGGGACGCAACCCAGGGGGTCTCTATACCTCCTGGAAGAGGGGAAAATGTGCAAACCTTTCCCTGCTCCAAACCCCAAAGTTTTGACCTGCATGGACTCCCTGCGTGATGGGCACATGGCCTTAGGTTGGACAACAAAACCTCCCTGATGAGCAGGTGTGCTCCCTCCCATCAGAGGGAAATCACAGCTTCTTTGACTTCATTCCCCTGGAAATGTAGACTTAAATGCACTGCAATTAAATGACAACATATTTCTGATATTAATTTTCTGCAATTAAATGACAGCAGATATTTCTGATACTAATTTTCCATCCTTTTCTATATCTTATAGACATTTTAAAATTTCCACTTAAAGATCTTGTGATATGTGTCTTTTATTTTTGCAAATACTGTGTCACAGCTTTGAAGGAAATGAGGATGCAAATTATAAAATCCCTCAATATTGCTATGTATATATGCACAAAACTTGGGTTCATCTTTAAATATTCAGCTATGTCTTTGTGAAATAGCTTGGATGGGTATGAATCAGAGCCAGGGTTTTTATCTGTGCAAGATCAAGGATGTAGTGTCGACGGAAAAGACGCGCAACCTAAAAGTTGTGAGGGTTCGTCAGGCAAGAATATTGGAGCGGGTTACCATTTCCTTCTCCAGGGGGTCTTCCTGATTCAGGAAGAACAAAGACGCTGATAAGATCTGCAGGGTTCAGCCCTTCAACACTGTGCCTGGACAGCTGGCCTGCCAGAGCCAATGCCGAAGAGGGGAGACGGCATCACAGAGAGGCCTGGCCGACATGCTGCTCTGCAGGCGCGGGCCCCAGGGGAGACTGGGGAAGTCCCGTGGCTTGGCTGCCTCTTTGTGTCTCCATCTGCAAAGTGAGGGGTTTACACTGCATCCCCTGATGTACTCCTTCCAGCTTTAGCACAATTTAGAGTCCAAGGACATGTAAGTGAAGAAGAGGGAAACTTAAAATCAGGAAACTGAGTGGCAAAGAAAATTTACATAGAGATCCTGATTTGAGATCACCACTCAGCCTTGGTGGCAGAAGTCACAGAGCCAAGGTGAGAATCACTCCTGGCAGGCATGCCCATCCTTGGCGGTGGTGGAGGAAGCTCAGTGCTCCATTTGCCAGACTTCCCAGGGATCAGAGCATCCTTCCTCCACTCCTGTCAGTCAAACATCACATCTTTGCTTAAAATTCTGACAGCTCTCAAAATGCAAATATCCCTGGGGTAAGACGGTGGCATCTTTGCAAAAATGTGAAATCTGTTAAATTTAATAAAGAGTAGCTTCGAGGAGAGGGTGGAGGTGGGATGTGGGCACGGGGGCCCTGTCTCTTGTTGGAGGAAGGTGAGCTGGAGAGGGGAGTGGGGAGCACAGAGGGGCAAGCCCAGATCCTCCGCCCACGGTGGTATTCTGCACAGTAGGCGCCCCACCCTCCACAACACCTCTTTTCTCTAGTCTTACCGCAGTTTAAAAATAAATTACTCTTTTCCTCAATAATGTGTGGCCTTTGGGTGCCTAAATGTTTTGTCAATTCAGTTCAGTTCAGCTGCTCAGTCGTGTCTGACTCACTGCAACCCCATGGACTGCAGCACACTGGGCCTCCCTGTCCATCACCAGCTCCCGGAGTTTACTCAAACTCACATCCATTGAGTCTGTGTTGCCATCCAACCATCTATCCTCTGTCGTCCCCTTCTCCTCCTCCCCTCAATCTTTTCCAGCATCAGGGTCTTTTCCAATGAGTTAGTTCTTCGCATTAGGTGGCCAAAGTATTGGAGTTTCAGCTTCAGCATCAGTCCTTCCAATGAATATTCAGAATTGATTTCCTTTAGGATTGACTGGTTGGATCTCCTTGCAGTCCAAGGGACTCTCAAGAGTCTTCTTCAGAACCACAGTTCAAAAGCATCAATTCTTTGGGGCTCAGCTTTCTTTATTTCTTTGTCAATTCATTGGGCACCAAGTTTCTGCCTGTTAAGCCAAGTTGTTCCTCTCACTTCAAAATAAAGCCTGGACTCAGACTATTCCAGCTACTGTTGGCAGAGTGTGATAACACAGGTTTCTGCTTGTGGAAAATGTTCTCTCCCTCTATAACATCACACGTGGATCATGGAGAACATGCCTTTATTTTCATACAGGGTGCTTTATGGTTCATAGTCATGTTTTTCTGTGCAAGCTTTTGTTTTTATTACTTTAACAAGTGATAAAATGAGAATGTCAGTACCATCTTTCCAATCTTGGTGTACAAGCAAGGCTATACAGAGTGCCAACTGAGAGCAAGGGGAATCACATAATTGTTCCAATCTACACATTTTTAAAGATAAAATTATTCTTCCACAGAGCATTCTGATATGGGGAGTTCATTTTCATCCTTAAGGCACATTTATTTCTTATGAAATTTATTGCTTTCATAAACAAGCTTTTTCTTGGGATTTCCAGGGACAGGGTAGTCATAGGGATGTATACAGATCTACATAAACAATTTTATCTAAAACTTAAGCAGGTGACAATAACGCCCAGGCTAAGTTCTCTCTGTGTGTGTGTGTATGTGTAAGTCTGTGTGTGTTCATGGGTGTATGTGTGTGTATGAGTGTGTATGTATTTATGTCTGTTCACCTGTGTGTGTATTTAGCATTGCGGTTACACATCTCACCTTTTCCTGATGTCAAGGACAGAGACCTACCTTATCCACTATGAGAAATGGACCAAGAGATGTCCATTCTAATTTTTCTTTCAAGGAAGTCCTGGATGTGATGGAGAAAGGTGTCACTGGGTCCCATAGAGGTGGGTTCTTGTCCCAAGGCTGTGATGTATTAACTCCGGGAAATTGTGCAGTGATGTCACTTACCTCTCATCCACTGTCCTCGTGCACCAAATAGTGGGAATGTACCAGATGGCCACTAACAAGACACAGGGCAGTTAATGATGCCGTGCTCGGACAGAAGTCCGGGGTTCCTCCAACAAGTTGGATCACACCCTGAAGGAGCAGGAAACAAGATGGGCATGATTCTCCACTGCTGGCTTGATGTCTGGATGGGCCTCCTCTGACTAGGAGCAGAAGGAAGACAAGCACCAGCTGGAAGCAAGGGGCAAAGGGCTGCCTTCTCAGGGTCAGCTGTATACGAGGGGAGAGGCCGAGCAGAGCCTGACATCCACACACAGGGAGGGAGGGTTATCATGAGGATTTTCTGGTGAAGTCATGAAATGACTCCCTGTCACTGGAGGGGCAGGCCTGCAGGGAAGAAAGAGGAAGCTGCATCCCTAAAACCTGGGGAATAACACAGACATAGATTCAAAATGTTAACAAAAGTGTTAACCTCAGTCTCTTCATTTCTGTTTAATTAATGGAGGGGGGCTATTATCTTCCTTAAGTGATTGTCAAAAATTAATTAAACAATGATTGTATGAAAAACGCCTGGTACATTATGTGATTTTAGTAAATGATAGTTATCACAACACTGGTGACAATGTATTGGCTAGTTCTGGTGTGACAAACACCCCCAGGCTCAAAGACATCAAACAATAAGCATTTATCATTACTTAGGAAATTACAGGCCAATGGTGCCCACTCTAGCTTCAGTGATCGACCAGGGTTGGTGGGGGTATGCAGTCCAGGCTGGGTTTGACCACTCTGGCTGGGATGATGAGTTTCCTCCTAGAGGTTAGACCAGGTTCATTCTAAGGTCAGTGCAGATGTGTACCAGGAAAGAGAGTATACATAGATGTTTGAGGCTCAGAACCACCAGGACATCATTTCTCCCACTTTCTATTAGCCAAAATGGGTTGTGAGGGCACCCTGGGTCCAAGGGATGGGGAACAGAAGCCCCCATTTAGGGAAAGAGCAGCCAGTCCACATGGCGAAGGTGGTACACAGAATGGGCAAGAAGGAGTCCTTTAAAACTTAGCCAGCCCTGTTTCTTACCTGATGCCAATATTCCAGTTCAGTTCAGTTGCTCAGTCGTGTCTGATTCCCTGCAACCCCATGGACTGCAGCACTCCAGGCCTCCCTGTCCATCACCAGCTCCCAGAGTTTACTCAAACTCATGTCCACTGAGTTGGTGATGCCATCCAACCATTTCATCCTCTGTCATCCCCTTCTCCTCCTGCCCTCAGTCTTACCCAGCATCAGGGTCTTTTCCGATGAGTCAGCTCTTTGCATTAGGTGGCCAAAGTATTAGAGTTTCAGCTTCAGCATCAGTCCTTCCAGTGAACAATCAGGACTGATCTCCTTTAGGGTAGGCCAATACTCCATTTGTCTGAAATTTCAGATGTTGAATCAAGTAAATGCCTCTGACTGGTGCTTAGGATAAGAGTGGTTCTCAAATTTCCATAGTGAAGCTTCTTCTCTGCTTTAACCTCATGCCTGTCTCACTTCCAAATATGACACGTATGTAGCTCTAAAATAACAGCATCGTTAACCTACTAACTGATATTTTACAAAGATGATTTCAGTGCAAGTATTCACGATATTGAAAAATATGTTATCTAAAACACAGAGATCTTCCTCCCAAAATCACTCTACCATAAACCATACATACACATACACAAATCTCCTGATTTGCTTTTAAAATATATTTTACCCCTTCTGCTATTTAGGGTGGCTATTGTGAGAGGAATAGAAACATTGCATAAGTGTGTTTACTGCGACTTAGGTCTGAATGGTAGCTTCTTCAAGATTGTATATGGTTTTTTTTAAATTAAAATTTCTGCATTTTATAGGATAGTAAAGGATTGAAAAGGTATTGGAAATAAACCCACAATCAAGCCTGATAAGAAGACCTAACACAAATCCGCTGGATAAGTGTTCCTGCCATTGCCGGGGCATAGACGTAACTTAATTGGCTTTGTGGAAAGGAACTTGGCTGATGGCATAGATGCTGCTGGAATGACAGCGGGCATCCCAGCCTGGACTCCCTTCTGGGCACCCAGCGTCCTTCTCCATGGCTTTCCGTAGGCTTTGGACTTTCTGGCACCGAAGTATTTTCATGACATATTTTAAAACCTGGTCTCTGCTTTGTTTCTCAGGCCCTTAAAATGTGGAGACAATATTTTGAAGGGGTTTTGAAGATGGGATTCTGAAACTTCAAAACTTGCAGACAGTGGAGCTACACAGATGTCTCAGATGTCTTCAGAAATCACCCACGTCTCCGTCTGACAGCTCTAATACATTCCTGCATTTCCAGCCTTGCATTCCTTGTGCATTCACCCTCCTCCCAAACTGAGGCGAACATCTATTGTCAGTTGCATAAAATAACACTGGGAATGCAGACTTGAGGTAGCCAATGGTTATGCGTTATTTAAAACTTATGAACCCAAATGAGGGCTTATTTTCTCCAAATTGAAATTTATAGTTCCGTTTTAGAGTGTGAACCTGAATACTGATGGAGCTCAGACGAGCTATTGCAGAGTGGCCCTGGAAACCAAGCAGGTAAGCACTCGGCGGCAAGCAGCCATTATGGAAATACATGGCCCTCCTGTGAAATATGGGGACCTGTCACCTGAGCTGATGGCTGCAGACTTAGAGCAGATTTTGTGCAGGAGATACGCAGCTAAGATCGTATCTTCTCTTACGCCATGTGGTTTAAACACCCACGAAACAAGGAAACCATTGGTCACTGTCTTTTATATCTTCCGGGCTGTTAAACCCATCCCAACAACCAGAAGTGGCATCTCTGAAATCTGATCACCTCTCTATTAGATCAGCATGTGACTGACTGCTTGGTCTGTCACTTTGACAAACTTGTTATAATACTGGACTTTCTCTCTCTCTCTCTCTCTCTCTCTCTCTCTCTCTCTCTCTCTCTCAGTCGCTCAGTAGTGTCCAACTCTTTGCGACCCTTTGGACAGTAATCTGCCAGGCCTCCTTGTCCATGGGAGTTTTTCAGGCAAGAATACTGAAGTGGGTTGTTATTTCCTCCTATAGAATATTAGACTTTAGAGTTTACCACAGTTGAAATTCAGGTCAATTTATCTACAAAACATTAAAGGTCAGAGGTCCAAATCAAGTTGAAAAACCTGTTTTCAAGGAGTCTGAGATCTGGGCAGAGATGTGACTTTCTGGACACATTAATGTATCACAGTGTGACACTTGTGACGATGTCTAAAATAAGACAATAAAAATAAAATAAATATACCGAGCAACACAGTTGGTGAAGAACCTGACTGCCAATTCAGGAGATCAAGAGATGTAGGTTCAATCCCTGTATTGGGAAGATCCTCTGGAGGAGGAAATGGCAACCCACTCCGGTATGCTTGCCTGGAGAATCCCACGGACAGATGAGCCTGGTGGGCTCCAGTCCATGGGGTGGCCAACGGTCAGACGTGGCTGAGCGGCTGAGCACAGTGTTTAAAAAGTCCTAACGCCTGTTCTCTGGAGAAGCAGCAGCCGCCACAGAGGGCAATCCTCAGATTCCAGTGCTCTATGATGTCGCTGTGGCCACTGCTCTGCCTCTGAGACTGCTCTGGAAGGAAGAGGGCAGTTTTCCTCCGGGTGGTTCTGCGTGCTTCTCTTGTGGATTTGCATATCAGCCTGTGTGCGGTCCTGGCTGAGGCCAGGTCCGAGGAACACTAGATGTGAGTGCTTCCCGCCTCACTCTGCCTTTGGGGCCTCCCTCCTTCCCTCCGTCTCCATGGGGAGGGCTGCGTGGCCGCAGTGTGCATGCCGCTGGAGGGTCACTGCAGGATGACATGCAAAGGAGGAGAGAGGAGGGGCCAACCTGTGGGCCATGCCTCTGGCGGTGAGTTCTCCTGTGAAATACCCACACACCCCCCAGGAGACAACAAGAACCTCGGAGTCGGAAGGAAACAGGCAAATCTTAACCTCTGCAGGCCAATGTCGGCCAGTGAAGTCCAGCTGGTTCCCCATCTGATGCTGACATGGGTGTGGCTACCCTAGTCCCTCTTGAGAGGACTCACTGGGCTTAGGAGCCAGCCGGATGATGGCAGTGGGCAGGGTAATCAGGCGACCACAGACATCCCCCGCCTGGCACCAGGGCCTGCATGAGCATCCGACATGGTGGGCCAGCCCAGTGCACTCTGCAATATTAGGTCAGCCTTGCAGCAACACAGAAAGGCAGGGGTTAACTGTGACCACATGTCAAAGAGCCAGGAGAACTCTTTGAGAGTTAAGGAGTCCGGATGCATCTGTCCCGGGGGCGGGGCCATAGGGCTGTGCTGTCCAGATGGCTGCTTCCCCATCCTGGGCTCCTCCTGGGGCACCCAGTGGCCAGGCCAGTCCGTCGCCCCCACTGGGCTCTTTCTTCTACATCAATTCATGTGACTCTTCTTCTCTGCTGACTCAGCACCCACCTGTCATGCAATGGGATCCAGTGTGATCATCCCAGATTATCGGTGAGCTTATGTGAAGGTCTCCCGATGAGCTCCGTCCCCAGCCAGCGAGGGTCAGTGCAGGGGTTTAATCAAGGAGCCCCTCACTCTGCCTTCTGGGTCTATGGCCTGACCCCCTTCCAGGAAGCAGAAAATGAGAGGGCTTGGACTAAACCCTTTGCCGGAGTGATTTCTAGTGTCTCTTCTGTCTGCATACAGTCCAGGCAAGAACATTCTTCTCAAAGCCACCTTCCTTTTCCTCGATCTTACAGTATTTTTCCTTAGGCTATTTGATGTTTCTCTGTGTTACAATGACCTTGGGAATTGACAAATGTGACACAGGTCGCAGCCTTCTCCACATATTATAGCAAAATAAATACCATTTTGAAATACCTGGAATTAAATACACACACACAGAGTTTAATCCTAAAGTTTGCCATAAGGAACAGCTGTGTGATTTTGGCAGCTTTCATGACTTTGACATGCCGTGTTGTTTTCAGCTGTAAAATGGTGATAATAATATTATCTGCTGCATGAACTATGCTGCATAATAAGTGAACACTTATGACATCTGGCATGCATCTGATTCTGTGTTTGAAAGCTGTTGGTTGTGATTATTAGAAGTATAAACATTTGTATTACTATTTTTGTGAAGTTTCCAAAACAAGTCACTAGACAACCAAAAACTTCACACAGATTAACACATATGATTTAATGCAAGACTTATTTCAGTTGGAATTTTAGCCTGTTTTGAAGTTGGAAGTCATGTAATCGTTCTTTCAATCATAGAATTCTGTGGTCTTTAAGAGTAGAAATGAGCTTATTTACAAAACAGAAAGAGAATCACAGTCTTCAAGAAGTTAAGGCTACAGGGAGGGCAGGGTGGCTAGTGGGACAGACTGGGAGTTTGGGACGGACACACAGCTGTATTTAGAATGAATAGCCAACAAGGAACCACCGCACAGCACAGGGAACTCTGCTCAAGATGCTATGATAACTAAAATGGGGAAGTAATTAGAGAAAGACTAGACACATGTGTACGCATAAACTAAATCACTTTGCTCTACACCTGAAACTAACACAACATTGTTAGTCAACTAGGTTTCAACATAAATTAAAATTTAAAAAAAAAAGAGTGGCGAAGTCTTCTTGTGCTTTGCTATTTCCTGTAGTCTTTCTCTATTAAAAAATAGTTTCAACATCAAATGCATAAAATTTCATTAAAACAAAAAATCCTACTTAAAGTGCTTCCAGTAATTATTGTTTGCTCCATTAAAACTATATGCTCTATTATAAATTCTTTGTGATCACTTGTATACTAGCATCAGAAAAAAAATATATTATTTGGGTGAAACTATAAGAAATTGCCTTTTTGTATGTCAAAAGGTCAAATACTGGTGATTTCATAAGGTTTCGACAAATATTTAATTTGTGAAATAAAGCACAAATATATCTTTTATTATTTAAAAAATGATCATCTGAAGTAACTAAAGCAGTTTAAGCAGGACAGTTTAAAAGTTAGTATGTTTTGAATGAACTGCAGACAAGCCTCCGTATATACATCATTGCTGCAGATTGAGTAGCTGACTCGTTTAGGGCTGAATGAAATATTTATGGTGAACCAAATAAAGCTGCAATGGAATGGCAAGTTCCTATGTCTGGGGACATCGCTGTCACTGTGGGCCCTGGTGAAGTAGCTCTGGCCTAATTTCCTCTGACTCTGGATGTGTGCAAATCACAGGGAAATGTGAACTGACTACAGACTGAGAAAATCAGCAAAGACAGAAAATCATTGCAAATCAGAACCTTATCAATATTTCACAAGGCTGAGACTAAATGTCTTACTCCTCCAGAAGCAGAAAGTGGTTTTCTGAAACCATAACTCTGAGATTAAAAAAAAAAAAAAAAAAAAAAACGAAGAAGAAGTTCACAGCACAGTTCACAATGCCAAGGGTTGAAGGTAAACCTCCAGATCCATTGTTTGTGTGTGTCTGAGTCACATGCAATGACAATGTATGTGCTGATAGTATCTCTGGATAAAGGAGCTATTTTTATGGGAAAATGTTTAGTCTATGCACTGCCTACAATATATGAACAGAGTTGTGTCCGAACCTGTTGGAATCCACTCTGATTTGTTCTTAGGGTGGCTATGACCTAGAACACATCAACAGTGGCCTCATCCCTCTCTCTCATCCTTTCTGACTCCAGAAGGAAAAAGGAGTGTTCTTTCACGGCCTGCTTGTAAAGCTTTTCTTAATATCCTCACTATGACAGCCTCAAACAGAAAGTACAACATGCAAAGAAGAAGTAACTTTTAAACTGGACCCTAGAAGGAGCGGACTCTTAAGCCTCATATTTTAATCAAGAAATACAGTTAACGGCATATAGCTTTGGAGATATAAATTCTTTGTTCTGTGATAAATTTCCCTTCTGGATGGAAGCAAATAAACCAAGAAAAATAAACAAAACACGCCAATTAAGTTTCAGCTTCCTACTTCACATAAACTGAAAGAACATTGATAAATTTAGCCATTCGCTGAGACTGGAAGGCTTATGTTTTGCTTTGTCATTAAAGTTTCTGCCTTAAGGAAGGAAAAAAAAAATACTGCTGGTGTTTATGAAAGGGGGTTGGGAGTGGTCTGTAGCAAGGAAGAGGTCTTAGACACGTCAGAAATTTTGTTAAAATGTTCTGTTATACAACTGGGCTCCGATTTTAAATAAAGCATTTAAGTGTTCTGGGCAGGAAAAGGTGGTCAATTTAGAGAACGTTTAGTTGTAAAAAAAATCATAGTCGCCTAAGAGGCTGGCTCAAGCACACACAAGCAGGCGCACACACACACACACACACACATACACACACACTGGGCTCAGAGTCCACTGAAGTGTCCTCCATTGTGAAAGCTTTCCTCCATTCAAGTGCTCCCTTATCCCCTCTTCCTTGGTGGGCTGCCCCCCATCCCCCAATGTCCTGAAGCCCCTACCCAGCTGAAATGGTTCCTGCTGAGGGAGTGCTTTCTCCACCTCAAATGTAAAGTCACATTATAGTCCTTTCTTACTCAATGCCCCGTCCCCTCTTCATGCTCTGACACCGTCTCCTTTGTGATGTGCTCACCTTGAGGCCTCCGAGTGGTGTGGCCACCCGACTTCACAGTTCTCTGCAGACTGCCCACCCTGCCTCTGGTCCCTGTGGGCTCCCCTGGCCTCTGCCCTGTCTCCTCACACCCTCTCTGGGATCCTAACCCATGGCTACGGTTCCTCCCATCACCCAGAAGCTCATGATCTGCCAGCAGGTGCTTTTGCCCTTATTTATGTCCCCAGGACCAGTTACAACTTGGAGAACCCAACACCAGACTGCATGGCCTCCCCACCAAATATTTTAAGACTTTCAAGATGGCAGTAGTGGAGCAAACTGGAACATAGTCCTGGGACAACACACAGGCTGGATGTGGGTCCCACCTCTGTGCTGGGGGGAGCCACTGATGAGTGTCAGACGTCAGTCTCTGCATCCAGAGAGCTTGACCCAGAGTGAGCCATGGGGTTGGATGTGAGTGATGGCAGTCTTGGGAGCCAAGATGGGGTCAACAAGGCTGTGCCCAGCCACTCAACTGAAAGGAATGAAGGACCGGGGAGCTGGTCTACTCCAACAAAAGTGGCTGTGGCTCAGTTTTCAAGCTGAGCTAGTTTCATGGCCCTCATCCACTAACAGGAGCAGAGGCTGGTCCCTGTGAACAAGACGGAGCTTGGACAGGTGGGATCAAAGGCTAGGAGTCGGAGGTGCCCTCTCTCATCACTCTCAGGATCCTGGGGTGGGGGAGTTTGCGCTCCTCCCCAACCTCCTCACCTTGAGGTTCCATGGGGAACTTCAAGGAACCATGAAGCCATGGTTCCCCAGGGCAAACCCTTCCTAACCAGGGTACCTAGAGGCCATTCATTCAACTCTATGCCATGGCTGCCTCTTCTACTGCTTCAGAGTCCTCATGTTGCCAGCCCCGGGGACGAGGGGTGGCTCACCACCCTGGTGAGTAAAGAGCTGCTCTCACATCACAGGTGCCAGGAAATGGCTGTGGCACAAGGCAGCCCCTTGGCTCACTCGCTGCAGCCCTCTTGGCCACCCTCGTCTTTGAGGGGGAAGCACCCCCACTAGGGCCTCAGGAGGGTGTGCGGCCAGCAGAGGTACCGACGGAGGGGGTGCTAGCCTGGCTACTGCAGGGGCAGAGAGGAGGGTCCCTGGCAGCAGTGGGGGCTCCGGCCCACCCTCTCGTCTTCCTCTTGTTAAGTTTTCCCAAGATGCACAGCCAGCGAGACTCTCAGAGCTTCTGTTTCCCATGGGATGAATTCACAGGTGAACGCATGGGGTACAAAGGGTGGACTCCTGTAGACGCCACTTGGCGGATTTGGGTACACCACCCCAAATCCTCAACAGGCTCAAACCCAACATTCCCTTGGACTGGGCCCCTCCAGGAATTGTGCTCAAATGGGAGATGGTGCCCAGCACAGAATTCTGACCACTCCCACAGACAGCGTACAAGGCCAGGTCCGTGGAGAGATCCAAAGGCTCCTCTGCCCCAAATGGCCCAAATTGGCAGAATCATCCCAGCATCCGGGCTCCCCAGGACCAGGCAAAGCCTCTCCTGGATTAGTTCTGCAGCACAGCTCCTCCCTCTGCTCAGGTCTGCTCCCCTTCCCCCTAACTTGCCTCCTCCTGAGGGTGCTCCCCAGGAAGCTGTCTGATTTCACATCTCCATCTCAGAAATTGTTTCCCTAGGAGACTGACCTTTGACACCACCTCTCATTTATTCCAGACCAATAACCACATCATGTCACAGCACAGGTGAGCAGGGAAGGAGAGAGGTTACTAACCAAAAGAATTGCAGATCGCTTCCAGCACATGGAGAATATTCAGGAATGAACTTAGAAGGTGTTAGACGGGGAAGAGCAGAATGTGAATCTGGACAGAAGAGTGTACCGACATGGGAACAGCCCTTGTTACTTGGGGTTTAACATCTGGACCAGGACCCCAAGAAGAATCTTAACATACTTGTCATCCAGCTTCTTAAAGCATGGATCTAGAGATGAGCTGGAATGAACAGAGCGGAGGAGCTGGAACTTCCAGGGTATAGGAGGGAAGGACAGAGGCTCAGGCAGGTGGTGCTGGGAGATGAGCTTATTATATGAGAGCAAACACAAGCCCTGGTCAGGTAGCTCCAAGTCCACTGGCAGTTTCTTTACTCAGACAAGTGTCTTTGAGAAGCTCAGTGGTGACTTTCAGCCACAGGCCTGAGTTGCCCGTAAGAGATGCCAACACGAGATGGGAATCCCAGGTACCAGTTCAAAGGCTAGATTCTCCAACAGCAGAGCTTGGCCATCAGTGGCCAGGTGAATGTACTTCTTGAGCCGATAGACAAACATGGTGGCCAGCAGAGTGCTTTAGCCTGAAAGAGTCAGGGAAGATGCTAACAGACAACAGCATTACTGGGGCTGTGAAATATGGGCCACCAACCAGGGCATGGTCTGATTTATTTAACAAAAAGATAGAGAGAGAGCACACGATGCTCAGAATAGAAACCAATAGCAGTTCTGCATTGAACCCATTTCAGAGTTGGTCCAGTAGATCCTCAGATCCTTCCTGCTTGTTTTAATCCCTCATTCTCAATGGACTTGATTCAGAACTCCATTTTCCTCCTGGATCCTTGAAAACCACGATGGCATTTTGGTAACCGTGATACTGTTGAGCACATACTACGTCACCCATGGTTGACCGGTGATATGGCATTTAGTTAAATCCTCATCAAAACCTTCTGCTATGCTGCACTGTGCTCCGTCAGGCCTGACTTTCTGTGACCCAGTGGCCTATACTCCACCAGGCTCCTCTGTCCATGGAATTTTCCAGGCAACAATACTGGAGTGGGTTGCTATGTCCTACTCCAGGGGATCTTCCCGGCCTCAGGGATTGAAGACACATCTCTTTCATCTACTGCATTGGCAGGCAGATTCTTTACCACTGCACCACTTGGGAAGTCCAGAAGGACAGACGTAATTATATCTGCTGGCAGGTGGGACCTTGTGCCCAGGGTCAGGCATCCTTTAAAGGCAGACTGGTATCTAGGCTCTTTTGGTACATGGCTGGAATCGAGATTTGTAGTCAATGCTGCTTTCCCTTGGCTTAAAATTAATTTTTTCAGAGGATGATTTGCTTATTTACTTTAGACTCATGGTTCTATTTGCAACTACTTAAAAATTCCTGCAACCCTGCAGCAACACCAATGGCATGTACCTTTCCTCATCTTCTCTCTCCCTGTGTCCTACTTGTACCACTTCAAATGTCCTCCTTATACAGAAAATATGTAGTCTTTTCCAGTTATTTTTAAACCGCACTCCCCAAATAGAATTAAATATATTTTCTTTAAAATTTTAGCTAACACTATTTTTTTCTTTTTTGTTCTAGTTGCTGCTAACTGCTAGAATTAAAAAGGGAATGAAATGTTTCAAGGGAAAGGTCCACAGCGTGAAGACTTCCTAAAGAGAAGTCTTGCTGGGAGCATGTCCAGATTTTGTCCAAGAGACTTGCCTGGAGGCATCATCCACTGTTAGAAGTGGCCTCTTTGCAAAAAGCCTTGCACATCCCCAAGCAACAGGAAGCAACACTCCCTGCTTTGCCTCTGTGGCTCATTCTATTTTTCCCTAAACGCTGCTCCCCATTGGCACCCTCTCTGTATCCTGTGTCAATTTCCTTAGGTCCACTGTCTGCATTTCTTAATAAAGACAGAACTCAGATGAGCGCTCTGATAACACCCTTGACAGTGAGTGGTTAGCCTGCATCGTTGGGGAGGAGTGGAGAGTGCAACTTTGGAGAGTCTCATGCCAGTATGGAGGGGACTGATTGTGACGGTGACTATTTCCGGGTAAATCTTTCAAAGCTTTATTTATAGGAAGTGAATATATAAACAAAACAGGAGATACAGATATATATATATATATATATATATATATATATATATAATCTCCCCAAGCAGGCAGAGAGGGAGAAAACCGTGACGGTGCGGAGCCCTGTAATCGCAGCGGAGCGGGCCCGTCCGTGGCTAATGGAAGGGTTATGGGATATCCTAATCCCTTCCCTGAGCTCCTTTGGTGCAGCCATGATGACTAAATTTCTTGTGTCTTATCGCACTGTCACAGGCTGGTACCAGGAGAAGGGGCTCTGAAGAGAACACAGCATGAAAAACGAGAAAGACGATGATCAGATTACCAGCCCCTGGATCTGTGAGCCGGTCCCAATCTGACCAGAGCAGGCTTGATTCCAGACCTATGGGGTGGGGGGATGTTAAACCCACCCTCAGCCCCTTCAGCCTAGCACGCCACTGTTTTTAAAGAACCCCAGACATCTTTCCCATCACGATGGTGTGGTTTTCTCTCTCTGCCCTGGTCTACCCATTATAAATCTTCTACTGAAAGACACAACCCTTCTGGAACTTCAGAGGTGGGAAAATCAGATGGATTTCATGTTAGAAATCCTCCTTAGAAGATTGAATATCAAAAGCCGTGGTGATGTGGGAACCAAAGCTCGTTGCCCCTTCGGGTCGTGTGTGCATCTCATTCAGGTTTTCCTGGGCAAACAAAGGTGGGGTTCTCTGAGACACAGAGCATCATTGCTTCTGAGAGTCTGAACCATCCCCCTCCACAGACACAAGACCCAGCTGTGTGCACAGCATCTCTCTGCTTCTCAAAGTGTTTGCCTGCCTTGCCTTTTGAGGAAGAATTTATTTCGCCTGCTGAGGTGGTTAAAATTTGCCTGATGCCTGGTTCTCACTGTGCTTAGTCCAACAATGGTGATATTCATGGTCAATGAAATGCATACACCTGCATTAATTTTTTAATCTAGGGCAATATTAAGCATGGGTTGCAGGGCACAGCTTCTACTTGAAGTCTCCCAGCAACCCATGGTCAGCATTATGGAGAACTAGATAACGCACTCCTACTTGCTGTGTTCTTCACGGGTTGTGGGACTCTGAGCCAGTCTTTCATAAGCTTGGGGAGGGAGTAGATGAGACGTGGTGGAAAATGCCTGTTCTCTGGTTCCCTGGCTGTTAAGATAGACCCAATGACAGGATGTGTGTGCACCTAGTGGCTCAGTTGTGTCCAACTCTTGGCAGTCCTATGGACTGTGGCTTTCACAGCCCCACTGTCCATGGGAATTTCCAGGCAAGCACACTGAAGTGGGTTGCCATTTCCTACTCCAGGGGCTCTTCCTGACCTCAGGGATAGAACCCAACTCTTTTGTGTCTCCTGCACTGACAGATTCTTCTTCCCACTGAGCCACCTGGGAAGCCCCCAACTACAGCAGGTTACCTTAAAATGTGTTGGACAAAGGTAAACATGAACGATGGTTAGGCAAACAGGGCTCTGACAAGGGAATTGTGTGCTGAACATGCAAGCCCAGGGAAAGAAAGAATTGAAATATCCTGGCAGAGAACCTGGAGAAGTTAGGATGCTGAAATTCACCTCAAAAATGGCTACCCCTAGAGTCTGTATAAGAAACACATGGATAGAAGGGAGATGAAGCCAGGGCACAGGTCTTGGAGGCACTTTTGGTATAAAAGGAGATCCTTCAGGGAGCCAAGGGAAGACGGCTTGGGAGGATGAGAATGAGGGACGTAGGTGGGAAGTGTGAGGACTGCTGGCTGGGGAGAGCTCGTGACGAGGACAGGTCTGTGTAGGTGAGGAGGGTAGACTTGAATTGGAACCATTACTTGCTTCTTGAGAATCTGTTTGACTCCATTGTGTTTCCTAGGTGGAAGGAGGAAAATGTCACTGAGGGCTAAACAACTTTTAAAGAATCTGTAGGAAAACTGGCAAGAGAGAAATGATGGGGTGAGTGTTGACAACTGGAAATGAGAAACAGGAAAAGTTAATAAAAATGAATGTATTTTGAAGTCTTAGGGACCAGATGTGTTTATCGAGAAGCATTTTAGTTTCCTTAAAAGGCTTAGAACCTTTTTTAAAGGAATTATTTTCCTCTCAAGGAGATGTTGTTCATAAGGGAAATTAAAATGGTTGCTTTAATATGATCAAATGTAATAAGTATTAAACATTACATTCAATTTTGAGAGACTGACTCTCTTTTACCCCTTGATAGCACTGTCCTTGAACTAATATACAGATTAGATCCATATGAATGAACAACAGTTTACAAGTTCAAATATAAGTCATTAGTTCTTGGTATAATCTCAAATATGGTGTATTTGGTATTTGCAAAACAGACCTAAAGAAACTTTGGGAAAAAACATCTTCTCAAAACTTTAAAACATATTTTTGTTTAATTTTTTAAATCTTTTTTTTATTTAAGCATATTATCTTGATGTAGAACAATAAAACTTGGCAGATTTGCAAACTGAGGGAGCAGTCATTAGAGCTAAAGGAAGAAAAAAACACACATATGCAAATCGACAATGTCTGTAAATTGCAAAAAGTGTGACATATTCTTCTGTAAAATATAAACTACAATACCATTAGATAAATTAAGATAAACAATAAAACATAAAATGTGAAATTGTTTGAAATTTTCATGCAGTTGAATCTCACTGACTGCAGATTTTCATGGTTGTTTGAACTGGAGGCAAAAAGGCAGTTTTGAAGGGTCCTAACTGTGCAGTCAGAGGGATTCATGTTGAAGCCCAGCTCTGGATTCTGGGCAGAGACCCCGGAAGTGAGCATCCCCGGAGCCTCCCACAGCTGCGTCATCACCTGTGGAAGGGGTTACAGGGCTGCTCCAAGAATTACCTTGAGAAACCCAAAGTTCAGAAAAAAGTGTCCATGGATATGGGCTACCTTCACTAATGATGGCAGAGATGTGTGTGTGTGTGTGTGTGTGTGTGTGTGTGTGTGTGTGTGTGCATGCATGTGCACGTGTATGCACTTGTGGGTGTGATGTTAAAGGTATCTCTGTGTCATGAGTCATACAGATAAATAATTGCATAATTGTTCTTTCTTTGTAACTAGATATGGGCTACTTTCACTAATGATGACAGAGATGTGTGTGTGTGTGTGTGTGATGTTAAAGGGATCTCTGTGTCATATGTCATATGCATAAATAGTCACATAATTGTTCTTTCTCTGTGACTGCATTTCCTTGGAATTGTGGGGCAACTTTTTTACACTCATTGGTTTGTCAAGACAAAAATATCTCCCAACAAGTTTATGTTTGTATGGCTCTCAGTTTCTCAGCCTCTACACTCTTGGCACTTTTTGGAGCAGATATTTCTTTGCTGTGGGGGCCATCCGTGTATTTTCAGGTGTTCAGCAGTGTCACTGGCCTCTACTGTCCAGATGCAAACAACACTCTTGCCTCCAGTTCCTTCAGTCAAGGTGCCCCCAGACACTGCCAAATGCCTTCCATGAGGCTCAGGGCCCCCAGCTGAGAACCACTGGCCATAGGCCCTCAGACAAGCTGGGGGAGACTGGGGACACAGCATCTCCCCATCTCAGTGTTGAGTACTTAATCATAATACATGTGCAAGTTGCCTCAGAGAGCACCCATGTAGCTCTGCATCCTCAACAAGAAGGACCTCTGGTGAAGTCCCGGGATGATACCCACATCAGCCCTGACCTGCCTTTATGCACTATGGGTGGTCAGGGTCATGCGCAGTGATACTCAGTGAACCAGCTACAGGTACCAACCATCTGACTTGAGGTGGAGCAAAATCATAAGTGGACCATCTTTAAGGGCCTCAAATTGTGCTTCTATCATTTTTCTTCTGAATCAAATCCAAGACTGCAAAATAAAGGGGTGGTGCTAAAAGGAGAATGTGCTATGCCCTTCAAAAAAAGTGCAGGAAAATAAGGCCTGAGGACCTCTGAGTCTCTAGGGGCAAATAGAAGAGGAGGTGGGGGTGCAGGCCTCTCCTTCACCCCCTTGTGAAGGGGCCCTTGGCTGTTCCCCAGATGTTCCACCGTGGAAGAGACACAGCTCGAACCTTCAGGGAATTCAGTCAGGAAACCTGAGTGGTCTGGGTCCTTGAGGACCAAACATGCTGCTGAAGACTGAAGGTCCTTTAGATCAGCAGCATCTTCTGTAGGCAAACTTTCCTTAAACCCTTACATTTTCCTGGATGGATGACGTTCCGCTGCTCAGACTTTTAGTATATGAGAGAGTCAGTTGTATGACCCCTAAAGATAATTAAAAAGTTACAGTTAAAACAGTTCCTGGGGCTTCCCTGGTGGCTTAGTGGTAAAGAATACTGCTAATGCAGGAGACACAGGTTTGACCCCTAATCCAGGAAGATTCCACCTGCCATGGGGCTGCTAAGCCCATCACCACCATTACTGAGCCTGTGCTCTAGAGCCCTCAACTCCCCAGCCCGTGAGCTGCAACTTCTGAAGCCTGCGTGCCTTTGAGCCCAGGCTCTGCAATGAGAAACCACTGCAGTGAGAAGCCTGTGAGTCTCAACAAGAGAGTAGACCCCACTCACTGCAACTAGAGAGAAGTCCACACGGCAATGAAGACCCAGCACACTCAAAGATAAATAAATAAAATTGCTTAAAGAAGACAGTTCCTAAAATAGCTTATACATTTTGAAAATCTTTTTTAAAAGTTAAATTGTGTGCACAATGTAAATTAGCCTATAAATTGATTTACTGAAGTACTCTTTTAAAAAAACTAGCTAAATGGAAAAGAAATACATTATTGGACTTGATTCATATATATATATATATATATATATTTATTTATTTATTTATTTATTTATTTATTTTCTCATGACCTGGTATGATGGTCACACTCGCATTTTAACTCTGATCATAGTAAAGATGAAAATATCAGTCTGTTCTGTATATGTCTGCGGAAAGAAAAAAATAAATAACCAAATCAACAGAGAATTCAATTCAAAGCAACCAAATCAATAGAAAATTCAGTTTGTAACAAAACCTTCAAGAAATTCAGTGAAACAGTTCAGAAGGGGAAGTTTGTACTTATCAATTATCTTAGAAAATGGAAAAACAGAAGCAAATGTTTTGTTTAAAGATATGTTCTTTCACACAACGCACATTCAGAGAGATACGCTTTTCATGTGAATAACTTAGTGTCCTTATATCTAAATAATATATGTGAAAAACAAATTTTCAAAGGATGAAACTCGCCCGGAAGCTCTATGCATTTGCTAATGAACACAGTAAGACCACTTTATGTTGTGTTTATGTTAATACGTGCAGGCTAGGTCGCTTCAGTTGTCTCTGACTCTTTGCAACCCTGTGGACTGTAGCCCGCCAGGCTCCTCTGTTGATCAGATTCTCCAGGCAAGAATACTGGAGTGGGCTGCCGTGTCCTCCTCCAGGGGATCTTCCCCACCCAGGGATCAAATCCTGCAGCCGCAGACGGTTCTTTACCATGAGCACCACCTGGGAAGGATTCTACCATGCCACACTATACTGTTTACAATGCTACCTTAAATTGATTTTTAAATTGATTGTAAAATAACTTACTTTGTAAAAAAATCTAGAAAAAGATTAATTTTGCTATTCTTTTTATATTTTAAAGCATCTATTTTCAATTTTTTTCCTTAATAATGAAAAGCTAACATTTAAAGAGTACATTGTTTAATTTTTATATTAAATTATTCACACACATCCTTTCTTGTAACATAAAGCAATGATTCTCTGAGGTAGGTAATATTAGTAAAATATCATTAAATGTATGTTTTTAAATACTTACTGAAATTCTCACAAATAAAAGCTATACATTATATTTTAAACAATATTTGATGTGACTATTATAAATATACTTTATCTATTAATATTCTATTTATAAATTTATTTATTTTATATTATTCTACTAGTTAAATGGACTCTCTTTAGCTAATCTCTAATATTGGACATTTGTATATTTACTTGCTTTTCCCAGTTTATAATTCACTAAGATTCTCCAACACAAATCTTAGTGTTCTTGTTTGATTATTTCAATCTAATATTCTACATCACACAAACAACAACATGCAGATATTTATGATGTCAAATACCAGCAAGCAAGTTGTCTTTCTATAGAGTGGGTCAATGATTTGCGCTACATCCATTTAATGAAATATTCAGTAGTAAAAAGAAATGAAGACGACTAAGAAAGTATGGATAACTCTTAAATGCACATCACAAAGTGAGATATATCAATCAGAAAAGGCTACAAGTATTTGATTATGTTCAAGTAAGGTTCTGGAAGAGGCAGCACTGGAGAGGCCCTAGAGATGAGTAGTTGTCAGGAATCCGGGACTTAAATAGATGAAGAATAGCAGGTATTTTAGGACAGTGAAACCATCCGGTATGAAACTGACTCAGTGGATACATCACACGCTTCAGTTGTCAAATCCGTGAAGCTCTAGCACAAAGAGTAAGCATCCGTACTTGCAAAACTGAAAGCTCATTAGGAGGTTGGGAAATCCCTTGTCTGAATGCATAATGTTAGCAGAGTCTAACTGCCTGACAAATGTGTGAAACCACATCACTGGAGGGGGTGGAATGAGAAGGTGGCAACCTATACATCTTTGGGAATGGGTGGGATTTGTCAGACTAAAAGCAAAAAGGAACTGCCCATAAGCACTGTACTCTTGTTGATGAAGTTGTTTTCCATGGGGGTATGCGGTAACAATTCTGGAAAAACTATACAGGCCCATTGATGTTGAACAATTATGTAAATAGATGCAGACAGTAGGAGTCAGTTATCCTACTGTTGGAGTGGGAGGTTACAGATAACCCAGGAGAAGAATAAAATCATCCACCTGCAGCGAATTAGAGTGGGAGACATCAGTATGAACCCACATGTAACAGGACAGACATAGAAGTATATGTAGACATAGATACAGAGAAGCAAATATACATAAGTTGGCATACATTCCTATGTTTCTGCTGAGAGGACCTGAATGCAGTGACACCCCGTCTACAGCAAGAACACCTAGCACTAAAACCTTGGTTTCTCTTACCATTGTATAAAAAAAAAAAAAAAAAAAAAATCAGGGCTATTTGGAGAAGAGCTAATTCTGGGAAAAGGACAAGAAATAGACAAGATGAGACTAGACTATTTTATATTAATCTTACACTTTGTAGTACAAAAAAATAAGGAAGTGCTAAAAGGAAAAGAATTTGCATTGACAGAAGTATTTCAGAGACATTAAATGTGATTATTCTAAGGTGTTAATATGGAGGAAACTGGGTGTGAGTTATATAGGAGTCTTTGTAATGTCCTTGTTATTTTTTAGTAAAAGTATTATAAAATTTTAAAAAGTTTATGTAAATAACTCACTGAATAGGACTTACTAGAATATTAGGGTCTACTAGAAAGAATCAGTAATTTGAATACAGACTAACAGAAATTCTATTTTCTACAGAAAAACAGAGAGAAAATATATTGAATATAAATAAGCATATCCTCAAAGACCTGAGAAAGATATTTATTTCTGTAATATGTTTAATTTTAGACCCAGAGGGAAAGAAGAGAGAAATTGGAACTAAAAAATTAAAAACCTTAATGACAAAAATTTTCTCAAGTTTGGTGGACAATATCAACTTAGACAACCAAGAAACATATGAATTCTAAGAATAAATAAAAATAGAACTGAACCTAGGCACAAAATATTCAAACTACTGAATACCAAAGATAAAACAAATAGCTTGAAAGCAGACAGAGAAAAGAAAAGACAGATTATCTGCAGCAGAGCCATAAACAAATGATGGCTGACTTGTCATCAAAACAACTGACATCAGAATCGTACGATCAATTGTTAAAGTGCTGAAAGGGAAAGAAGAAAAACTCAATCAAAACCTCATTTATAAATAGAGGTAAAAGACAAGTTTTTCATCTGAGCAATAGCTGAGAGGTTATGGAGCCAGCGGATCTGCACTACAAAGATCGCTAAAGGAAATTCTTTATGCTAAAGGAAAATGAAAACAGATGGGAAAGAGCACAATAGATGGTCATTTGTGGGTGAACATAAAAGACCATCTTTTAAAAAACATTTGAAGACAAATTATAAGACCAAAAAAACCAATGCTGTATTTTTTACGAACATACTTATAAAACAAATAGCATTCATGCAAAGTACAAGAATAAAAGTTACTTTACTTTTGAGACTTTCTTATATTTCACTTGGATTGGCACATGTCACCTCCTTGGAGAATGTGGTAAGTTGAGAATGCATATAGTAGTTTCAAAAGAATCAGAAAATGCGAATATCTGTAGTTGCATGTCCAATAAAGAAATTAAAATAGAGCAATTATAAATATTACAGTAATCTTAAAGAGTCCAGAAATGAGAGGAAAAATCACACAAGAAAACTAGAAAGCCAATAGCAAGACACTAAAAATAAGCCATATCAATTGCTAAATTAATTATAAAAGGCATTATTGGTATAAAAGGCACATATGTATATGTAATTATAATTAAAACTAAAGGCAGTGACTGACAACTGCATGTAACAGATATCAGAACTCCTTGTTTGCTGTCTAAAATAAAGCATTTTAGACACAATGTCTAAGATACTTTAAGAATGTTGCTGCTGTTCAGTTGTCCCGTTGTGTCCAACTCTTTGTCCATGGGCTGCAGCACGCCAGGCCTCCCTGTCCCTCACCATCTCCTGAAGCTTGCCCAAGTTTATGTTCAATCAAGCCATCTTATTCTCTGACATCCTCTTCTCTTTCTGCCCTCAGCCTTTCCCAGCATCAGGGAATTTTCCAATGAGTCAGCTGTTTGCTGATGGCCAAAATACTGGAGTTTCAGCATCAGTGCTTCCAACGAGTATCCAGAGTCGATTTCCCTTAAGGTTGACTGGTTTGTCCTCCTTGGTGTCCAAGGGACTCTCAGGAGTCTTCTCCAGCACAACATTTCAAAGGCATCGATTCTTTGTTGTTCTGCCTTCCTTCGGTCCACCTCTCACAGCTGTATGTGACCCCTGGGAAGGCCATAGCCTTGACTATATGGACCTTTGTCAGCAGAGCAATGTCCCTGATTTTCGACACACTGTCTAGGTTTGTCATTGCTTTCTTGCCAAAAGCAATCGTCTTCCGATTTCGTGGCTGCAGTCATCATCCGCAGTGATTTTAGAGCCCAAGAGGAAGAAATCTGCCACTGCTTCCAATTTTTCCTTTTCTATTTGCCATGAAGTAATAGGGCTGGATGCCATGATCTTAGTTTTTTTTTTTTAATATTTAATTTTAAGCTGGCTATTCCAGCCTGTAACTCATCTGCCCAGCATTTCTCATGATGTGCTCAGTTCAGTTCAGTTCAGCTCAGTCGCTCAGTTTTGTCCGACTCTTTGTGACCCCATGAACCTCAGCACGCCAGGCCTCCCTGTCCATCACCAACTCCTGGAGTCCACCCAAACCCATGTCCATCGAGTCAGTGGTGCCATCCAGCCATCTCATCCTCTGTCTTCCTTTTCTCCTGCTGCCCCCAATCCTTCCCAGCATCAGGGTCTTTTCCAACGAGTCAACTCTTCGCATGAGATGGCCCAAGCACTGGAGTTTCAGCTTCAACATCAGTCCTTCCAATGAGCACCCAGGATTGATCTCCTTTAGGATGGACTGGTTGGATCTCCTTGCAGTCCAAGGGACTCTCAAGAGTCTTCTCCAACACCACAGTTCAAAAGCATCAATGCTTCGGTGCTCAGCCTTTTTCACTGTCCAACTCTCACATCCATACATGATTACTGGAAAAATCATAGCGTTGACTAGACAGACCTTTGTTGGCAAAATAATGTCTTTGCTTTTCAATATGCTATCCAGTTTGGCCTTAACTTTCCTTCCAAGGAGCAGGCGTCTTTTGATATCATGGCTGCAATCATCATCTGCAGTGATTTTGGAGCCCAAAATATAAAGTCTGACACTGTTTCCACTGTTTCCCCATCTATTTCCCATGAAGTGATGGGACCAGATGCCATGATCTTAGTTTTCTTAATGTTGAGCCTTAAGCCAACTTTTCCACTCTCCTCTTTCACTTTCAGCAAGAGGCATTTTAGTTCCTCTTCACTTTCTGCCATAAGGGTGGTGTTGTCTGCTTATCTGAGGTTATTGATATTTATCCTGGCAATGTTGATTCCAGCTTGTGCTTCTTCCAGCCCATCGTTTCTCATGTTGCACTCTGCATATAAGTTAAATAAGCAGGGTGACAATAGATAGCCTGTAGTATTCCTTTCCTAACAACACTAAGATTAAAATAAAATGATGAGCATAACATAGCACTGTGACCATATTTAATACTAGAAAAATATTGACTGGAAGTCAAGAAATATTACCAGTTTAGGTAAAGAGGGGTATTCCACAATAATAAAGTCACCAAAGTATCTCATAGACATAACAATTGTAAGTGCACTGTGCCTATTAGCAAGCTTCAGGTACATGAAGAACTAATGGGAACTGTAATTCATAACCATAGATGTTTTTTAATACTCTTCATGTAGCATTTTATGGAATCTCTAGACAGACTATCAGTAAGTATGTAGATAAACTATTTTCTGTCTAGCTTTGAGTGACAAATTAAGGATGTTGTACCTAATGAAAGCAGAGTACACATTCTTCTTAAATATGCATGAAATGTCATCAAGATAAAGCATATATTTGGTCATAGTGTAAAGTATTGACAATAAGATACTTAGAATATCCTCATTTACATATTAGACAAAGAAGAAATCACAGAAGAAAATAGGGAATATTTCAAATAAATGGTAATGAAAATGCAGCATATCAAAATACATGAGATGCAACTTGAGCAGCGTTTAGATGGAAATCTAAATAATCTAATTTACTTCAATCATATATCAAAGTGTTTGTTAGAGAAGAATCCTATATTAAAGTGTTTGTTTATGTTATGTGTATTTTTAAAAAGGTGTAAGAGGAGATCAAAGAGTAAGAAGATAATCAGAAATGTAAGAGCAAAAATTACTAAAATAGGCAACAAAAATATAAAACATAATTAACAAAGGCAAAGGTTGTTTTTATTATCATTAAAATAAAAAGCATTTAGCAAGATAGGTAGAGATAGATGTAGATAATAAATTAAAGTATTATAAATGAAAGGAGAGATACACTACAACATTCAAAAGATAATATGATAAATAATTGGTGTCTGAATTTTACAACTTAGAAAGTATGGAGATATTTCTTTTGCAACATAATTTGCTTAAACAGATTCAAGAAAAAAATAATACAAATAGCCATGTATATACATGAAATTCATTATATAAATAAATAAAAATCCTCCAAATAGAATTCCAGATTCAAAGGTTTTTCTCAGAATTTTTTGACCACTTCAGGAAGATGTAACACATATTTTACTATTAATACTTCTACAAAGAAGTGGAAGAAACTTACAAAGTAGCTATTAATATAGCTTCAATGGAAAAAATACAATTCTACTTGTAGACATTATTGCAAGCATTATAAAAATTCTAAGGTCTATGTATACATATTACTTGAACTAATGAGTAAATTAGAATAATTCAGACTTAGACGAGTAAATTAGAATGCAAGGTCAACATACAAAGAGTACTAACTTCTTTTTGTACCAGCAGTGAACACTCACAAATAAAATTGACATACTATTAAAAATAAAATAAATAACCTCTAAGGATATATTGTAAGATGTAGAGAAAATAGCCACTATTTTATAACTTTAAATGAAATATAATCTGTGAATCACTGAATCATTATGTTGTATACCTGAGACAAACATAGCATTGCGAATCAGCTGTACTTGTACTTGAAAAAGAAATTAGATTAAAAAAGCAATGCCATTTATAGTAACATAAAAATATGATACCCTTAGGCATAAGTTTAGCAAATATATGCAAAGGTTGCTGAAAATTTAAAAATATTGTTCAGAGAAAATTTGTCATTGTTCAGTTGCTCAGTCTTGTCCAATTCTTTGTGACCCCATGGACTGCAGCACGCCCAGGCCTCCCTGTTCTTCATCGTCTCCTGGAGCTTACTCAAATTCATGTCCATTGAGTCAGTGATGGCATCCAACCAGATATCTTATTCTCTGTTGTTACCATCAGAGAAAATAAAGATCTAAATATATGGAGAAATATACAATGTTCATGAATCAGAAATTTGACACTTCTAATGTGTGAGTGCCTCTTAAACCAATCATTTCCATGAGTTTGAAATGAAAATCTTACCAAACTTTCATGGAAATTTTACTAGTTAATTTAAAAAAATTTATGTGAAAATGCAAATGACTATTGTTAGGAAACAAAACAACAACAACAAAACAGCATCATGAACGTAAACAACTTTGTCAAGTGAATGATTGGAGTGTTTTTTTCCCTTGGTATTGTGTCCTCAAATTTGATGGATTGATATATTGTGTATACAAAAAGAAACCCTCTAAAAAAGTAACAGTATTAACTAGAAGTAATTAAGATTGAAGACCAAAGGGGAAGGGGACAACAGAGGATGAGATGGTTGGATGGCATCACTGACTCAATGGACATAAGTCTGAGTAAACTCCGGGAGTTGGTGATGGACAGGGAGGCCTGGCCTGCTGCAGTTTGTGGGGTCGCAAAGATTCGGACATGACTGAGCGACTGAGTTGAAGTGAATAAAATTGAGCTTACAGCTAGTCTATGATCCATCAATTCCTCCCTAGACATTAAAAATTTAAAAATAAGATCATAGCATCGTGTCCCATCGGTTGGTGACAAATAGAAGGGGAAAAAACTGGAAGCAGTGACAGATTTTATTTTCTTGGGCTCCAAAATCACTGCAGATGGTAACTGCATCCATGAAATTAAAAGATGGTTGTTCCTTGAAAGAAAAGCTATGATAAATTTAGACAGCATGTTGAAAAACATAGACATCACTTTGCCGACAAAGATCTGTATAGTCAAAGCTATGGTTTTTCCAGTAGTCGTGTCTGGATGTGAGAGTTGGACCATAAAGAAGGCCGAGTGCCAAAGAATTGATGCTTTTGAACTGTGGTGTTGGAGAAGACTCTTGAGAGTCCCTTGGACTGCAAGGAGATCACATCAGTCCCTCCTAAAGGAAATCAACCCTGAATACTCATACTAATGCTGAAGTTGAAGCTCCAATCCTTTGGGCATCTGATGCAAAAAACCAACTCACTGGAAAAACCTCTGAGACTGGGAAAGATTGAAGGCAAAAGAATAAGAGGTCGGCAGAGGATGAGACAGTTAGATAAGGTCACTGACTCAATGGACATAACTTTGAGCAAACTCTTAGTGGAGGAGAGAGGAGCCTGGCGTGCTGAAGTTCAGGGGATCCTAAGAGTCAGACAGGACTTAGCAGCTGACCAACAACACATCTACACAAACAAGGAAGATGTGTCCACCAAAGAACCTGCCCAAGCATGTTAATACTGAATTTATATATAATAACCAAATACTGGAAATAACTCAAATAACTATCACACAACTCAAATAACTCAATCAACTGGTTCACTGGAAACTGTATGCTTCCATTCATGTCAAATTTAAGAACATAGAAAGGAAGTCTATGTTGGCAGAAGTCAGAAAAGTGGTTGCCTATGGAGTGTGTAGGGGGTGTGAGAGAAATGTCTGAGGTCATGGAGATGTTCTAAATTATGACTACAATCTGGGTCAAATGGCATCATGCGGTTATCAGTTCAATTCAGTTCAGTCTCTCAGTTGAGTCCAACTCTTTGTGACCCCATGGGCTGCAGCCACCAGGCCTCCCTGTCCATCACCAGCTCCAGGAGTTTAGTCAAAGTCATGTCCATCAAGTTGGTGATACCTCCACTCATCTCATCCTCTGTCGGCTCCTTCTCCTCCTGCCCTCAATCTTTCCCAGCATTAGGGTCTTTTCAAATGAGTCAGCTCTTCGAATCAGGTGGCAAAAGGATTGGAGCTTCAGCTTCAGCATCAGTCCTTCCAATGACAATTCAGGACTGACTTCCTCAGGAGGAACTGGTTGGATCTCCCTGCTGTCCAAGAAGTTATAAAATCCATTTAGTTGTACACTTACAAGAGCCTCATTTTACTCTATGCAAATTTCACCTCAGTGAATGATTGAATTTAATTACTTCTCCATTCTTTCCATAATCTAGGGCTGTATATAAAATATATATATACATTACCTAGTTCTTATATGATAAAATAAATGATACATAAATGTGTATTTTTCTTGTATTTCAAATTGGTTTTCTTATTTTTTACATAATTAGCCAGTGAAGCTTGGTAAGAAATGAATTATCATTTTATATGTACTCTTTATTGATATAAATTACTCTCTTTGTACCACTTACCTTCCTAAAATTTGAATTCTACTTTGGTTTTAATATTGTTACTCTGTATGCTGTATGCTAAGTTGCTTCAGTCATGTCCTATTTTTTTGACCCCATGAAGTCTAGCTCACCAGGCTCCTCTGTCCTTGGGAGTCTCCAGGCAAGCATACTGGAGTGGCTTGCCATTTCTTTCTCAAGGGGATCTTCCTGATGCAAGGATTGAACCTGCATCTCTTAAATCTCCTGAATTGACAGGTGGGTTCCTTAACACTAACGTCACCTGGGGAGCCTTATTCTGCTGGCTAATGTGCTTCTTAACACTTCACTTCTGATTCTTCCATATTTTTCAATTTGAAGGTTGTCTCTTGTAAACAGGTTTTGCTTGAGCTTAATTTATTTTTTAATGTGATTGATCATTTTGCATTTGTTTTCGTTACTGTTCATTTGAATTATTAACTTCTCTTGTGATTTATTTTTATTAGACACTATTTTTTTTTTGCTATTTTGGCCTCTACTGATTTCAAAGGTACAATCCTAACTATTATACCAAAAGATATCTACAAGTTAATTTTTTTCCTATGAACATAAAGCATAAAATAGTCTTTACTATTCTCCTAAGGAAGAAGACCCAGGGTCTTCTTACTTGTTGATCCTGTTTCCTTCCATTCATGTAATATTAGACTCAGTTATTTCAATCAATGCATTTTATCTATATTTTCATTATTCTTTTCAAGCCTTTATTTGGTGTCTATGGATTATAATTTGAATAGTATACCTTTTTGCTTTTAAAAAAGTTGGAATCTAAGCCTGTGTTTCGCAACCTCTGGATTTAAAAAGTGGTCAAATTAATGATGTAGATGCCGTCCCTCATGCAGACCAAACTTCCAGGACATTGCATCCATATTTTAAATAATAGTAGACTATTTTAAATAGTGATTAAACAATTCAAAGTACATGTAGGTTTAATTTTAGGAGAAAACATCTGCTTGCCAGAGTTACTTATTTCCAAAACATATAAATTGTTGTCCAAAAGTTCAGGCCCTATACATACAATGTGCCAACAGGAAGTTCCAGGGCCAGAGGCTGGTGTCCTGGGTGGATCTTGTTCTCCCACATGTGCTCGTGACTCAGACACACAGCAGACACATCACCACCAGCCTGTTCACTGCATAACCTGTAACTACCATCTACACGACTTGGAGAAGCCTCTTCAGTCACAGAGAGATATAAGAAGATGTTGACTAGGACACGTGTATGGGAGGAGGGAGGTAGAACGTCACTGAAAAAATTAATAGCTTAAGAAAAGTCCTCTGCATGTCTGGTGTTTGACCGAGGGACATTGAGGATGAACACCCATCTGCTCTTCTTACTTTAGTGTCACAAATACAGAAATAGTGATTGAATTCTGGGTCTTGATTTTTTGTTGTGGATTTCATCCCATGTAGATGTCAGGTGGTCAGTTACAGCAGAAACAATGGTTTTCTCTTATTTCCTATAGAGAGAAAAAAATCTGGCTATCTGGTGTCAAAGTCTTTGGGTCCCTCTCTTATACCTGGTAGAATGGGGAGGATGGTTCCAGATCTTCTATAAGTGGAATTACACATAAATTCCAGAGCTAATACACTAAGTATAGTCTTGCCTGTGAATAAAATAAATCACTGTGTATATATCATTAATAAAGACATATGAAACCTCTCACATTATGTCAAATTACTAGAATTAAACCGCTTGAGAGAGGGAGGGTGAGCCAATAAAATTTGAATATGCTAAGTGATCATTAGAGCTGGGTGTGATAATTGAAATTTGCTTTGCAGTAATTTCATTAAAAATTCATAACTATGCTGGCCTTTCCTTTCCTCACTCTGTCATAGTGAGGAGCTTAACCCTGTCGGTAAAAGATGCTTCTGATGTGTACACATTGTTGATGACAAAGCTGAAAGCAAGAGACAAGTGGCAAATGTAAGGGAAAAACATAAAGAATATTAGCTAAAATGCTTTCTTTGGCTCCTGAGTTTCCAACCTTTCCAGAGGAGTGTGTGCCTTTCTAATATTCAGTTTTATACTTCTGGAGAAGCTATTTTTTAAATTTTTAATCTCGTAATCCCCTATACAATGCCTTGTTTAATACTAAACACTTGTAATTATTCTAGACAGATTAATTATATAAATTATTTAATCTCTTCTAATGATGCATTCATTACCTATTAAATTATTATTTTTTTAAAAAAAGAAAAAAAACGCATGTAGGAGAAAATAATTTCCATTAATATCGTGTCCCCAGGAAGTTGTTCTGGGAAATCTGAGTGACAGACACCTTGTAAAAACCCCCAGTGCATATCCGTGTATATAGGAGTCCATGGTGTGTTCTTTCAGAAAGGTGTGTGATGGCATCTTGTGGCCACCATCAGTTCATGAGTTCATTTTTTGAGAAATGAATTATGGTTTGTTCTCTTCAAAATCCTGGACTTTCTGTTACAATGCATGCTCAGTCGCTTCAGTCATGTCCAACTCTTTGTGACCCTGTGGACTGCAGCCAGCCAGGCTCCTCTGTCCATGGGACTCTCCAGGCAAGAATACTGGAGGGGGTTGTCATGCCCTCCTCCAGGGGACCTTCCCACCCAGGGACTGAACCCAGGTCTCCTGCATTGCAGGCAGATTCTTTACCACTGAGCCCCCAGGGAAGACCTTATGTTAGAATAGGGCTGTTAAATTTAAACTATATTTTGATGAATATATTTTCCTTTAAAAAACAGGTCCTGTGTATTTGAAGGAAAATGTAACCATGGTATTTTTAATCCATTTAAGGTTAGCTTACCAAAATATCTATTTGTAAGAACTCTTAGAAATTCAAGAAGGTGTACGAATTTGATTTACCAGCCATTTGAAACTTTCATCTCAAGAAAGGATAACTCTATTTGTTGAGACCAGAACAATTAGAATATCTCATGTTTGGGTTTTCCATAAATCTTTCACTTGGAAGTATTTTAATACATTCTGAAAAATTTAATATTCACGGTCATTCTCATGTTAAGACTTTCAAAGCTAGAGTCTAGTTTTATAACCATATCATGTACTGGATATTAGTCTGCTCAAATCACCCAAATATGTATCTTAACAACAATGATGTATTAAAGGAACAATCTTATAATTATATACAATGGCAAGAAGAGTTTTATCCAGTTCTACATTTCTTAAATGGTATTTGAAATATTAAAGTATTCAACAGGCTGATACTATTCATGAAATTATGCTTCATATCATCCCCCTGATTACCCCGTTGAGCTAGGGAAGAGTAAACAGAAACTTATTTGGTGCAGATCTGGTTTCTACTAGTGCACTTTGGCTTCATATACACTCACGTAAAGGTATATTCTGAATAACTGATATCTAAGGGGAATAGGACCTAAGAGTGGAGACATACTACATTGTATCATAGATTTTACTTCCTAAACAGACATCAGTAATCAAACCATCTTCAAAATTTTCAAGGAGTTGGAGCCAAAAATACTCACTATTAACCAAACAAAAATTAAATATAGACTCATTACACTGTTTATTTCTTTATGTTTCAACTTCTATAAATCGGAAGGAAATGTGCAGAAAGCTGACTATGGGGGAAGCGTTATTCTGTGGGTCACTTCCTGAGGGGCACCATGTAATGAACTGGAAGAAAATCAAATTACTCTTCAACAGCCATAGTTAATGTAATTTTGCAGGACCTGGAAAAAGTCTTCAGTGCCAAGCACGGACTTGGCAGACTCTCTCGCAATCATCTGCTCTTCTTTTAATGCTCCAGCTTCATGGGGGTGTAAATATTGATGAGGGCCTTTCTTCATCCATTATCCTCCTCCAAACCCACTGGTTTCCTTGTTCTCAGAACTCTTACACTCACTCCTCTCTACTCTCGCACCACGGAGGGCACTCTGAGCATAGGTACCACCCATGCTGTGCATGTACCCCTCTCTGAAATCCTTTTGGGTCCCGAGATGTCTAGCATCATTGGCAACAAGAGAACTGCTCCATCTACACACTCAAGGTGCCCGGCCCAGGTCCTTGAGCTCTGATCCATATTCAGAGCATCCTCAGTCATTCTGTATCAGCGTTTCTTTTCCTCTCGTCCAGCAATAGTTCCAAAAGCAGGAGGGGCTATTTCCTCATAAGAAAATTAGGACCACCTGGGAGAAGAGATTTGTCCATTCCTTAATCTCCATCTGCACTTACTTTTCCTTCAATCAGCTTTTACAGTGATGATGGTTCTTCTGCCCAGAAATACTCCTACTCCATCATAACAAGGACACATTGTCCCAACATTATCAGTCTGTAGATCTCTCTTTAATACAACCCTCTGAAGTGGCTCAGGAGCAGCTCAGAAAGGTTCATTATGTCTAACTCATCTTCGTATTCCCTCAAGGCCAAGCAGTGATAACCAATGTTTTTCTGATCTTGCATTATGAGGACAAAAACTTGGTATTTAGTGAATGAATGAAGTCAGGGCTTCTTGAGGTCAAGGGAATACTGATGCTCTTTGAGTGGTTTGTTTCACCTAGTGTGAGGCTTAAACCTCAAGGTCTATTACTGAACACCAATGGCTGTATTTGCAGAGTTAAGAATACCATTTTTGAAACAATTGTGTTCATTTATTTACAGCCACATCTGAGTCACCTTTCTCCAGATCATAGGCTGTATGTTGGATGGCTAACTCTCAAAGTCCTCTGAGGGTTCCCACTGTTCTACTTCTACAGAGGTCTTCCTCAGCTTTCTAAAACATCCTTCTTCTCTCTGGAGTTTCTTCTCTCTCTCTTTTCTTCTCTCTAGAGTTTCTTTCTGGGCTCTCTGTTCAAACCTCTTGATTAATCCCCTGAAGTCTCAAATTCATACCTCTGGCTTCAATTTCTCCTCTGATTGCCTACCTGCTACAAATTCCTCTAACTGAAGGAACAGAAAACCTCAAGCCCTCAGTCTGTCAACATACGAGATGTGATTCTCCTTGTAAAAGCCTGCCATTCTTCTCCGTTTCCTGTCTTGGTTAGTGACGTCCAGCCAATGAAGACAACACGCTCTATTTCTTTCTTATATTCTGCAGAAGATCCAGAAGATCCTGCCTGTCAGAAGACATATACCCACCTACCCCTGCTGTGCTAGTTCAGGCCTGGCATGTAAACACTCCCACAACCTGCATTTTGCCTTCTTGATGTTCCAGGAGTGGGACACTCTGGTGTTCCCTACCTGCTGTGTGCCAGTTATTAGCTCATGCTTTCCTTTCTGCCTCAAACTCGTTTCTCATCTTCCTTTGTCTAATTTTCTTTCAATATTCAGATCAAAGGCTGCATCATCCAAAAAGTCTCTGATAGTCAGTCTCACTGCACATGCAGACACAACCCGTCTCTATTATAAGAACATCTACACAGTCTTTCCTCTCTAATTAATTTCACAGTCAACTAGGTGACTTCAATCCCAGCTGGCACAGGTATGAGACTTTCAGTTCTAACCCTGCTAGAATCAAGGAAAAACAAGGAGACCGGTCACTCTATAATGAGCTAATTATTTTGTCCATAAAATGCTAACATATTGAAGAGATTTTGTTTTCTTTGAAGTTGCTACTATTGGATACCAAATTAATGTCAAAAGTGGAATGATTGTTTTAATCTACTGCCAATATATTGTAAATGAAGCTATGCCAATTTTAGAATTCAATGTTATTTTAAAGTTTTATAATAACCTCACAAATAGTTTTCCAAAGACTCAGTATGTGCTGTGGATAGTCTGCTTGGCTTTCCATTTTTCAGTCAATTTTGCTCCTATTTAGTGATTCCACAATGATCCCAAAGTTGTGATCTGTTCCTCTGGTGAAAGGAGGATAGAATTTAGACCCTCTGACCATCAGTGGTACATCGTTTTGCTCATGAGTTTTGGAAGCCTCATCAAACCGTTTGTGAAGAGGTGGCTTAGTTTTTTGGGAAAGTGTCAATAGTGTATAAAATAAGGGGACACACAGGGAGAAAGCTGCGCAGCCTGGTGGTCAAGGCTGCAGGCGAGCTTCCTGGAGACGTGGGTCTGAGTCCTTGGGACCTGAGTCAGCTCTAAAATGCCTGAGTCTGCTGTGTCATGAAAAATCATAAATGGTACTCTCTGTCCGTCGACTGCCAGCACAGGTACCCTGTTGCTCATGCCTGATGGTGACTAGACTCACCGTTAGGTGAGTATAATCCTCAGTAATCTTGCATGTGCTGCATGAAGGGTGCGGCGAGGATTAACGCTAGTGCCCACGAAGGATAACAGGTAGGACTCCCGCCCTTGAGAGGGCTCAGCAAATGAGGGCTCTTATCAATAACAGCCTCATCATCTGCCACCTGATCTTCCTAAGACCTGGCAGGTAGAAAGGTTACAGAAGCAGTTTTTTAGATGTCTCCACTAAAAATACTGTATATCTGAGTTATTTTTCAGTTTGGACAATTTCAGGTTAGAGCTAAGTCTTACATGTATACACAGAAGAGCACTGTATCTGTAAGATAGAGTCTATCCATAAATTATATCAAGAACACCAAATCTATATTCATTATGCAATAATTTTCAAATTATTCCTCTCTTGGTTTGTAATCTATGCTATCCAAATACACAGATTTTTTATTTATTTAAAAATGCTTAAAGTTGTATATGTTAATGTTTAAGATATATAACATCATGATTTAATACACACATTCATAGTGAACACATAGATTTCAGGCAATACTAGTCGGGGTAATACTTAATTAACATCTTAAACCTCCAACAAGTCTTCCTCTGATAGTTTATACAGAGTGCTCTGCATTTGTGAAGTTGAAAATGATTGAAATTGCCTTAATAAATCAGAATTTAAAGAATTACTGTCTTCTACTCTTGACATAACTACTCCTTTGTCTGTAGGTTTCAATGCAGGTTTGCTAATTTTTCTGTATATTATGCATTTTAACAGTCAGTCCTTTCCTTGGGTGTCACTTGGGCCCTATTTTCATTATTGTTGTTCTTTTTTTTATTCATTTGGATATTTTTAATTGAAGGATGATTGCTTTACAGTGCTGTTTTGGTTTCTGCCTTACATCAACATGAATCTGTCATAGGTTTATCCATGTCCCTTCTCACGTGAACACCCCTCCCACTTCCCTCCCCATCCCACCCTTCTAGGTTGTTACAGAACCCCAGTCTGAGTTCTCGAGATTTCTTTTTTTTCTTTCTTTTCTTTTTTTTTTTTTTTTTTTTACTTTGTAAGGCCATTGGAAGGACTGATGATGAAGCTGAAGCTCCAATACTTTGGCCACCTGATAAGAAGAACTGACTCATTGGAAAAGACCCTGATGCTGGGAAGGATTGAAGGCGAGAGGAGAAGGGGATGACAGGGTGAGATGGTTGGAGGGCATCACCGACTCAATGGACACGAGTTTGAGCAGACTCTGGGAGTAGGTGATGGACAGGGAGGCCTGGTGTGCTGCAGCCCATGGGGTCGCAAAGAGTCAGACACGACTGAGTGCCTGAACTGGACTGAGCTGAACTGAATGACTCTCCAGCTGTGCACATGGGCTCGAGTGCTTGGGCTCAGTAGCTGTGGTGCTCTGACTTAGTTGCTCTGTATCATGTGGGACCTTAGCTCACTGACCAGGGACCAAACATAGGCCTCCTGCCTTGTGAGGTGGATCCTTAACCTCTGGACCACCAGGGAAGTCCCTGAGATTTGTTTACATTTTTTTCTTTTTCTGTAAGTTATTTTGCTTTTTTAATAAGCTGAATTGCTGTCTTCATTGCTTGTCATTTCCACAAAAGGCAAATATTATTTTTGAGTCGTCGTTTGGGAAAGCTACTATCTGGCTTCATTGGTTTATAACAAACGTGAGGATGAATCTATACCTCAAATGGAGATAAGTCACCTTACTGCTACTTGGGAGGAAAGACCTCCTTTCTGAATGCTTGCATTTTATGGCACTGAACAGGTTCACAGGGACAGCTGACAGGAGAAGAGTGGTCCATACCTGTCTGTCTCCGATAGGCCAGCTGAGTGTGTGGGCTGGTTCTCGAGGCTCTGGAGGATGGCAAGAGAGAGAGGAAGACCAGGGGAGAGAAAGGGTAGAGGAACTGCAGAAATAAACACCAGATCTCTTGGCAAAATATGCTAGTTTGAGTTATGTCAAGTCTGGAGAGGATAATAATTCATTAATGTCATGCATATCAAGAATGTTCATTAAAAAATAGGTACAAAAGGAAGCATATTTAAATACTGGATCTCAATATAAACACTGGTGGTGACTAACAGAAGATGAGGACAACGGACTAACCTTGGAGGCAGCTCTCACAAGGCAAGGAGCAGGTGTGAGCACAGCGCCAGGGTGAAAGAGCAGAAGGTGTAATTTAGATGATGTAGAAGAGGAATTTGGGGGAGAATTTGTTGCTCAGGCAGGTGGCCCTCACAGTTGCACTTTCACAGTTGAACAACAATGAAGAAATTGCTTCTTTTTTCAGTGGAGACCCATGCCCTCCCTCCTCCACCCCCCAAGGAAAGTGGATGCTTAACCACCTGGTGGCTCCCTGGCACTCATGGTACTTTGTGTACAGGTGATGTTTCAGGCTGTATATTGGAGATGCTATGCTCCCAGGGGCGAAGGAAGGTAAGGTTCTTTTAGAGTGTCTGGTTTCTGATTTTGGAAAAGCTGTCAGCAGTAGCTTCCATGTATACGATGTAGCATAAGTTACAACAAAATCATAATCACATCTGATATGGGAGTCAATGGGCATGAGTCTGAGTAAACTTCAGGAGCTGGTGATGGACAGGGAGGTCTGGCGTGCTGCAGTCCATGGGGTCACAAAGAGCTGGACATGACTGAGCGACTGAACTGAACTGAACTGATTGGGGTCCTACGTCCTGGTCCTTTCAGGAGCGTGCACCCTTATGTCCATAACTCACAGCAGTTTTGAGGATCCCCATCAACACATCATGTAGGCTGGTGACTAAGACAAGGTGCCTACTCTCGAGATGCTCAAGTAGATGCTGACACCAGCTAGACAAATATGGCCTGGCAGAGGAGAGGTGCATCCCGTAATTCAGAACAGGCCATTCTGCTCTGCTCAGTGCCCACCCCCCACCTCTTTCTCTGTCTCTCCCTCCTGGTGAGAGTCCACCAGGGCTTCTGCTGTGCTCCAGCTGGGAAGGAGTGTGGTCCTGGGGCAACAATGCTATGGGGAATTTTACCTACCTCTGACTTACACTGTGTAGGATGACCGGGAAGGAACTGGGCAGCACTTACTTCCTCACCAATTCTCCCAACCCCAAAGTCTTCACTTTCTTTTTTAATTTTGTATACTTGGTGGCATAAGTGTAAATTTTTCCCCTCCCAAGGATCCTGTGAAAATCAAATGACAGGTCACCCTGTGAAAACACCTAGGAAGCAGATGCAGGTAGAAGGATCAAAGTGCAAACAAGACCGAGGCCACCCTGCAGGCACTGTGATCTTCACAGAGGACATTTTAGCTCAGAACAGTAATATGTGCCTCAAAATGTTGCGGTGTGGATTAAGTCAGATTTTATCATTTAAGAGTTTAGTATGATGCATGCCCAGCACAAACTGAACACTGAATAATTGCTGACTGTTACTCTTTTGTTGACTTCCCTGGTGGCTCAGTGGTAAAGAATCCACCTGCTAAAGCAGGAGGCACAGGAGACGTGGGCTTGATCTCTGGGTTGGGAAGACTCCCTGGAGAAGGGAATGACAACCTGCTCCAGTATTCTTGCCTGGAGAACCCCACGGACAGGGGGGTCTGGAGGATTACAGCTCATGGGGTCAAAGAGTCGGACACAACAGAGCACACACTGTTTTCCTTACTTATCCATGTGATTTTCTTATTTCCAAATATGCTAAAATTGTACCTGCTAACACAGCCCCTGGATAACAGAACCAACTATAATCAAATCTGAAAGAAAAACAATGGAATTCAATGCACCGTTGCTTTTCTTCTTAAGTTTATTCCAAAGCCACTTCGTCATAATAAATGTCCCCTTAGAACATTTCATTTATTTTTATTTTACTTTCAGCAATAATATGGTTTCATTGTGGGAAATATTTTCAGAACTAAGTCTTACAATTTTTTTTCCCACTAAGAGATCTATTGGTTTGCACTAATTATATCTGGTTATTAAATTTCTTGGAAGATATTTCAAGGGTCACTATTTCAACTCTACCATACTATTCTGATGTTACTATTCCCTTATTTCTGTACTTAGATCTTTTCAAATTTTCTATTAAAAATGCTACGATAAAAATCATTTCTTGATTAAACTTCATTGAATATCTTTTTTGTTGTTCAGTTGCTCAGTCGTGTCCAACTCTTTGTGATCCCATGGACTGCAGCACGCCAGGCCTCCCTGTCCATCACCAACTCCCAGAGCTTGCTCAAACTCATGTCCATTGAGTAGATGATATTATCCAACTACCTCATCCTCTGTCATCCCCTTCTCCTTCCGCATTCTATCTATCCCAGCATCAGGGTCTTTTTCAATGAGTTCATTTTTCTCATTAGGTGGCCAAAGTATTAGAGTTTCAACTTCAACATCAGTCCTTCCAATGAATATTTAGGATTGAATTCCTTTAGGATGGACTGGTTTGATCTCCTTGCAGTCTAAGGGACTCTCAAGAGTCTTCTCTAACATCACAGTTCAAAAGCGTCAATTCTTCAGTGCTCAGCCTTCTTTATGGTTCAACTCACAAATACATGCATGACTACTAGAAAAGCCATAGCTTTGATGATAGGAACCTTTGTCTTCAAAATAATGTCTCCACTTTTTAATATGCCATCTAGGTTTGTCTAGAATATCTTTCTGGAAAAAAAATTACTGCTTTACTTGTATATGAAATAAATTTTTATATATATAAATTTCTGGATACATTATTAAATTGATTTTAAGAATGGTTGTATCAGTTGTTACAACAACAATTTCTAAAAGAAATTGCCAAACCCTTCCAATACTGAGTATTATAATGTTCATGCATTATTACTTTGATATGTTGATATTTTATTTTTGTTTTGATTTATTTTATCACTAACAATATCAAACTAACTTCATGTTTACTACCAGTTTTACTTTCTCTTCTGTAAAATGTATTTTCATTTTATTTCCTCCATTTTACATTGAGATTTTAATGATGATCTTGTAGCTGACTAACAGCTTTTGTGTATTAAGGGTGCTTCTTCTGTCGTGTGTGTTACTGAGATGTCTTCCTATTTCCTCTTTGAATTTATTGTTGCTACAAACATAGGTGTCTCAAATTTAGTCTCCATTTCTTGAGAAATATTACTGATTTTCTTCCTTTGAAAATGTTTCCTCATCAAGAGATCAGATGGTTACTTGACTCTGTTCCTTTAGTTTATTTGATTTACTTTTTACATATTTCTCTATAATTTAATTAAAATATACTTGTATTTTAATAAGGCAAAGGTATATTGACTTAAAATTTAAAAAAAGAACAGACAGATATCCCTGTATATCTTTTATGTCTCACTCAAATGAAAAGGCAAACACTTTTAATGTTATAGTCATCAAGCTCTGTGCTCTAAATAGCTAATTCTAAATTGGGTTTTATAAGTGTGTTGTTCATGTACATAGCCCTCAGTAAGCACTCAAAAATCAACATGTTAGGTTGTTTCCAGGGGTCCGATGCATTCACCATCCAAGTGCCCTTAAACTAAAATATAAGCTACAACTTGACTTCTGAGTGTCAGTCCTACTGGCGTCCCCGTGTCTGCCTCTGTGACGCAGACACGGGCTGTGGATGCGGCTTCTCAGCCCAGAGCACCTCATCAATGAGCTAATGCTGTGAATCAATGAGAAAGATTTGTAGGAGGTCTTAATTAAAGAAACAGCCACTAATATAAATTACATTTCCGATGTACTGATGGGGCGTCGGAGTGCTGCTGGACAGCCATGGGCACTCATCAGCGGGCAGGAACCGAGTCTCTTCCTCACCTCCTAGTGTTTGCTCCCAGATAGACAAGGGAATGTTTAGGGGATCAGGGTGAGCTCAGATACACATTCATAGGAGGGCAGAGTCTCCAATAGATTGATTATCATTGATGGTTTCTTTATCTTTTCCCTGTTGAGGTGTTGCTCAATGACCTAGAACTTTTTCCCCTTTTTTTCAAAACTCAGCCATTGATATAGACTTTCTTCTCTACCAAAATAGCCAAATAATAAAACAAATTTGCAGTTTGACTTGAAAAAGCTCAGTTTAGTCCTCTTAGCATTATGCGATAATAGCTTTCTTAATGAGCCAAAGAAATGTGTCATTAAGAAGCTTCATAAACCTTTGCTGTTCATACGAGGGGCTGTTCTAAGCTGTACCTGCCCATCAAGTGAGAAAGATGTACCATCTCAGAGGAAAGATTTAAAAATCGACCAGCTAAAGATAAAATAAAAAGCGGTGAGGAGTGGGATGAGAAGGAAAAGGGGAGGCACCCTTTGGAGGTGGGGGGAGGTAAGGGAGGGAAGCAAAAGAGGCAGACAGAGCAGGGAGCCCTCTGTCCTTTGGCAGGACACAACTGCCATTGCAAGTCGATCGCCAGAGTCCCTGAGCAGTTTCCTCCAAGACGTGGCTTAAAGAGGCGTCCATCTGTGCTGTCAGCAGTATTCAGCGGAGAGCTAATGGGCCTTCAAAGATCAATATGCAAACCTGCACGTTGTAACGTCTAAAACCCACTCCTCCAACAGTCACTGCTGGCCAGAAGGAGCAGCTGATGTTAAATAACCCATCTCTAACCACCACTCAGAAAGGCGCAGATGCTACGGAGAGAAGGGTATTTCTCTTCCCCCTGGTTTTTCAACTGTGGGAGAAGATGTTCTTCCACTGGAGGCTGGAGGGGACTCAGAAGGGCGGTGCGGTGGCCACCAGGCCATGCTGTCTTATTTCCATGTCAGGGTTTTACCAAAGTCAAGACACCCTCCCCTGGTGACACTGTCATGGAGAACTGGGCAGGAGTGAGAGCTGGGAATGTAGGTCTGAGCTGAGACTGGTCCAGCCCCTCTGAGGCATCACTATTGTCTGAGCCAGGGAGTTCGGAACCCTCTAAATAGAGCAAGGGTTTAGAAAAATGTCTTCATTTGGTAGGAAGGTCACCATGACTTAGAAGATGTTAATGAGAGCGTAACTCTGATAATCAATTAAACCGTATTGACCTTGGGTGGCACAGAGACAGTAGCAAAAATTGAGGATATGTGTGTACGTCATTGCACAGACGTTACGTGTGTGCAATCAGGTGCCTTGTCATGGGTTATTTTTGAGTGCCTAAGTGACCTTGTTGGGAAAACTGTGTGAGACGTGATCTATCTCTGCCCATCCACAGATTGGTAAGGACGAGATGGGGAAGGAAGCTGCATTCAGTCCTATCTTCCCCTCCTTTCTTCCTCAAGGAATTAAAGGAAAATGAATCTGAGGTTAGGAGCATAGCAACCATTCATGTACTCTGCTGTTAACTCAAATTGGGCTGAAGTTCATTTGTTTATTTGATAGAAAAATAGAAGGACTGCCAAGCATTCTCCCTGCGGCTTATGTTGCTAGTTTGCTCCGCCAATGAGCAATCCAGGGTGGGCGTTGGCAGACTGCTATTTGTAAAGCCATCCGCACACCAGAAGGCATCTCCCTGTAGACTTAGAGCTGGAGGGGGAGCTCTACCTGTGTGATGAGCTGGCAGGGGAAACTTCTGTCTCTAAGGAAAACGGGGTACTTTTTGTACACATATAAAACATGTGCTGTATATTTAAAGATTGAATACGCTCAGTGGATCTCCTCTTGAGTGGCGAGATTTAGATCTAAGTCATCTAGGCAGCTTATCAGAGGCCATCTTAGCAGCATGCCTGAGCTGTGGCCACCTAACAACATAATAATATTAACACATTATTAATCAGTGTGTTAATTAACATGTTATTGTGTTGTTAATGTTATTAATTAACACATTAATAATAATAGCACATGAACATTCAGGGTAAATCTCTAGCCATTGCCAGCTGGTGCCTAGGAATGGTATGCATACGTGAATGCTCTCTTATTCAAAGCTTGTGGGCATGAGGGACTGGTTGAGTATTTGAAGATGGAGTTTTGGAACTGGTTCAGTCATGTCAAGAGACTTTATTATTCTGTCATTTACTTTTATAGGATATCATGCTCCCTTCAAAATGTCATTTGGATACACGGGTGACAAAGTTCTAATGTGAATATATATATATTTCAACCTGTTAGGCGCAAAAGTGAGGCAGGCATGAGTTTGATGAACAAGCCACGTCTCCACGGGGAGTGTGTACATGCGCAGTAGTTCAGTCGCGTTGGACTCTCTGGGATCCCGTGAGCTGTAGCCCACTGTAGGCTCCTCTGTCCGTGAGATTCTCCAGCACGAGTGGAGTGGGTTGCCAATTCCTCCTCCAGGGTGACTCCATGGAAGGTCCCCAGTGAGTCCCGGAGCTTGAAGCTCACAACGTTTGAACACTCATCTCCTTTCTATAACAGCTCTTCCCTTGGATTCAGTCCATGATGACATAGCCTGGATGTGATCACAAGGGCAGATGCACTCAAGAGGGACACCTCTGTTCCTTCCTTACTAACCCTCGGGTCACAGACCTCTCAACCCAGAGGGAGGGGCTGGAAAATAGCATGTGGCATTCAGGAGTTAAGTTGCTTAACGGGAATAGCAGCTCTGGAGGTTTAGACACTATGCCGAGTCAGACTCTAGCGACCCCATGGACTGTAGCCCACCAGGCTCCTCCGTCCATGGGATTCTCCAGGCAAGAATACTGGAGTGGGTTGCCATACCCTTCTCCAGAGGATCTTCCTGACCCAGGGATCAAACCCAGGTCTTCTGCACTGCAGGCGGGTTCTTTACTGACTGAGCTACAACGGAAGCCCTGTGACAGCTCTAATCACACCTAAACTTCCGCCCAAATTTCAAATTTAGAAATGCCATTTCTTTGGTAGATGTTTCCTGCTAGACATGACAGCTTTCAGTCTATCAGCATCGTTTTTGTTGCTTTCAACATTCAGTTCGCACAAGCATCTCCAAAGAGAGAAATTAAGCAGAAGAAATAAATGTTCACTGATCCCTGAAAGCAAGTCATTCCTGATCTTTTCAGCCCATGAAGATTGAAGTTGGATATGGTATACAAGGTTCCACTCTTCCAGGGAGGTTCAGGAAAGAGAATAGGCATATGTGTGTGTTACGCTGTTGTTTAGTTCTTCAAATCTGCAACAGTGAGGGCCAAGCTTGTGTTCAGCCTGTGAATAAGGCAAGCAGACCAAGCTGAGCTGGATGTTTCTAGTGTCCAGAATGAGGAGCCTCGGGAAAGTAAAAACGGAGCCCTGTCCTCACCTTCAGCTCTGTCACAGACGTGGAATGTGGAGTTGAACCCTCCATTTTATTCCTTGCAGCCCGAGTATCCCACCATTTAAAGTGTGCGTAGTGGTAACAATCGCTATCGGCATGTTCCATAAAGAAAATATATTTACTCTCACATTAGTACATAATTAATAGCTGTAATTTATGTGTGTGTATACATAAACACACACATATCACGTTGAGCTTTTCATAAGAAACATATCATTTAAATGCAAATTGATATTACTGTTTTGTAAATAATTCAAGAATGAATAATGCCTGTCATAGGAAAGAATAAATATATATGTATATATCTCCCTTAATGGATTTTGTAACCTGCAATAATTAAGGTGTGTATGTAATTTGTGTTTACATTGGATGGTTCTTTTCCTTATGATTTCTGTTATTAAATACAAACTGTAATTTGGTATGGGATAATTGGATGATAATTTATTTCAGAACACTTGAGTCCTAAAAGTACAGCAAAAGAGACTGGCAAACAAGTACAGCAAACAAGCAGTGAGCTGGCAGATAGTACATGGAGAGCTCTGATTGTGGATGCATGCAATCCATCTCTTATGAGGGGCTGAAAAGGGTATCAAGTATGTTTTCCAAATTTCAGCTCTCTGAGGGCGTCCTGCCTGGGGTGACTGCCCCACGATTTTGTGTGGAGGGCAGAGAGCATCAAGCTGAGGAGTCTGAGATCTGTCTCCACTACTGCAGGGCAGATCACGTTATCAGGAGTAGAACTGACCAATAAATCAATCACCTATCAATAAACAAATACAGAGAAACTCACCGTCAGATTCATTTATAAAATGCCATAGAACTAGCTTGACTACTCACCCACGGCAGAAATAAATACCTAGAAGCCACGCTAAGGTGGCTGTATTGACAAGGGCATTTAACTCTTACGAAAACCCAGCGGAAAACGCCTGCAGGCCAGTGAGAGTCGGTCCTTGTTCATCCAACCTGCTTCTCTCCACGGCAGCCGGGTGGACCCACGCTCATTCTGAACGCACAGCGCAGTCCCGGCCACGTGGTGTTCTGTGCGGGGATATGTGTCTTGTGCCCTCACTCTTCTTCCCATAAGAAGCCGACCCCCAGGCAGAGTCCTCAGGCATGTGGCGAGATCAATCTTAGGAGAATGTGAGCATCTCTGGAAGATTAAAGAATTGTTTCTCAAAGGACTCACCCACACACAGGCACACATCTCAGAGACTCAGATACTCCTCAGGACACCCCGCCGCCATCAAGAGCCATCAACACTCTGCACCCCAGTACGGCACATCTGGTCAGTGCCCGAGCAAGGGCCCCTGAGCCCTAGCACCCAGGGCCCGCAGCCTGCCCAGGCTCCTCCAGGGACCTAAGCACAGTTGTGATGCTGTGACAGCAAGCAAACATGGCCCTGTGTGGATGCAGCCATCTGGGACTTGCGATCGGGTTAGTTCCCCAAGAGTCTTAGGATCACTTCAATTTCAGGGGAGAAAACCAACTTGGAGCTTAGGGGCCAAGGTCAAGGTCACTGAGGGCATCCTGCAGCTGATGGTGGGGCACGTAAAGGGAAAGTGTGAAAATGAAAGTCGCCCTGTCATGTCCGACTCTTTGTGACCCCACAGAGTATACAGTCCATGGAAATCTCCAGGCTCGAATACTGGAGTGGGTAGCTGTTCCCTTCTCCAAGAGATCTTCCCCACCCAGGGATCAAACTCGGGTCTCCTGCATTGCAGGTGGATTGTTTACCAATTGAGCTATCGGGGAAGCCCAAGAATAATGGAGTGGGTAGCCTCTCTCTTCTCCAGGGGATCTTCCTGACCCAGGAATCGAGGCCAGGTCTCCTGCATTGCAGCTGGATTCTTTACCAGATGAGCCACAAGGAAACGGTCACACAAGGATTTCTTCAAAGAGGAACGAACACTTGTTACAAATTCAGTGGATTCACCATAGCTTTTTAAGGAGCCTGGAAAAAAACTAAAAATATTGTATAAGTTGTTGATTCAGATAAAATGCACACTGGCACACAAACACACACACAAAATCCCCCCAATACAGCAGAAAGCTGTTTTTCAACCTTACTTCACCTTCATTTCAGTTGGCAAAGGCAAACAAAGAGATCATGCAGATCAGCCAGTGTCTAGAAACACATTTCTACCCTTGGTGTATTGTTTAAGGACCTGAAAAGAGGGTTCAAGTGTGTCTTCAGTGGTTTTATCTTGTAAATAAAATTTATCATTGAGCACCATGAATGAAGATTTCTTAAATACCAGTGTATTATCTACTCATTGCCAAGGAAAGGTGTGGACAGTGAGATTTCCAAAGCAAACTTCCTCTAATGGCGCCGCCAAGGGGTCCCCATGTGACCGAGCACGTGGGCCTGGAGCACAGGACACCACCGCACGCTCTGGACAGGGGTCTGAGAGCTGAGACGTTCCCGAGCCAGCGGGCTGCAGTGCCCGCTCCTGGCCTGTGCTCCTGTGCCTTCAAAAACAACCCCAGCTTTCACTAACAGGGTGCCCTTTCCTGGGAGCACCTGAAGAACAGGGATCCCCCTCTGCTGGGCCAGCCAGGAACAGGAGGAGGGGTTCACACACATGCTCTACAAGAACACGGTCCCTCTTTTCATTCTCTACGTGGTTGCTACAGCTTCTGCCTGGAGGAGAGGCGGAGGAATGGAGCGCTCCAGAGGGGAGAACGGGGTTTAGCCTCTGGTCCCCGCTGTTGGACCCGTGGCGCAGTTGCACGGCAGCCGCCTTGGGGTTTCTCTCGCAGGCATGGGTGACAGGGAGACAAAGGGCAGAGAGCCTGGTCAGCTTTGAGCTCCAGTGGGAGGCAGACGTTCAGGGATCCCTTTCTCCATCTCACGGTATCTTCCAGGCCAGCGGTGAAGGATAAACAGCTTCTGCTCAGAGACAGTATCTTCTTCCAAGAACATCCCAAAGGTGAGGGGGTGTACCCATGGGAAGGTGCAAGTGATGCTCCTGAGCTTCAGGAGGGGGGTCGTGTTCCCCAGCAGTGCCCCTGACCACAGATGGCTGGCTGTTGCTTTGGGTTAGGGGCCCGGAAGGGTTAAATGAAGCTGTTATCCTGTTCTGTCTGCCTCTTCCTTCCCCTTTTCTACCCCATATCATCTATTCTAATCTACTCGCTTCCTTTCTAATGCTTGTTTTGATTTTACCTCTTTCCCATCCTTTGGTCTTTAAAATCACCACTAAAGCTTCAACCATGGGTAGCACAGATGAAGACCTTTTAATGCACTAGCTCCAGTTTACCCTGAGTGTGGAGGGCTGGGGAAGACCAGCATACCCTGGGACTCTTCGCTGGTCTGGATTCACCTTTCCTGCCCACGTGGTGTGGATGCTCAGGCCCACAGGTGCGCGGTGCTCTGTCCAGCTGTGTTCAGGAGTGAGGGGTCATTTGATGAGCTCCACAGTTCAACAAGCTGGGCACTTCTGATAATACAGCACCTTCAGACCCCTGATATTCCATAACTGTTTTCCTGATGCCTTTTCCTGCAGGCTATGTTTTCTATACCTAGTGTGTTGGAGTGGGGTGAGTGCCTAATAAAGATGACCATCTCGATAAAAATAAATCACTCTGTGTAAATTACACACACAATTGTGTCATCTAACGAGGCAGTTCCCTTTGCTACACACTTACCATTGGCCCAGTTCTGGGCAAAAATTGACATAAGGGAAGAGAAGGAAGGGGTAGTGGTGAAATTGTTCACATTGATGTGAAAAGTGTGCCAAATCTGCGTTATTCTCATGAATTTTGATATCTGTGCTCATAGCTTTTATGAGTGAATTTCAAGAGAGAGAGAATGGTGTGTGTTTTATTTCAGTGACCAGACTGAGAAGTGGTCCAATATCTTCTCCTCTCTCAATCAAAACCCCACCATTTGCTGTTGTTCGGTCACTCGGTTGTGTCTCACTCTGTGACCCCTGGACTGCAGCACGCCAGGCTTCGGTCCTTCACCATCTCCTGGAGTTTGCTAACATTCATTTTCATCAAATTGGTGATGGTATCTAGCCCGCTCATCCTCCGTCGTCCCCTTCTCCTCCCGCCCTCACTCTCTCCCAGCATCAGGGTCTTTTCCAAAGAGTCAGCTCTTTGCCCCAGGTGGCCGAAGCATTGGAGCTTCAGCATCAGTCCTGCCAGTGACTATTCAGGACTGATCTCCTTTAGGATGGACTGGTTGGATCTCCTTGCAGCCCAAGGGACTCTCCAGAGTCTTCTCCAGCATCACAGTTAGAAAGCACTGATTCTTTGGCATTCAGCCCTCTTATATTAAGGGACGCTCTAATTAAACACAGATATTCAAAGGACAGCAAAATGCGACAGGCAGCAAAAACAATGTGTCTGTCTTAAGCGGATGTCCAATGAAATAAAATATCTAGGATCCATATCTGTGATGGGGAATCTTCCAGCAGTGTTTTAAAAATGTGTTTTCTCCAGCTGAAGATTGTAACCCCCCTGCAGCCCGGGCTCAGGGTTCGGTCTGTCCTGGCCTGAGGTGAGTAGCAGCCTCTCCATGTCATTAAATGAGCGGCTGAACAAAGCATGGGGGTGTGAAGAGAGGCCTCTACCCCATCCTTCCAGAAAAAGTGGGGCACACAGTGACCTGGCATTAGCATTTCACAAACTAGTTCCTGCACAATGTTTTCATTAGTAGCTGTTCCACGTTTCTCCCCGTCAGAATCTGCACATGTGTTTCTGGTGGTGGTAAACAGATGGGTGGAAGATGAAGATATTTAAAATGATCAGAAGACCTCTCCTCTCTCCCAGAAGGCTATGAATAGAGGGTAAAAGCCATTTTGGTATCTTTGATTTAATTCTCTAGAGAAAGAAGGAAAAAAGAGTCTCCAGATATTTCCCACATCTTCTTAGAGAAAACTAGTAACACTTTTGCCAACACCGATATTAAATTCAGACTTGTTTCCTTGGCTAAAGCCACTAGAAACTTCCTCAGGAAATCATTCCCATAGACGTCCCACCGTACAATAAAATATGGGAAACTCCGCAGCACTGCAAACAGAAAGAGTCCTCTAGCTGTTTCCAGGGACAGGCGGGAAGGCTGGTTCAAGGGAAAAACCAACAGGAGAGGAGATGGAACAGCCGGGGCTCACCCAGAACCCCTGAGCCTGTCTGCGCATCTTTTCTTGAGAAACTAGTGAATCCCACCAACTGCAAGTTGGAACCAGGTCACCGCCAGCTGCTGTGTCCACTGATAACGTCTTCACACCAAAAGCTCCAGCAGTCGTGCCCGGGGCATGTGTGTGAACAGTGCCCTAGTCCAGAGAAGAACAGAACTTCACCACACACGTGGCTTTGGAGGAAATATTAGCTGGAACAGAGGTCCTGGTTTTCATCAGTCTTGTTCTTCTGAGCTCTGGGTTCACCTGGGCTGAGAGCAGCAGTAGGTGGGACCTTGTGGATTTTGGTCCATCCTCTGATTCTCATCACGCTCCTGGGAGTCAGGTTAGGGAAGGAAGCAGCCTGACTCCCAGGAGGTGTTCTGGATGGACCAGACGGTCACTGTGTCACCAGGCACTGAGGCTTGGAGAGAGAGACCCAAGTTGTGAGCAGTGAGAACCAAACAGGGGCTTGGGTTCACCCCGATCCACATCAAGGTGCATGCGGGGCCCACACACTCCGCGCATCTCATCGTTCTATCCAGAGTGAGTGACATCGGACGACTTCCATGAGGCAAAAGGCTCTGACATAACAACCATGACGTCCACAAAGCTCCGTCCTGAGTTTCAGCACGGGAAAGGCTGATGACAAACCTGGGACGTTCCCAAGTGCATGGGTTTTAAAGCACGGTTGTCCCTTGCAAGAAGCAGCAGCCCCTCCACCAGTCAGCAGTCACCTCTGACAAACTGGATGCCAGCAAGCGCCTGGCACGGGGCTTCCCTGGTGGCTCGGCGGTAAAGAATCCACCTGCAGTGCAGGACATCTGGGTTCGATGCCTGGGTTGGGAAGATCCCATGAGGGAGGGAATGGCAACTCACTCCAGTATTCTTGCCTGGAGAATCCCATGGTCAGAGGAGCCTGGTGGGCTCAACCAGACTCTTGCAAAGAGTCGGACACGATCGAGCGACTGAACACCCACACACATTCAGGCAACCGCCTGGTACAAACCTGATAAAACTCCAGGCACAGAACTCTGGGCCAGGCCAGGATAGATTTTTTTTTCTTTATTTATTTTTTTTTTTTCCCAGACAGCCAGATGATTCAAAATTAAGGCCATCAAACACTGGTGAGGAAGAAAAATGATGCTATGTTTAACAGAAAGCACTTAAATGCCACACGTCTCAATAATGTAATATCTTCACAACTGTTTCTGTTTAAAGCTAATAAAAGTAAACATAAGACACCCCCGTCCTTTCCTATCAAATTTATTACTTTGAGCGACAAAATGACAAAATGATTAGCAGTTAATAAGGCCTTGGCTTAAAAGATTGACTGACATTGCATTACTCATTTAATTTCCGCTTCTCTGAGCTTTTTTTTTTCCCTCTTCCTTCCAGCACAGAGGGAATTAATATTATCACATCAAAGGCTTTCCTTTAAATGGGGAGAAAAACCATTTAAAAGGACGCAGGCTGTGATCATTCAAACTAGGTTATTTGCACCTTGTATATATAACAATATCATGGTACAACTTCATCTCACTCAAATTGCTGTCAGTCACTAATAGAAGAAATTTGCTCACATTTTATCAGCACCATTGTGCGGAATCAGGTGGGGGAAGGGTCTGAAACGCAAAATCTGATAAGAAGCATAGGAACTGAGAGCCAGTCCTGGGCCACGTGACGGAAGACAGATTTCTAGACTAATGCTCGGTATGTAAATTCTTCTTCTCCTGTCTTTTCCCCCTCTGCCTGTCTCTACTCTTTGTTTCTCCTCATTCCCCCGGTTTTTCTGGAACTGGATGCCCAAAGATAAGTGGCAACCTCCGTGGGATTCAGGATGGAATTAGATGACGCAGCGTTAGCATTCTACTTCCTTTCCTTCTGAGCCTTGGCGACAAATTATACCAAGGCTGATTTAATGCCTAAAGACGTATGTCATCTTCCTATACAATCGCAGTATCCGTGGGTGAAATTAGGAATGACCCATTGCTTGGCCCAAGTACCAGTCAGTGATCTATGAGCATCTACGTCTTGATAGATGGAGGGACTACCTCCCCTGACTGCCACAGCGTTAGAGCGTGGAAGACTAACGGCTCGCTTGTCAAAGCTTTATTCCTTCTTCTAAGGAAACGAGGGTAGGGAGCTGCTGACCAGTGTGTGTGTTGGGGGGGCGCTGGGAGGGAGTGCAGGGAAAGCTGACTCCCACGTGAGATGAAGCAGTCATCGGCAAGGTCAAGAGGCAGAACTTGGTTACCAAGTCTCCAGGTGGACTCAACCCCAGGGGTCCTGGGCAGGATGGGGGGGGGGGTTGGCAATCAAGTAAGATTAGAGACGTGTTCCCACGTCGGAAGGTTGGGAGAAAAGCCTTGTTAATTCAGGAAACTGCAGAGGGAAATTAGTCCAAGCCCTGGTGAAAAGCAGTGTTGCAAACGGTGCCAGGGAGATCAATTTCCCCTGGCCGCGCAGGCACACTGACCACTGACAGGACACTGCTGTGCGGGCTTCATTAAAATGTCCAACTCCTAGGAAATCTTACAAATTTATAACGCTTCCTGTGGACGGGGTCAAGTTCAACGGGCAGGAAAGAGCAGTCACATAGCTCAGGGAATTATTCACGGATTACAATTTCAACAAGTTAGCATTTTTAAGGAAAATTAAGACCGCCGTAATTATCTTTGGGATTATAATACTAAATCACAGACATAGACCAAAATTACCTCCTTTCTGGTGCAGATCCCCATGCTTGAGAGGCGGCATGTAAAGGTGACAGATCTTGTGCCGGCAGTAAGGGTTTAACCAGACATTATTCAGATGACGTCTGAGGGTGCGATGCAGTGCCTGCCATTACCAAGAGTGTGGAGACAGTCTTTTGAGTGGTTCTAGGTCCCAGTTTAAAAGGAGATGGATATGTGCCCAGAATTAGAACTGCTGGATCATATGGCAATTTTATTTTTAGTTTTTTGAGGAATCACCATATTGTTCTCCACAGTGATACATAGATACAGTGGAATACTACTCTGCCATAAAAAAACGGAAGTGCTGTGTGCAGTGACACGGATGGAACTAGAGATTATTATACTAAACGAAGCAAGTCAGACAGAGAAAGACATTTATCATATGATGTCATCTACATGTGGAATATAAAATGACAGAATGAGCATATTAACAGAACACCCTCAAAGACGTAGAGAACAGACTTGTGGTTATCAAGAAAGAGGAGAGAGAGGGGCTAGGTTGGAGCTGTGGGTTAGTGGATGCAAAGTAATGTACATAGGATGGACAAACAATAAGGCCCGACTGTATAGCACAGGGGACTATATTAAATATCCTGTGATAAACCATTCACAAATGAATAAGAAAAAGACTATATACATATATATGTAAAACTGAATCACTTTGCTGTACAACAGAAATTAACACAACATTGTAGCTCAACTTTATTGCAATAAAAATTAATAAAAGAGATGTAATTGTGGTTTAATTGGATTTTAAAGCTAAAACAAGATTCCGTAACATTCTTCTGATTTACTAATATCTCCTGAAAGTCAAAAAATATCACCTTCCCATGGGAACATGCATTTACCTTCATAGATCTACCTTCTTTAAGTCTGGGACCACTTTCCCAGGATGGATAAGCTCCAAGTAATGATGCTTTTTAAAGGAACACAGCAATTTGTTTACATATTCTCCTGGCATGCCCATGTCTTGCTCCAGGGTCTTCTACAGTGATTTTCCTTGTTAAACACACAGGTACTTAACAGAACGTCGATAGTTAATCTAGTTTGATATCAACTCCAGGAGTCACAGGAGAAAGAAGAGACTCTCAGCTCATAAATATTCTGTTCCTGACAATATCCAAAATATATGAGAAACATCTATGACTCAATAGAAAAAGAGGTTAAAGTGTTAGTTGCTCAGAACTAACTCGTGTCTGACTCTTTGTGACCCCATGGACAGTAGCCCACCAGGCTCCTATGTTCATGGAATTTTCCAGGTAAGGATACTAGAGTGAGTTGCCATTCCCTACTCCAGGGGATCTTCCTGACCCAGGGATCAAATCCGTGTCTCCTGCATTGCAGGAGGTTTCTTTTCTGTCTGAGCCATCAGAAAGTGAAAGTGAGAGGCTTTCAGTCATGTCCGATTCTTTGCGAATCCGTGGAGTATACAGTCCATGGAATTCTCCAGGCCAGAATACTGGAGTGGGTAGCCTATCCCTTCTCCAGCAAATCTCCCTGACCCAGGAATCGAACCGTGCATTGCAGGTAGATTCTTTACCAACTGAGCTATTAGGGAAGCCAAGCCACAGGGGAAACCCATAACTCAATAGGAAAAAAAAAGGTAACCCAGTTAAGACACCTGAATAGACATTTCTCCAAGAAGGCATACAGGTGGCTAAAGGTACAAGAAAAAGCACTCAGTATCAGTAACAATCTGGGAGATGAAAGTCAAAACCACAGTGAGATATCAGCTCACAGCACTTAGAGTGGTTATTATTGGGAAGAAAGGACAGCAAAATTCAATGGGGATGTGGAGAAAAAGGAATCCTTAAACACTGTTGGTGGAAATGTAAACTTGTACATAGTATGGGAAATCGTATGGAGGTTCCTCAAGAAATTAACATTGAAGCTATATGATCCTGTGCATGCAGAGAGATATTTACCCCCAAATAATTACAATCAGGCCCTTGAAGAGATAAATACACTCCCATGTTCATTGAAGCATTACTCATAATAATGGCAATAACTTGGAAACAACGTAAATGTCCATCAACTGATGAATAAGGAAAATGTGGTGTGTTTATGCAGTGGCATATTATTTGTCTTCAAACAGGAAAATGCAAGAATACAGGTGGTCCTGGAGGGCATTACAGTAAATGAAATAAGCTGGCTCCAGAGTAACAGATACTGAGCGATTCTGCTTACACGTGGATTCCAAAATAGCCAGACTCGGGAGCTGAGAGCAGGATCCCGGCCTCCAGCGTCTGGTGGAGGGGAGCATGGGCTGCTGGTGTTGGGAGAGCGTGCATCCCTGTTATGCAAGGTGATGAGATTCTGGAGCACTTCTGTATGCAGCACAGCCAGTAGTCGACAGCACTGTTCCACACTTGCCTTTGTGAAGATGGTGCATCTGTTAGCCTGCTTGCCACAAAAACAGAGCAAACAAAAGTGACAAAGGGAAACACAACAGTCTTTGGAGGTGACGAATATTTTTATTATGTTGGTTGTGGTGACAGTTTCAAGGCTGTGTGCAAATGTCCAAAGTCGTAATATTGTATATTTTAAATATGTGGAGTGTTTCATGTGTTTATTAGACCTCAATGAAGCTGTTAAATCCCCTTCATGGATCACAGCTTGTCATGGCAGAGGGCCTTGCATAACTCTGCAAAGCTATGAGCCACGCCGTGCAGGGCCACGGCAAGGACCTAGCGGAAGCAGAAGAGATTAAGAAGAGGTGGCAAGACTACACAGAAAAACTGTACAAGAAAGGGCTGATGAGCCGGATAACCACATGATGTGGTCACTCACCTGGAGCCTGACCGCCTAGAGGCTGAAGTCAAGTGGGATTTAGGAAGCATTACTAAGGACAAAAATAGTGGAGGTGATGGAATTCCAGCTAAGCCATTTAAAATTCTAAAAAGATGATACTATTAGAGAGCTGTACTCAATATGTCAGCGAATTTGGAAAACTTAGCAGTGGCCACTGGATTGGAAAAAATCAGTTTTCCTTCCAATTCCAAAGAAAAGCAGTACCAGGGAATGTACAAACTACTGTACACTTGTGCTCATTTCTCATGCTAGCAGAGTTATGCTCAAAACCCTTCAAGCTAGGCTTCAGTGGTCACGTGAACTGAGAACTTCTAGATGTACAAGCTGGATTTACAAAAGGCAGAGGAACCAGAGAGCAAGTTGCCAACAATTTTTGGATTGTGAAGAAAGCAAGGGAGTTCCAAAAAATCATAACTACTTCTGCTTCTTTGAGTGCTCTAAATCCTCTGACTGTGTGGATCACAACAAACTGTAAAATTCTTAAAGAGATGGGAATACCAGACTACCTTATCTGTCTCCTGAGAAACCTGTATGTGGGATAAAAAGCAATAGTTAGAAACAGACATGGAACAACTGGCTGGTTAAAAAACTGGGAAAACAGAATGACAAGGCAGTATATTTTCACCCTGCTTATTTAACTTATATGGAGAGCTGTCATGTTAATCGCTCAGTCGTGTCCCACTCTTTGCGGCGCCATAGACTCTAGCCCATATGCAGAGTACATAATGTGAAATGCCAGGCTGGATGAATCCCAAGCTGAAATCAATATTTCTGGGAGAAATATCAACAACCTCAGATATACAGTTGATACCACTCTACTGGTAGAAAATGAAGAGGAACTAAAGAGCCTCTTGATGAAGGTGAAAGAGGAAAGTGAAAAAGCTGGCTTAAAATTCCTCATTCATAAATCTAGGATTATGGCATCTGGTCCCATCACTTCATGGCAGATAGAAGAGAAGAAAGTGGAAACAGTGATAGACTTTATATTCTTGGGCTCCAAAATCATTGTGGATGGTGACTGTAGCCATGAAATTAAAAGACGCTTGCTCTTTGGGAGGAAACCTAAGACAAACCTAGTCAGCATATTAAAAAGCAGAGACATCACTTTGCCAATAAAGATCCCAATAGTTAAAGCTATGTCTTTTCCACTAGTCATGTAAGGATGTGAGAGTTGGATCATAAAGAAGTTTGATTGCTGAAGAATTGACACTTTTGAACTGTGGTGTTGGAGAAGCCTCTTGAGAGTCTCTTGGACTGCAAGATCAAACCAGTCAATCTTAAAGGAAATCAACTCTGAATATTCATTGTAAGGACTGATGCTGAAGTTGAAGCTCCAATACTTGGGCCATGTGATATGCGTTCTAAGTCACTTCAGTCATGCCCAACTCTCTGTGACCTTATGGACTGTAGCCCAACAGGCTCCTCTGTTCATGGGCTTCTCCAGGCAAGAATACTGGAGTGGATTGCCATTTCCTTCTCCAGGGGATCCTCCCGACCCAGGAATCAAACCCATCTCTCTAATGAATCCTGCATTGGCAGACATGTTCTTTACCACTAGTACCACAAAGGGTCAACTCATTGGAAAAGACATTGATGCTGAGAAAAATTGAAGGCAAAAGGAGAAGAGGGCAGCAGGTGATGAGATGGTTAGATAGCATCATCAACGCAATGGACATGAGTTTGCACAAACTCCAGGCAATAGCTGAGGACAGAATAACCTGGTGTGCTGTAGCTGATGGAGTGGTGGAGAGTCTGGCATGTTGTTACTGACTGAACAACAATAACAACAGCAGCATAGAACACACTTCAGTTCACTTGTGGCTCGTGAAATTAAAGCAATGCTTGAAGTTGCTACTTTCCTGTTTCTGATTTTTGAGAATCAATAATCCATAATTTTAATTATAATAATTTAAATAATGTTTAATTTCATCATCATGAAAAACATGATATCCAAGCATATATATATATACATTTAAAAAATATACCTAAAATCTTGATTAAACTATTGGCTTAGCTTTTATTCCTTAGTATTTCAGGCACTCATATTGACACCTATTAACTATAGCATAAATCTTGCATTCTCTCTTGATTTTTAGTAAGTACTGTGTTATTGAAGAAGCCAGATCTCGGCAAGCCTCCAACCTGTTACAACAGCAACTTGCAGTCCACGCCCAACATCTGCCTGCCATTTTACAAGGCACAGAACAATGAAGCAATCATGTTTCATGGATAAGAAGAAATAAATGAAAATACAGCACTCGCATTTTAAATAAAATCGAGTGAAACCTCTTCAACTGATCGAGGCTTACGGGCACAGCGGCTCCCTGGCCCCACCTCTTGCCCCCCCCAGGGCAGCAGTGGGGGCGGGCCCCGCCCCACCCCCCACCCCACCCATGCTTAGGCCGAGGGCAGCAGGCTGAAGGGGCAATGCTACCAGGCATTGCTCCTGGAAACTGAGAGAGGTTCTGAGGCTGTGAGCACCTGAGCAAGTGGCCTCTTTGCCAAACTCTGAAGAGGAGCATTTCAAAGATAAAGCTTTGAAGGGGGAGACAGCTGCAGGAGAGAGGTTCCTGGAGGGTGTCCTGGAATGTGGTCTTTAAAGGAAGACAGTGGAGTGAGGAAGGCCCCCATCAAGGGGAAAGCAGTGACGATCTTCCAGCCACCGACTTGACCTTGCGTGTGGTTTACCAAGTCTGCTGGAAGGGCAAAACAGTGGGTCTTGAAACACTCTCTTCCAGAGAGTAGAGGCTGGAGAATCTTATGAGAGAGGTTGTCGCCAAGGGTGTTAAATCACACATTGCAACCCTTTGCTTAGCGGTTAAAATCTTGCTTAAATGAGTGATGTTTGTAACTGCCGTGTTCATAGTCTTTCAGGGAATAAGTGGCAGAAGATTAAAAAGAACATGGACTCATAAAAAAGACGAATAATGAGAGAGGCGGTTAATGTCTCACGTAATAATTTCTCCAGCTTTCTGGATAGGTCAACTGTTCTAGAAACTCACAGCTAGTAAGCATAAATCTCCTGGCCTGAGTCCTGATAATGGCATGGGACAGTAGGTAGCAATGCTGAACAAAGGGAAAATACCAAAAAGAAAAAAAAAAAAAAGTTTTGTGGCCAATTAAACACACCGAGCTTTTTGAGCATCACCTGAAACGGTGCTGGAAACCGTTGAGGGTTACCGTGGCCTAGATCTGTTTCCTGGGAGCATCACGGAAGTGTTGATCAAGGATCTTTCTCACTTGAGCCAGCTCCGGGGGACCCGCTCCCCCCTCCACTAGCTGATTTGCTCTCGCCCGCCGCATGCTGATCAGTGCGCTCCGGCCGCGCAGAGGGCCAGCGTGTCCTGCAGCCTCGAGTGTTCCCCCCGGGCCCACGGGCATTTCTCGGTCTTTTAAGCTGTCATGTGTGGTCCCTGGGCTTCCAATCTGTTAAATGAATTAGCCCTCGACTGTTCTGTTCAGCCTGCCTGAGCTGCTTTGGCATTTTCTACCACGGGTCCCCATCCATTAGCGAGGCGTGGCTGATCCTCGCACCGTAAATCATCGGGACACGGTTGCCCTTTCTCCCTCCCAGGCCTGGCAGTCCCCCTGCTTCCTGCATTTATGTCAGTGCAGCCCTCGAGGAGGCTGTCTGGGGGTCCGAGCTGTGTTTGGGCTTAACTGAATTAATCACGCGTTTCCTTTTTCTCTGCATCTCAGACAGAACTTAGATGCAGAGGGTCTTTACAAGTAGCCTTAAGCTCTAGTATTGGATATTTCAAATACAAGTCCAAAGCCCATAAATGTGTGATGACCACATCTCACATCGATAAGGGGTGCATTTGTTCTCATCACTCACAGACTAGATGTGCAAAGGTAGGTGTGAAAATAAAACCTGAGAGAAGACACTAATGAAGGGGTTCTGGCCCCAGATGTCCGGAGAGCCGGCCCACTGGCCTTCGCCTTCGCCTCTGTCCCACCTCGACTCCAGAGTTCTTCAGCTTGTAATTCCATTGTCCCCTCTGTGTGCATTCTCACGTCCTCCCGAAGGCGCGCGCTGACCCACTGTGCTGTAAATATAAGCTCCTTTCATTCTGCGTTCATTCTGGGCCGGTCTCTGCTCCTGGAACTTGATTGACTGACCTGGGCTTCCCGCTTCCAAGCCTCACCCCCCCACCCCTGAGGCAGGTAAGCCTATTCTGCACATTTTACAGATGGCAACACTGAGGCAGGGAGAGGGTCTGAGACTGATCCAAGGGCTGGAGTGGAAGCTCATTCTGCAGCTGTTTACAGAGGCTCCACTATAAACCACGTTTACACAGAGAAGATGCCAGAAAGAGTTACATGTGGAATGACAACAGCCCAGCGAGCTGGCCCGATGCATCTGTGTTGTCTATAGACGTATCTCTTCACGACCTGTAGCTGGATCCAGGCTCCAGATGCCACGGTTTTAATCTGGGTGCCATCTATCCTTCATTTTGTATTCATTCACTTGATTGCCATGCATCAATCAGCAATGAGGCCTGGGTTGGGAGTATGGAGTGGAAAGAAAATGTGTTACCCTAAACTCACAGTCACCACCCCTCTGTAGCGTGACAGGTGGGAGGCAGGGTCCTGAGCTTCAGTGCAGATGGCTTGCAGCAGGGGTGGGAGTGGGGGGCTGTGTCCCCCCTGGGCTGGGGAACCTTGCTCTTGCTTGAAGGAGCAGGAGGAGGTGAGGTTTAGAGAGCGGTGTGAACCCAAGGAGCAAGACCAGACAGAGTTGTGAAGCCAAGTGATTCACTGAAGCAAGATTCCGATGCTGCTTTGTGGGACGTGATACTTACTTATTTTCCTTAAGGAAAATATCTATTACGAGTGAAAGAGCCCGTAGGAGGGTCTCTGAAGCTTCCAGATTGACCAGCCAGGAGCTGCCCTGGAGTAAGAGGGGTGAGGCTGCTGATGGAGAAGGAGGGGCCGGGACAGGGAGCTTGCCAAGACAGGGAGCCTGGACCCTGCACTGTCCAAGAGGGCTGCGTGTGATCGGATGAAATTTTCTTGAGAGAGTCCTCTGGGGACTCAGCAATGTCTGCATGGAAGGCATACACACGTCACACACGAGTATACACAGGTTCACATGTGTGTGAGCGTACACACCAGCTGCGGGCACACAAGGGCAAACACACGTGTGTGCACACTGGCTCACACCCACGCCACACAAGCACTCACACATGCAGACCCTCACAAGCTGCTCACACGGTGCCCTAGGAAGATGACCAGAACGGGCCCGGAGCTGCTGTGACTCTGACGCAGAGGAGGTTGCAGGTCCCTCCACTGCTGGGCGTCCCCAGGAAAGCGTTTTAGGAAGGAGAAGAAAGCGGGCTGTGTGTGCTTCCCCACTGCTCCCGGAGTTTCTTGTTTCGCTTCATTCTGGGGGCAGCTGTGCCCCTCTGGTGCCGGCTCACCGACCTGAGACGGCCCACAGCTCTGCAACTCGGCTCTTTCCTGTCATTTCCATGCATGTGAGATCACTCCAGCTTCAGATAGCCAGGGTGTAGATGCCCTAAAGTAATACACTTACTCCTGTAACCCGAGGAAAGGAACGCCAGCTTGACTCCCACCTGGAATGGCTTGTGTGATGCCGGGGGTCCATGATTGCACCTTGTTTTAAATTCATATGTATTCATTTCATAAAAAATAGTCTATATTTTATACTGATGAATTTATCAATAGAAAAAAGATACCACACAAAGATATAAAAAATTACCTGCCAAAACCATGATTTATGCTGGTTTTGAGGCTTCTCCTCTATTATTCATTTGTGTAGGACTTTTTCTTTCATCTTGACATTTACTTCACATTATAAAAATGTGCCCCTCTCTGCGATGTCTTCGTCTGAGCAGCAGGTAGGCAGGAGTGGACTGAAGTCAGGGCTTCGAGTCTTGACAGCGTCCACCGGGATGCAGCCCTGTTGGGTGGCCAGCCGTCCTGCAGGCAGGTCTGGGAGGTCAGCTGAGCCCCCTTGAAGGCTCAGATCCCACAGAAGCCCCCGGCTCCTCGTGGAGAAATGATCCAGCTCTTTTCCTGATTGGAAACAGGGCTGTTTTCAGTTGACTGGACCATGTTGGCTTGAAAGCTCAAAGGCAGTGTGAAGCCATCAATATTAAATTGGAAGAGTAAGTGGTGTGAGCACTGAAGAGGGGCTGGCGAGAGGGGAAGAAGCCAAACGAAACCTGGAGGGGGCAATACCTGTTCCGACTCCTGTTTTCCCACGTGAAGCTTCCGTGGTGACTCCAAGGTCAAAGACGCGAGGAGGCACACATGGCGTTGAAAGAGCCCTCCCAGGGCAGAGCGGGGCAGGGGCTCAGCGATGAAGGCCGCTGGGCTCCGCGGAGGGCGGGCAGTGCCGGGAGGGGGCGGTAGGAGGCCTGGGAAGGAGACCCCCGGAACTTGGACGTGGAGGCGTCCCGGCGGGTCCAGGTAGAGAAGCGCGCGTTCCAAGCGCTGATGGCGCTGTTCTGGGGACCACCGTCCCCTCCATCTAGTCATCACCATAGCATCTCTCCTTTCTTACCTGAGCTTGTCCACTGATATCTTTGGGTACCAAAGCCCAGGTAAAACCTCCAACACGCTCGCCTTTGTATGTAGAATGGGGATAAATCTCAAGCCATGGGCTCCAGCGTGAAGGAAACAGAACTTTCTGCAGACACTGCTCCCATGTCTATCTGGAATCGTCTTTCTGTGGGGGTGGCAGAGACTCAACCTGTGTCAGATGTCACCGTCCCTGCTTTGCTGTCTGTGCAGAGGTTTACAGAGACCAAGGCGTGGGTGGTTATCCTGTCCTTGGTGGCCTACCCCCACCCTCAGGATGGTGTTGGGGGGTGATTTGGTCCAGGCAGGTTGTTGTCGCCTGCCCCTCCTGCGGTCCCCTCTCCAGATCTCATCCTGTGGCTCGATCCTGGAGGACCCTCTCATATGCAGCCCAGCTCTGTAAAGAGCCCCATCCTTCCAGGATGAAGTGGGACCAGCGGAGTGCCGGGATCCATCCTGAGCTCTGTGGGGTCTTCTTGTTGTTGTTTAGTCACTCAGTCGTGCCCAACTCTGTGACCCCATGGACTGCAGCACGCCAGGCCTCCCTGTCCATCACTGTCTCCTGGAGCTTGCTCAAACTCATGTCCATTGAGTCAATGATGCCATACAACCATCTCATCCTCTGTCATCCCCTTCTCTTCCTGCCTTCAATCTTTCCCAGCACCAGGGTCTTTTCCAATGAGTCAACTCTTTGCATCAGGTGGCCAAAATATTGGAGCTTCAGCTACATCATCAGTCTTTCCAAAGAATATTCAGAATTTATTTCTTCTACAAGGTTTAATCTCCTTGTAGTCCAAGGGACTCTCAAGAATCTTCTCTAACACTGCAATTCAGAAGCATCCATTCTTTGATGTTCAGCCTTCTTTTTGTCCAACTCTCACATCCATACATGACTACTGAAAAAACTATAGCTTTGACTGTGAACCTTTGTTGGCAAACTGATGTGTCTGCTTTTTAGTATTCTGTTGAGGTTTGTGATAGCTTTTCTTCAAGAAGCAAACCTCTTTTAATTTCATGGCTGCAGTCACCATCCACAGTGATTATTGGAGCAACCAATTGCCCTGCTATCCCATTCAGGGATAGTTTTATTATTTAATTTTCTATTTGCATCTCCATTTATTTTTTCTTCCCAGATTTCCTGAGGTATAATCAGTGTTTGGAAAACTCCACAGAATTCGTGTAAATAGTTTTGTGAATTTGGATCCTTCATCGCATTGCCATCATTGTACAAGGTGACAGACACATATCCACCACTTCCAAATGTTTCCTTAAGACTCTTTGTTTTGTTTTGTTAATATTTTGGGGTTAAGAGTACACAACAGTAGATCTATGTGACAAACACAGTCTAAGTGCAAGATACCTTATTGTTGGGCTTCCTAATGACTCAGATCCAGGTTCTATCCCTGAGTCAGGAACATCCCCTTGAGAAGGGAGTGGCTGCCCACTCCAGGATTCTTGCCTGGAGAATTCCATGGGCAGAGGAGCCTGGTGGGCCGCAGTCCATGGGGTTACAGAGAGTCGGACAGGACTGAGTGTCTAACGCCTTCGCTGTCCCACCTTATTGTTAATCGTGGGGAGAATGCTGTGGGCAGACCTCTGGAACAATGCACCCTGCGTACTCGCGACTTTTACCCACAGAGAGCACCTCCCCGCCCGTGCTCCTCTCTCTCTAGCCCAGGCAACCGCCGCTCTTTTGTCTGCTTGCACGCACTGGACCGCTTTTATACGAGGAAGCACACTCTGTCCTTCTGTGTCTTGTTTATTTCACCAAGGGTGATGTCTTCCAGGTTTATCCACCTTGTTGCAAATGGCAGGTTTTTCATCTTTGTAAAGGTTAAAGGACTACGTTGTGTGTAGAGATTGCAATTTTAAGTCAAATCCTCAAGATGCTGCCTGTCTTGTGTTCTGATGAGAGACTCGAGGTCCTGGGTGACAGACATAAGGATTACAGGAGAATGTGATGATCAACACAATCTACAGGTAAATACAACTGTGTAAATCCATGGTCCAGCATGGAAGCCCTGCCGCCAAGAGAGCTGCTGTGTACCTAAAAGGAGATGATGATCAAAACATACATAAAGTATAGACTTCATTCAGGCCCCAGTACTCACCCTTTTATACTCTTAAGAAGCAGTTTGAGCTCCTGTTTTTTCTGTCCTGTGACCACTCTGGCCACTGCCTTCAAAGGGCTGCCTGCAGCCTCACTAGGCATGGACTTGGGGTGCAGCAGCACATCCCAGAACCCAGGAACTTCTCCCTTCTTGTTAATTCTGACCAAGTGAAGTCAGTTTGCCTACTGGAAATCTCACTGTCACATTTGGAATCTGTGATGTTTAAATTTTGTGTCAACTTGATTGGGCTATAGTTGAGGTTCTTTTTAATAAAACACCAGTCCAGGTGCCACTTCAAAGTATTTTGTAGACATAATTAACTTCTACAATCAATTGGCTTTAAGTAAGGAAGCCAGCCTTCCTCATGGGGCCTTATCCACTTCCTTGAAGGCTTTAAGGGAAAAGCTGAATCTACCTGAAGAATGACTTCTCCCTCAAGGTTGTCCTTAGCAACCCTGCCCCAGATCTAGCCTGTGGCCTTGTCAGGACTCACCGCTGCAAGAGTCAGGTCCTTCGAACAAATCTCGTGTTGTCTCCATCTTTGTCTCTGTCATCCGAATCCACATCTACATGTATATCATCTATTTCTATATTTGTCTCCATCTCTGCTTCTAAATCGTCTGTGTTTACATTTACATCTATATCTGAATTGTGAAATAAAGTTCACAATTAATGGCAAGACAAGCAGAATGTAGACATGCCAATCTGTCTCTGCCCTTTGGCCTCCTGCCTCCCTGCACTGTGCCTCGTCCGTCTGTGTTCGGTATTGCCCACACTTACCCATCAGCAGAAATACCTACTTAGCCGTGAAAAGCAGCCTCCTGCCAGCAACTACAAGGCAGTTCCTGTAAAGACAACACTTCTTCTGATCTTGTGAGGGGCCACAATAACCCACCACCTTACCTCTACACACCTGGATTGTGCCAACAATTTACATCATTTAATGCGCAGCCACCTGTCTGGAAAAACCTGTATCACGTGTGAGTATGCCCGTGCCTTTCTCTGGCTCCCTTCACTCAGCATCATCACCTCTAGGTCCATCCGATGCACCGTAGGCTGCGCTTGCACCGCTCAGCAAAGGCCCACCTCACACAGTGTGGAGAGAGCTTGTGAACTGTCTCCTTTAGTGTGTGCGGTGCAGTGTGGTCTGCACTTCAAATGAATATGCATGAACAGAGGTGAAACCGCATCGACACAAAACAGCAATGGGAGAGTCAAAGAGGGACCCCTAGGAGAAAGGTGTGATCTGCCGGGCTTTGCACAGGGCGGGCTGGACAGCAGAGCATCTCACTGCTCGGGCCTTCCTCCTGCGCAGCACCGGGCTGGGGGGGGGGGGGGGGGGGTGCCCGCCCTGGTCCGGGAGCCTGGGTGGACCCAGATCCTCCTGCTACCGCTGGGGGCTCTCCTGCTCTGGGCCTCTGCTCCCATCCTAAAAGGGGGTAGGGCACGGATGGACCTAGAGGTGATGATGCTGAGTGAAGGGAGTCAGAGAAAGGCACGGGCATACTCACACGTGGGGTCTGAAAAGGAAGGAAACAGAGGAACTGATTCACAAAACAGAAACAGACTCACTGACCTAGAAAGCAAACTTATGTTTACAGAAGGGGAGGGGAGAAGGGTAAATTAGGAGGTTGGGATCATCATCCACATACTGTTGTGTGTAAAAGAAACCAGGAACTAGTTGCACAGAGAACTCTACTCCATACCTTGTAATAATGATAATAATCTACACTGGAAAAATAGACCTGCCATATGACCCAGAAATCCCACTGCTGGGCATATACACTGAGGAAACCAGAATTGAAAGAGCCACGTGTACCCCAATGTTCATCGCCACATTGTTTTCAATAGCCAGGACATGGAAGCAACCTAGATGCCCATCAACTGATGAATGGATAAGAAAGCTGTGGTACATATACACAATGGAATATTACTCAGCATTAAAAAAAAAATTCATTTGAATCAGTTCTTCTCAGGTGGACGGAACTGGAGCCCATTATCCAGAGTGAAGTAAGCCAAAAGGAAAAACAACAATACAGTATACTAACACATATATATGGAATTTAGAAGGACGGTAACGAGAACCCAGTATGCGAGACAGCAAAAGGAATGCAGATGTATAGAACAGACTCGTGGACTCTGTGGATGAGGTCAAGGGTGGGATGATATGGGAGAATGGCATTGAAACATGTTAATTATCATATGTCTAATCAATCGCCAGCCCAGGATTGATTCTCGGGGCTGGTACATCGAGATTTCCCGGGGGGAGGGAGGAGGGAGGGAGGAGGGAGGGGGGTTCTGGAGGGGGAGCATATGTAAACCCATGGCAATATCATGTCATTGTATGGCAAAACTAATTATAAAAAAAAAAGAATCTGAAAAAGACACACACACACACACACACACATATATATACATAACTGAATCACTTTACTGTGCACCTGAAACTAATCTGACATTGTCAATCAACTGCTCCAATAAATAAACAAATAAATAAAACACAGTGGGCAAGCACAGCGCTTGCCTCAGAGTAATGGATGAAGATAAAGGGCTAGCTAGCAGGTGGCCACGACCCAGCTCTGCATGGCCTGGGTCTGCCCGCAGGGGAGCAGGCTCTGCAAACGCCAGGAAGGACAAGCCACTTTTCTCACTGAAACACATCCTCCCTCCCCTCCCTCCTGACCTCCAGGACCACTGTTAACTGTGGTCCTCCAAACTAGGGCCACGAAACAGGGGTTAATTACTTAATAGTCACTGAATCTTAAAATAGCCCTTAATTTTCAATGGCATGCTATTCCTCTTAGCTAGCAGACTAATGTGTTAGACGATGCTTCTTGTTCTTTACTCTCAGTGGGTGGCCGACCTCTTTATTTGTGAACCGAAAAAGTTCCTGACTTCAAACTCCTCATCACTGATTCCAGGCTGGACCACAGCCTTCCATAGGTGCATCTGCTCCGCGTTCAGACTTTTTTGCTCAGTTGCCAAATGGTGTCCGACCCCTGGCGATCCCATGGACTGCAGCACCCCCGGCTTCCCTGTCCTTCACTATTCTCCAGACTTTTCTCAAACTCATGTCCATTGAATTGGTGATGCCATCCCACCATCTCATCTTCTGCTGCCCTCTTCTCTTCCTGCCCTCAATCTTGTCTAGCATCAGAGTCTTTTCCAATGAGTCTTATCTTTCCAGGTGACCAAAGCGCACTGTGAGGTGAGTCAGTTAAGGAATATGTGATGGGTTAGCTAGACAGATGACAGATGGCTGGACAGTCAGATAGATAGACATGCAGACACACAGATGAGACACAGATAATAGATCCACACCGAGAATGTGGCAGACCCAATGTCGATCTTCTGTACATGTGAGTCCCATGTCACTGCAGACACCTCCACTGGAATGCGCATCCAGTATCACTATGCCTCTCTATTGTAAAACTGCACGATGCGCTCCTTTGGAAGTCAATATGATATTGCAATGCACCCCTGAGTCACGGACAGTCATCACGGCTCTCGTGTTAAAGATGCCGAAGCCAGAACGCCCCTCCCAGCTCTGCCCACCCCCCACTCCTCACAGTCAAGGAAGGATCTGTCTCAGACAGTACATTTTTTAAACTTTTGAACAAAGACACATAAATGCATAATGGTATAATATTAAAATCCTTTTTTTTTCCAGCACAAGCTTGCAAATCTGTTTTCAGTGTGATCAGATAGTTGGCTTCTGGAAAGAAATACATAAATAACAAGTTGACTAGGCATTGGTGTTTATCTTTTGTCTTGACATATGCCAAGTGATATTTTTTTAAAGTAATAAAAGGACAGACTGAAAGTTGAACTATAAAGATGTGATATTTGAGAAAAGATGCCAAAGGAGTGGGTGACCACAAAAAAATAAGCTGCGTTTTCCAAACTTAAGAAAGTTTGCCTCAAAAGGACTCTCTGTGGTCTGCTGCTAGAAATCTGCTGGTTTACGCTCACGTGGTGACCTCTGGCCATCCTACCAAGGGGTTGGTGTGTATGTAACTGAGAAGTCTAGCTTAGGGATTGGATGCCTTCAAATTGCCAGTCAAGACCCCGCTAGGCAGGGGTGTTTCTCTGCGCACAGAGCTGGATTTCACATTGATGCCTCCCTGGTGAGTGTGGAGTCCTATTTTATCCACAGGGAAACGTGCTAGAGGAAAAAGAAGCAGTCTTCCCAAGGAATGTGAGACAGGGCCGTGCAGGTGACATCTCAGAGCAGGCCCTGAGAGGTGCCCCCTTACTCTCTCTGTAGCCTGCAGGATCACCCTGGGGCTGGGCTCTGAACCCCACAGCGCAAGGCTTTGAGGAGGCCCCTATGTGCAGAAACCCTAAACAATTCAGGTGGATTCCCCTGCTAGAGGGTGACAGATGCACCCCTCCCCAACCTCGAGATGGCCTTGGGGAGCCAGGCAAGGGAGTCTAGTGCGAAGCCCTACCCAGCTGGCACCATGCTTAAATCCCTTAACCATCAGGGCTCCCTGGTCACTGGTGGGCTTTCACACATGGGTGTGCGAGAGAGAAAAGAGGACCCCTAGGACTCCAAGAGTGGGCTCCCCCCCATCATCATACACGTTTCCTGCACTGGTGGAGACAGGAGGCAAGGCCTGGACCCAGGGAGAGCTGGAGGAAGGCCACCCAGGAACCCAGAGAGGAGTGGAGCCCAGAGGTAGTCCAGAGAAGAGGCTGTGCTGGCAAAAAGTAATTGCTTCTGTTCCTACCAAGATGTGAGTCTTCAAAGACTCTTGACATCTCCTACCTTACCTTGCTTGGATCTAAAGCTCCCATGACCTTTAAGTCTGGATTTCAAAGGCCAGGGAGGTAAGGCAGGCAAAGCAGAACGTGGTCACCAGGAGGGGCCTTCCCTGTGAGGGGGGCTCACGGTGACAGGGAGCTGCTGTCCCCAGCACTGCCGACTCCTAGCATCTCTGCACACATCAGGGACTCCAGTCTTTCTCTGTCCATCTCTCCACTTCCAGCCTTGAGGGGCCTGCTTATTTAAATATCTTAGTAAAGATGAGTTATCAAGTAGTTCTGCCAGCAAACAGACCCTCTTGGGCCTTTCCCCCCTTATCCAGCAGCAGAGATTCGCGCATGGAAACAGAAGTGTCTGAAAAACATTTATAACGATTTCAAGATTAGGTACCTGTATTCACGTCATGTTGGAAGAAGCTACTGGCCAGTATAGCGGCCCCGCTTACAAATCCTGCTGCTTTTACTTCCCTGCAAAGTTTTACTTTCTGGTTTAACTGGCAGTCATCTTTGTTTTCACAGCATCCCCAGTGGCTCAGATGGTAAAGAATATGCCTGCAATGCAGGAAACCTGGGTTTGGTCCCTGGGTCAGTATGATCCCCTGTGGAAGGGCATGGAAACCCATTCCAGTACTCTTACCTGGTGAATCCCATGGAGAAAGGAGCCTTGTGGACTACAGGGGGTCGCAGAGTTGGACACGGCTGAGTGACTCTTCACTTTCTTTCACTGTAATTTCACACTGTCCCACATTGCCTAATAAATGACATTTTGGACACCAACAGAAGAAACATACCACCGGGCTTCTGTCTCCTCTGCTGTGCTGTTCTTGCTGACAGCCCAGCAGGCCTATCTCCACCAAGAAGGTTGAAGGCTACAGGGTGGTGGGGATGCCTTCTGCAGTCTCTGGCCTCCACGGAGATGGCCCTGGGATGGCAGGATATTCCTCTAAGGCCGGCTGGGTTGGGCCCTTGTTGGTGGAGCTGTCAGTCACCTGGAGAACAGAACAGGTGCATCCACCCAGGGCACAGGTGAGACCCAGGAGGCAGGAGAGCCGACAGCCCCGGGTACAGCGAGGAGGGGAAGGCTGCAGGAGGCCTGGGAGGAAGGCTTAGCCCTGCAGGGTCCAGGCAGAAACGCCTTTACCTACAGGGGTGCTCAGGGGTGCCCTGCAGACTTCTTGGTTCCATTTTGTGTAGCTGTAGAGAATTTGCCTTAAAGATTTTTCAGGTATTAGCAAATAAAATAGCAACTCAGGAGCAGGAGAATGGCCTGTTTGGTAAGCAGCAAAGATCCCTATAAACTCAGAGGAAATCCCTTCTCAGTTTTACCCTCTTGGAGTTACACAGGCAATTTCAAGATGGTGGATCGAAGCCATCAAGTGAAGCTAAACTAAAATTCACACCCAAGCAGAGTGCTTTTAACAAACGTTGTGTGTGTCTTCTAGATGCCACGCTGTGGACCACCAAGCACCACCCACCCACCCTTCTCCACCAAACCGTTTTTCAGAAGAAAATCATCTCAGAAAACATCATCTATTTTAGGAAAAGTTTTATAAAACACCTAGCAGTTAAAAGAGAGAAAAAAGGAGAGGTGGTTAATTTCCACTGAACTGAAACAACTTCTTTCTGAAGCGTGACAAACAAGTCTAGGACTTTTTGTCCAAAACTCTTACAAAGATTTTAAGTTTCCCATTTTCCCGGGAAGGATTTCTTGCTTTTACTCAGAATTCCTTGGTTTTATTTTGAAAATTTTAAAAAAGGAGGAGAGGATACTTTTTGAATGAACACAAAGGTAATTTCATCATTGACTCAGACTCCAGGTGCGCTGCCGATCTTAACCGAGGGGCCAAAGGAAAGAAGAGAGATGCTGGTGGCCTTTTGGCGAAGATCCCAGCATCCTTCCTGCCTCTCCCTCTCTCCCGCCCCAAGGTCTCTGCGGTGTGACAAAGACAAAGACAACAGCTCCCTCCCCAGTCCTGGCCCCCTCAGCCTGGTGGTGCCCCCACCCCAGGACCTCCCTGGGGTCCATGCTATCACTTTCTGCCACAAACAGGGTCATCTCTCTGCCCCGGCCTTTCCTGAGCCCTGCTGTTCAGAGTGAAGAAGAAATTCAGAGCCGTTGAATGATGATAGGGGTGGGGAATTAAAAAAAAAAAAAAGAAAGGAAGAAAGAAAGAAAGAAATTAAGTGCCAACAACAAACACAAAATAAAAGGTGGAGTGGGTGTGGGAGAAAATGATTCCTGAAGAATGTGAGAAAGATAAATAGGGTCTGGGCTTGGTTTCATTGTCAGGAGCACTCTGGGGTTATTTGAAGCTCTTATTTATGCTCTGTAAGCAGAACAATACTGGAGAAGAAATGATTAAATACCGGCTCTGTGGGCCGCAGACGTCTCATTGTGGCGCTGGGCTCGCCACTGGGCGGTTTTGATAAAGGCAATATGAGTTGATAACTGATACAGTTTGCCAGGGAGTCATCTGGGGCTGCTGACAGCTCCCGCCCTTTAATAAAATCATTAGAATGTAAATGTTTTTATTGCGGAATAAAGAGCCTCCAGCGAAGTTGACACCGCTCTCCCTCTGCTGAATGGGAGCGCCGATTAGCATTCAAATGATATCATGATGGGCTGGTTATCTTTATTAAAATTTTTCAAATCGAGTCTTCATTTTGCATGATTGAGTTTTAAACAAATGCAATATCCAGTCGGCTGGTGAGCTGGCCTGAACACTCCTGAAATAATTAAAGTGTTCCTTTTCTTTTTTTTTAAACATGTGTTTCATAAGAAATGAATTGGATTTGCTATTTTAATATGACAATATCTAGTTAGCTTTGCATAAAAACAGGGATGTTATAGCATAATTATTGAAAGTGTACAGCTTTTAAACATATGTTTCATAAGGCTGAATTCAATTTTCTGAAATATGACAATACCAGTCACTGGGTGAAGTGTGAAATCGAGAGATGGTTGATTATTGAGATCTATCCCACAAAAATCTTCCTCACGGATGGCAGCCCACTGCATTCATCTGTGGTGATTCCAAAATGAGTCTCTTTTCCTTGAGTGTTTTCACTGTCCCCAACTCTGATGGAAGGAAGGGCCTCTTTACAGGCTTTGATCACAGGCTCTTGGTCATGGAGACATTGATTACCCAGAACGATTGAAACCCTCATGAAGACGAAGAGACTCTTGGGTGGCTAAGAGCAAAATGGTGTCTCATGGTGGAATTCCTCTGTTGGTGGAAGGCAGGTCAGGTCCATTTCACTTGACATCTCTGGCCATCTTTTGCCCTAAGTCTGGACATCCTTTCTCCAACCTGTCCATTCTTAAAAGTCATATTGTGTTATGGGTGCTTAGTCACTCAGTCGTGTCCAATGTTTTGCATTCCTATGGATAGTAGTCTGCCAGGCTCCTCTGTCCATGGGGATTCTCCAGGCAAAACTACTAGAGTGGGTTGCCATTTCCTTCTCTAGAAGATCTTCCCAACCCAGCGGTTGAACTCAGGTCTCCCACATTGCAGACAGATTCTTAACAGTCTGAGCCACCAGGGAAGCCACAAGATTTGTTAGCAAGATAACCATGAGTAATTCTTGGTTATAAAGAGCCAAGACAATCAAAAGAAATATTCCTTAAAAGTATGACCCTGGAATAATCGAGTATCTTCTAAAAGGGAGATAGCTACAGAGCTCATCTCGTGTGTGTGTGTCTGACTCTTTGCGGCCCCGTGGACTACAGCCCGCCAGCCTCCTCTCCCCATGGGATTCTCTGGCAGAAATCCTGGAGTGGGCTGCCATGTCCTCCTCTAGGAGATCTCCCCAAACCTGGGCTCGAGTGCACCTCTCTTGTGTTTCCTGCACTGGCAGGCAGATTCTTTACCACTGGTGCCACCTGGGAAACCTCATCTCCTGTAAGAGAGACCATCCGAAGGCATGTTGTCAGTTGTCTTCAGCATAGCGAGGGGAAAGATAAGACCTTTCCACTTCATGTGAACTGCTTTTGCTATTTTTTTTGAGATGAAAATATGTACTCAAAAAAATGACAACATATTTTGTCAATCTATATTACCATATTAGCTGACTCTGAATTTTGTAATAATATCTTTCTAACCAGGGTATAAATGATGAATCAGATGATTTTAATTGGTATGCAAACCCATATTAGTTAGTATGACTAATGAGGCCAATATGTGCATAATAAGTTAAGAATTTTTAAAATTTGACTTTAAGTTCTGAATTGGTATATACACAATGCCTTAATATTTCTATGTCATAATTTTAGGACAGAATGTTGAACATTCAGGGCAAATCGAAATGACTCTTTTTCTCACCAAATCACTATCACAGAGAAGTCAGGATAGAAAACAATTATTCCGAAAGATGCTCATAAGAAGAGGTCCACACATTGGAGTGGGAACCATTTTAGAGGAATTCTTATAGCCTTGAAAAGGGCAGAACCAGGAATGATCCATAATCCTGACTGGAGAACAGATGGCATGATCAGTTGGGTGTTCCCACTGCACAGAGAGAAAGGCAGGGACCAGACGAAGAGGATTTCCAGAAGAGAATGGATTCAGCAAGTCCTCTGTGGCGGGGCCCTCAGTGAGGCTCCCCTAGCACGTTAGCAAGTAAAATGGAAACTGAGAAACAGTCCTAATATGGTAAGTGAAAAATGACCCTCTCTCTAAAAGTCTGACTCTGATGGAAGAAGTAGAAATTGAAGCAGCAGCCACCACTTCAAAATAGGCTGCAGAGGAGTTGCAAAACAGATAAACAGATAAACTCTAACAAAACATCACGGATCATCTGGACTCAAAGCCCTTAACCCCAGAGCACTCAGACCCCATGTTCTAGCATCAGACCATAAAGTGATAACCAAGTAATTCCGCTTGAACTTCAGTTCAGTTCAGTTCAGTCGCTCAGTCATGTCCGACTCTTAGCAACCCCATGGACCACAGCACGCCAGGCCTCCCTGTCCTTCACCAACTCCCGGAGTTTACCCAAACTCATGTCCATTGAGTCTGTGATGCCATCCAACCATCTCATCCTCTGTTGTCCCCTTCTTCTCCTGCTCTCAATCTTTCCCAGCATCAGGGCCTTTTCAAATGAGTCAGCTCTTCACATCTGGTGGCCAAAGTATTGGAGCTTCAGCTTCAACATCCATCCTTCCAGTGAACACCCAGGACACTTGGACTTACGTTTTCTAAAATAAGATCAGGGACTGTATCCACCATACCTAGACTTACAGATTCGGAGCCTGCCTTGCCAAAATACCTCGTGAGGAACTCTGGTTCTTCAAGCCTCACATGCATCCTTTTCTAAAACCTCCTTCTAGATCTGTGCAGTGTAGACAGTAACATAACAATGGTAATTCACTAGAGGGGGTCTTTGACTCAAGACCACTGGTGTATGTATGAATCTTATTTTAGGAACCTTGATTCTTTCCATTTACTCAGAGATTTAGGGGAGCAAATATCCACAAATAAACTGGAATTTAGAAAGCCACCTCTGATCCAAGGGCAAAGAGAATCAGGCATGCCCCCGTGGTCCATAGTCCCCTGGCTTTGAGGGCCCAAGAAATGGTGACTCAGCCCCACACACCTGGTGGCTTCATCCACGGGTGTGACTTTCTCACTCAAGTCATGGTTGTGGGCTCCGTTCCAGGATCACAAGCTCCCTCCCCCAGAGGTGCCAGGGGAATGGGCAACAGGTCAACGGGCTGAGTCCGAAGGACCATTACGATACTGGTCAGCAGTCTGTGATCATTTTAAACAGGGTCTCCAAATGTTGTTCGTTTCATGTTTTATTTAAGGGGATGCTGGTGATTTGATATCTTCTTTATCCTGAGAATGGAAGGATTGGAAGCCACACAAGTGAGCACCTGGCCTTTGAAGGTGGACCTTGAAGGGAGAGAAAATTTATGTGCTTCCAGCTTGCGGACAGGCAGCCCGGAACTCACTGCAATGTCTCGTTTTATTTGTGTTTTCTTCCATTAACACACACGATAATCGTACATTTGACGCCAAAAATCAGGACGTACAGCAAGCGCGTGATGTACGTGCCCCACTCCATTTCTAGGTCTCAAAGAAAGATTCTCGTGAGAAAGGCCATTTCCTCTACCTGAGCCCCAGATGGCCTCCAAAGGAGTGTCAGGTTTTCCATATTGATGTCATCAGATGCTGGCAGTCTCAGTAGTGACAACACTAGACAAATTGTCAGGGGAAGGAGGAAGGGATATTTTTCTCCCTCTCTAGCAGCTGGACTTAAAAGAGAAGACAGGCATGAAATTTGTGGGTAGATCTGTTTCAACAATGGCAAGAACTACCAGTTGTGTAATCCAATTTCAACAGGGGATTTCTCTTTATCTTAATAACTAGTGAAATGGGTGGACTTCAAATTTCATTTCACTTTGGAAACACGCCTGACTTTTGGAGATGTTTATCCCAAACTCAGCCAGCTATATAAACCTCTCCAGGCCCTAAGATCTTTCTGGGAATTGCACCAAAGCATTTTTTTTTTTTTTTTTTGGTGGGATTTCTAATACTTCCTGCTTCTGGAACAGTCTCCCTCCTAATCCGTCAGTAATTCAGCCTCTAATCCAGACCAGAAGAAAGAATACAGACCATTCTGGAAAACAAAAATAATGAACCTGTAAGAACCTGTGTCTAAATTCCAGATAAAGTTTTGAGGAAGTTCTAACTGTCTACAAATCACACATTTCTTTCTAAACTTCAGTGAAATTCTTTTCCCAGTGTCTCTGGGCTTAAGCCTCACAGCATTAGGAAAAGGATATGTCCCAACAAGGCCAGATTCTTCAGAATAAAGGAAAGCTATGAATAAGCATGAATCTTCACACTCAGGTTGCTATTTTTGCAAAGAGTTTCTTCTTCTCCTGCCATCTTATCCAATTCCTGAGATGAGTGTTCTACCCAGCCTTCCTCGTTCCCCTGGGAAGTTCACTTTGTCATGTGGAAAAGAATATTAAAAACATATTCTGCATGTCAGTTACTTCTCATGACAGCCAAGTTCAGGTTACTTTGCCAGAACTGTGCTTAATTTTGAGATGTTTTCAAGCTTTCTCTGACTTAATTGTGTCCGAAGACATAAGAATGTTGAAAGTGCAAAGCTGTGCAAGTACCAGTGAGGCTGGAGTTTACGTAATTGGAAGCAGCAAGAAAGTGGACGGTCCCACAAGGCAGGGTGGATCACTGGACGACATGCATGGATCTGAAGGCCAGGCTTGGAGAATGTGAGGCTGTGCCATCCACCAGATGCTGCGGGAAATGGAGGAGTGTGGAGTGAGCCCCCCTTGTCACCCCTAGTCAGTTCCGGGAGCCCAGACTATCAGGAGCTACTCAGTCCACAATGTTCCTATGAGTTGAGGGCTTCCCAGTTGGCACTAGTGGTTAAAAAAAAAAAAAAAAAGAAAGAAAGAAAGAAAAAGAAAACCTGTCTGTTAGTGCAGGAGACATATAACACATACAGATTTGATCTCAGGGGTCGGGCAGCTCCCCTGGAGAAGGGAATGGCTACCCGCTCCAGTATTCTTACCTAGAGAAGTCCATGGGCAGAGGAGCCTGGCGGGCTACAGTCCATGGAGTCACAAAGAGTCAGACACAACTGAAGTGACTTTGCCCAGAATCCTGGGAGCTGCCAGGGGCCCTGGGGAAGTTCACAGGAGGTCTCCAGGGGGATGAAGCTGGATCACCTCAGAGAAGCATCCTCAAGGATATATATGAGCAAGGAGGAGCGGCTTAGCTCCAATAAACTCTGAGCAGGTGACATTAACCACAATGCATCTAGGAAGTAGCTGGAAACCTTCCTAGTCACACTGGACTTGGAAAAAATACAATAGACACACACACACATGTCTACACGTGCACACATGTCTACACACATGTCTACATGTGCACACATGTCTACACACACGTCTACATGTGCACACATAGCTACACACACATGTCTACATGTGCACACACATGTATACACACATGTCTACATGAGCACACATGTCTACATGCACACACATGTCTACATGCACACACATGCCTACACGTGCACACATTTCTACACGCACACACACATCTACATGCACACACACGTCTACACGCACACACATGTCTACACATGCACACACGTCTACATGCACACACATGTCTACACACATGTCTACATGCACACACATGTCTACCCTCACACACATGTCTACACGCACATGCATGTCTACACATGCACACATGTCTACACGTGCACAAACATCTACACGCACACACATGTCTACACGCACACACATGTCTACACATGTACACATGTCTACACGTCTACATGCACACACATGTCTACACGTGCACACACAATGGACTCAACAAAGGCCTCCTCCGACTCCTCTCAGTTTCAGAAAAGGTGCCTGAAAATTGCAAGTCCGGCTGCTGTCGTTGAGTCGCTCAGGCGTGTCTGACTCTCTGCGATCCCATGGACTGCAGCACACCGGGCTTCCCCATCCATCACCGCATCCCAGTGTTTGCTCAAACTCATGTCCACGGCGGCGATGATGCCACTCCACCATCTCATCCCCTGTGGCCCCTCTCCCCCTGTGGGTCTGGAA